>OU015494.1:110560850-110965850 GCA_907164885.2 Dolomedes plantarius | reverse complement strand
GGGGTTAAAAGGGAATTAATAAATTACCCCCGAATAAATACTATATTTCTGGAACCATAAGGCCTAGGATGCTAAAATTTTGAGTGGTGGTTCATCTTAAAGCCCACAGAGCATACAGAGTACTTTTTTCTTAATACAAATTTTAAGGGGGTTAAAGGGGGCTTAATCCCCCTGAAAAAACTGCATTTCGAGAACTACAAGGCGTAGGAGGCTGAAATTTCGAACAGTGATTGTTCTTAAGCCCTAGGTTCTTACTAAGAAATCTTTTTTTTAAAATAGAAATTTTAAGGGGGTTTAAAGAGGATTATTTCCCCCGAATAAAGTACTATATTTATGGAACTATAATGTCTAGGAAGCTGAAATTTTGAATGGTAGTTCCTCTTAAGCCCTAAGTGCACACAAAGAAATAAATCTTTTTTTAAAATACAAATTGTAATGGGTTTAATTCCCCCCCTCCAAAAAAAAATACTGCCTTTCTAGAACCATAAGGTGTAGGTAGCTGAATTTTTGAATGGTGGTTCTTCTTAAGTTCTAGGTGCTTACGAAGAAATTTAAAAAACATACAGATTTTAAGGGGGTAAACCCCCTTCCTCCCCCCCCAAAAAAAAACAACTATCCCTGGAACCATACTTCCTAGGCAGTTAAAATTTTGTATGGCATAGCTCTTTGGCCCTAGATCAGTGGTGCGCAAACTTTTTATACCGCAACCTACTATCTTTAAATGAAAAGTCACTCGACCCATTATGAACATCTTTTAATCGTATCAATTTTTTTTTTAAATTTGGAAAATATTCACAAAAGATAGAGAAAAGATAAAGCAAATTTTGGCAAACTACTTTTAAAATCAATGAACTGTGGATTATGGGTTTGTAGTAACTTTGCATAATAACAATAATAAATGTCTAAACTTGTTTCTGCGAAATCTCATGTGATTAAAACTTCATATGTATTTGTACTTTATTTAAGTAAAAATTAACAAAAATTTGAATTTAAAAAAAATAACATGTTTTTAAAATGATAAGCTCTATATATTTTTTTCTTTCGAAAGCGGGAAAAATTGTCGCTAGACATTCGCCTGTATGTACACTGCAAGACTGTTGGTCATTCATTTAAGGGGGCACCGTATAAGTGGACAGCACTACCCCTAAAAGCAGGTCCCGATTAATTAGAAATCCCGATAATTTAAAACTGAATTAAGTGACGCGACTGGTACACTTGACCCCGCACTTCCAGAGGTAAATTTGAGGACTTGGAGGACATTGCAGCCACGACAGATTTTTCGTGCACTAGCCGCCATTAATGTACACGGCGGTGGATTTGTCAGCGTCGGGTATCGAACTAATGACGTTCAGATCACTGACTCGCTGAGACCCACTTAGCCAAGTGGGCCACCGCGCCCGATAAGCTCTATGTTAAAACATCGAAAATTATAAACGTCAAATACTTATACAAAATTAAAATAGCCCCCAAAAATGAATATGAAAGGTGAGCCTACACCTTGAATAATGTTTGTTCAATATCTGCTAAAATACTTGAGAGTGCTACTCCCGTATCATGTTCCATGTTAAGTTTTAACCATTGTAGGGTTTTTATAGCAACTCATTTTGAAAACCCATTCTCACGCAGATAGGTAGAAGCGAATTGAAAAAATGCAAATGTATCTTTGCAAGACTGTTTGACACCTTATATAAGAATGCCATATAACATCATTTTAACATATAAAAAATTTTAAATAAAAATATTAAAAATACGTAATTAGAAAAAAATTCAAAGCATATTTTTAATTATTTGAACGATAGAATTTTACTTCAAACTATTCGCGACCCCTTTCATTTATTTTGTGACCCACAATTCGCGAATCACTGTTAGCGTCCTAGATGCTCACTCAGACATCTTTTTTTAAAAATTCAATCTTTATGAGGCAATAGGGGATTCAATCTTTAAATAGGGACTTAAATACCTTAATTTTTAACCCTCGTAAGGGGGGGTTAAACTCTCAAAGTAAAACACTGACTGATAGATCACTCTATCTCTGGAACCATACTTTCTAGGAAGTCAAAATTTTGTATGGTACAGCTCTTAGGCCCTAGATGCACACTAAGGAATCTTTTTTTAAAAATTCAATCTTTAAGAGGGTTAAAAAATGAGGCTTAATCCCCAAAAATAAAATAGTGAGTGAATGATCACTGTATGTCAAGAACCATAACCCTTGGTTCCTATAAGGCTCTGAGTGTTTACTTAAAAATCTCTCTAAGAAACACAAAATTTAAGGGGTGTAAAGACCTCCAAAAACACTGATTTACTGATCATTTTATCTTTGTAACCAGAAGGACTAAGGAAGCTGAAATTTTGCTTTGTGGTTCCGCTAATGCCCCAGGTTCTCAGAAAGATTTTTTTAAAATAAATTTAACCTCTATGGGTGTTAAAATAGGGACTTTTTAAAAATAGGGACTATTTTTTTTTAAAATCTAAAACCCATATTTAATGTCGGATTATTTTCGTTCAATTATAGGGTGAACTTCTTTGAGGAATGACTGCAATTTACTGCTAAAGTTAATTTAAATTAACCAAATTATACAATGAATGGTAAGAATGTATTTCGCTGCGAAGCACGGGTATTCAGCTAGTTTTCTTATAATCGAAAAAAACAAAAATAAAACGGCTCAAAACGAAACTTCTAACAAAAAGCCGTGACAGCGAAAAATAAGGTATTAGTCAACTGACGAAAAAAGTTATTTCAAACAGTGGCGTAGCGAGGGGTGGGCAAGGGGGTCTATCATGCCCCGGGCGCCACTCGCACAGGGGCGCCAAATGGTCATTTTCCCTTTCTATATATTATATTACTATATGTTTTTCGGAAAAGGGGGCGCCAAAAAAGGTATCGTGCCCGGGCGCCAGTTATGCTCGCTACGTCACTGATTTCAAAATGCGTATATTGCAAATAATCATTTTTAGCGATACTAAGAATATATAAATAAAAATGAAAAAGAAAAAAATTGAACTTTTCTCATTTTATATATACAGTAACTACCGCTTATAGTGATCAGTGGTTATAAGAATCAAACGTTTATAAGAATTATTATCGAAAAAACAAAAAAAATGTATTATTTCCATGTTAAACTTTTCGCTTTAAAGAATCAATCCACCGGTTTTAAGAATCAATTTACACTCTTCGCTTTCCTTTCATTTTTTCAAAAAAAGCCACTTAAACACTCAAAAGGCATGAAGTTCTTGCTTTTACTTCTTCTTTAAAGAAAGAGTGATAAGATGGGATTGAAAACCAATTGTAAATGCATCCCTTTCTTTGTTAGACATAACATAATAGTTTCCCCTTAACGCTTTAGCTAAACACTGTTCCATTAGCTTGACCCAGGGGCATTTCTACCCGTCCAGGTCCGCATTTCACTTTTTCTCCACTGACAAACAAAGACAGAGACTCTTTTTTCCCACGTCCAATCCCGGTTGCGGCTTCCTGGACCCTAAAACACATAAATCTCCGGCGAAGTGTCCACTATCACTTAGCAACGTAAATTAGTAGATTCAGCACGTTATCAAATCGCGAAACGTAAGCTAGAAGGCTGAATCTTCGTCTGAGACTATTGATATTGAAAAGAGGTATAAACAGTCTCCGAAAACTTCATTACGTCAAACTACATAGAAAACTTTTTCTTGCACCCTCCTGTAGTTGAAATGTTAAACTGTTAAGCAGGTATGTTGTAAAAATAATGGATTTTTTTTTTTCTCTAATTATAATCATGTGTATCTACTTATAGTCTAGACATTAAGTTGTACTTTTAAAATTATAACAATAATTAATAAAAGATAATTAATGTAAATTAAAGAGTATTTTATGGTAAATTATCTAATATATGTATATGCAGTGTTCCTGCTCCAATCTGCGAGAGGCGAACCACGTGACATCACTTTTTTCCCCCCTTCTTTGGGGAGATGCGCGCCGTGCACGTGGTGAGTTGAGGAGAAAACTCTCGCAGGTCGACGCGCTTGCCGAGCGGCTTACTGAAATGTGTTGTCCGAATAAATGTGTTTAAAAAAGCCTTGTGATGGAGTATCTGCTTTGTGTCTAGTTCTAAAGAGGCACGACGAATTACAACATCGTCGATTCACCTTACCGGGACTATTATATTGGTGCCGGCCATCGAACACAGCCTGCGCCTTCGAACTGCGTCATTGGACTTCCGCTTTCGTTTTCGCCAGCAACCCATGTCTCTCTCCCCTGGATCAACAACAGAAGCCTCTGCAGTCGTAATACATCCGTATATATCGGTGGACCCCGCTTTATGGTTCCACATGCTGGAAAGTACTTTCGCGTTAGCAACTCCCAAAGCTATATCTGAATCGAAAACAAATTCAACTATGTTGTCGCCCACCTTCCTCCCTGCACCTGCTACTATGGTGCGCGACGTTATAATGAAGCCGGATACTACACATCCTTACGAGGACCTAAAAACTAAAATCATAGATAGATGCGAAGAAAGCCGAACATTGGAAATACGTAAGCTACTAGCCGGTGAAAGCCTCGGTGATAGGAAACCCACCGAATTGCTGCGTTTAATGAAGAGAAGAGCAGAAAACCACAATATCAGCGATGCACTTCTTTTGGAATTATTTACCTTGCAAATGCCGACCCCTGTGCAGACTATTTTCGCATCACTCGACCCCATCACTCCCGATAAAGCGGCAGAGATTGCCGATCGCATCTTGCATTTAACACCGTCGAACATCAGCGCAGTTTCGATTCCCACACCTACACCAGCCGCCGCTCAGACGCCAGCGACCACAGAGATGCTGTTGAAAGACATTCAAGAGTTACGAAAAGAAGTCGTCGAACTTCGACATTCTAGAAGTGTTTCTAGAAAATACAATTATCCTCGATACCGCTCTAAGTCACGCGGTAAGGATTCAACAATTTGTTGGTATCATGCAAAATTCCAACAAAAAGCAAACAAATGCTATCCGCCCTGTTCATTTGCGGGAAACCGGACGCGGGAGAGTAGAAGCGACGTACCTCTCTCCCGCACCTTCTCGTCGCCTTTTCGTGAGAGACAAGAAATACGGGTATGTGTTTTCTTGTTGACTCTGGATCTGACGCCAGTTGATATCTGCTACCAAACAAGATAAATCACGGCCAGTTCTCCAAACATTTCGTGCCGCTAATGGCACAAAAAATTAATGTTATGGTCGAAAGAGTATTACTCTTAGTTTAGGTTTACGCCGATCGTTTACTTTTTCTTTTACATTTGTGATGTTTTCATGTGCTATCTATAGGAGCTGATTTCTGCATTATTTTTAATTTAAATCTTGATTTACGGATCGCCGTCTTATCGATTCTATCTACTCATTAAACACTCCTGCTAAATTAAGGGTTTGCAATATTTTCTCTGTAAAACCTAATTGTGTTAATAATGTATATGGTAAACTATTGCTACAATTTCCTGAAATTACAAAATTACCGGACCCTAACCAACCGGTAAAGCACAATACTGTGCATTACATAAACACCAAGGGACCTCCAGTCGTGGCTAAGCCTAGACGGCTAGCTCCAGATCGGCTAAAATTCGCTAAAGCTGAATTTCAGCAGATGCTACAGCTTGGTCACATGAGACCCTCCAAAAGTAACTACTCTTCGCCTTTGCACATGGTGCCGAAGAAAGGATCTGTCGATTGGAGACCTGTTGGTGATTATCGTACTCTAAATGCACAAACTATTAAAAAGAAGTATCCTATTCCCTGTATTGTAGATTTCACTGCTGAATTACATGGTAAACAAATCTTCAGTCACATTGACCTGATAAAAGCCTACCACCAAATTCTCATCAATCCTGATGATGTACATAAAACTGCGATTTGCACTCCCTTTGGCCTTTTCGAAAGCACACGTATGCAGTTTGGCCTTTGCAATGCGTCTTCTACCTTTCAACGCTTTATAGATGAAGTAACTCGTGACTTAGGATTTGTTTATGCATTTGTTGATGACTTGCTCGTTGCCTCACATAATGAAAATGAACATATGCAACACCTTCAGTTGTTGTTTTCCAAACTTAAAGAGTATGGACTATGCATTAATGTTGATAAATGTCAATTTGGGCAAACCACTATTGAATTCTTAGGATTCAAGCTTTCAGCAGAAGGAATTGAACCCCTTCCTGATCGCGTTTCATGCATCCTGGAATTTCCTCAACCGACTACCTTAACTCAACTACGGCGTTATTTAGGTCTTTTCAATTTTTATCGGCGATGTATTCCCAAAGCTGCCGACATTTTAGCCCCTCCTGTTAAATTCCTTGAAGGACAGAAAAATAAGAAAAAACATCCCCGTTCCAGTGCTAGCAACACTGAGCAATTACAATGGAACGACGAAGCAACTCTCTCCTTCACTGCTTCAAAAGAAGCTATAGCTCAAGCTACACTATTAAGACATCCTGTACCTGGTGCCCAGATAAGTTTATGGGTTGATGCTAGTAATGTCGCGATTGGTGGATCCTTAATGCAGCTCTCAGAAGATCAGTGGGAACCCATAGCGTTCTATTCTTGTAAACTAAATAAGTCTCAGAGAAATTGGTCAACTTACGATCGTGAATTATTTGCTATTTACTCTTGCATAAAAAAATTTAGGCATATGCTAGAAGGTCGCAATTTTGTTATTTATACAGACCAAAAAAACCTTATATTTGCCTTCCAACAAAACCCTAATAAATGTAGCCCTAGGCAGCTGAGCCATTTAGATTATATTTCGCAGTTTTCTACCGATGTTCGGTACACCAAACGTTCTGATAACAGCGTGGCCGACGCACTATCTCGCATTGAGATAAACTCAATTTCTCCTAATGTGCTGAACTTTAAAGAGTTTGCCACTGCTCAGACCGTTGATGACGAGCTGAAACAGCTTGTCGAATCTGACACCTCATCTTTAAGATTGGAAAAACACTATTTTCCTCTCGAAGATATATATTTATACTGCGATATGTCACAGACACACCCTCGACCTTTTGTTCCCAAAAGTATGCGACAATCTGTTTTTCAAACCTTGCATTTTTTCTCCCATCCAGGTATATCAGCCTCATTAGATTTAATCTCTAAACGATTCGTTTGGCCTGGCATGCGTAAAGACATAAAATCTATGGTTCGCAGTTGTACTAAATGTCAAAAAGCTAAAATCTTTCACCATACCAAATCACCAATTGGCACTTTCTCTGATCCTGATGCTCGTTTCGCCCACATACATATAGACTTTATTGGACCGCTCCCACCCTCAGATGGCAATCAATATTGTATGACCATCATCGATAGGTTCACGAGATGGCCCGAAGTTATCCCTACACCCGATATGACTGCGGAAACAACTGCTCGAACATTAGTACACGGTTGGATCTCCAGATTTGGATCCCCTGTTACTGTAACTACTGATCAGGGTAGAAATTTTGAATCTGCTCTCTTCAAAGAACTTACTTACATGTTAGGATGCCACAGAATCCGAGCATCTGCTTACCATCCACAGTCAAACGGTATCATTGAAAGGTTTCATCGTCATCTCAAGAGCTCTATTAAAGCGCACAACCAAATTAAATGGACCGAGATCCTTCCCATAGTCTTACTAGGATTGCGCACTGCTCTCAAAAGTGACATCAAAGCCACCTGTGCCCAGCTTGTTTACGGCACCAATCTCAGACTACCTTCTGATCTCATTACCAGTGATACTGTCAAACAACCCATTACCCTTACCTATAAAACAATGAGAACCTTAAATCCTATTGCCACTGCCATACACGGCAATCCCAAAATTTATGTTAATCCCTCATTGAAAACCTGTTCACATGTATTTTTAAGATCAGATAAAATCAATCCTCCCTTATCACCTTCTTACACGGGACCACATCTAGTGGTCGACAGAAATGACAAAACTTTTGTTTTGGAATTAAACGGGAAGCAGAGTACAGTCTCTATTGATCGCATCAAACCTGCATATCAACTTTCAGATTCTCTTGAACCTTATAGACCTCAACAGCCAACTGAGCCCACGAATGCTCAAACAACTCCTGTCGAACAGACCACCACCAGATCTGGTCGCAAAGTTCGCTTTCCACAACACCTTGTTTCTGAATATATTGTGTAACAAATTTTGTAATATCAATTGTACATAATCTACCTATCCTTTTATTTCATGTAATGCATATGTAACCTTGTTTATCTCTCTTGTACATAACGCCAATTTACCTCTAGGCATCATACGAATTTTCAATTGTACTCCAGACTTTTTGTATAATCTCACTATGTACCTATGTATTAATAACCAATTTTCTGTAATCGTGACTACGTCACTGGGGGCATACTCTGTAGTGTTCCTGCTCCAATCTGCGAGAGGCGAACCACGTGACATCACTTTTTTCCCCCTTCTTTGGGGAGATGCGCGCCGTCACGTGTGAGTTGAGGAGAAAAACTCTCGCAGGTCGGACGCGCTTTGCCGAGCGGCTTACCGAGAGGGCGCTTTAGACTTTGGAGTAACGAACAACTATTTTTTACCGTTATTTTTTTATCACATTAAACGCTTTCAAAAGCTTAGCCTTAAACTTAAATTTTGAGCTCAAAATCTGATTCGTTGGGGGGGGGGGGGGGTTAAGTAGCACAAACGGAATTGTGTTCAGCAGTTGAAATTTGAAACTCCCTCCCTCCTGAACAAAGTTCAGTTATTCCCGATCTTGGTGTCGTAGGACTTTGTGTCGTAGACCAGGCAGCAACTACTACCTCCTAGACGTAAAATAAACTAGAGAGGGATGACAAAATTAAAAAATTTATTCATAATACTAGACATGAGCAATTTCTCCTCTCGAAATAAAAAAAAAACAATTTGATGTACGCACGTCGTGCGCATGAATGAATGTTGAATGAATGATGACACGTAGAAAATGGTACACGCATGATTTTCTTGTGGAATCACAAAAACTGCTCGAAGGAGCGCCCAACAGCAAGGATGCATGCCTCACACCGCCGGCGGAGGGACTTTCGAACAGTAGCAAATACCCCGGACATCTCCCGGATATCGCCTGCTACGACGGCAATTCTCGCAACCAGTTCCTCGTTGCAGTCGACAGGGCTTGCGTAAACAAGACTCTTCATATGGCCCCAAAGGAAGAAGTCTAGACAGGAGAGGTCAGGCGAGCGTGTCGGCCAATTTACCGGACCACCCCGTCCAATCCATCGCCCTGGATACGCTGTATCCAATGCACTTCCCACATTTGCGCTGAAATGTGCAGGCGCTCCATCAGGAACCACATACGAGCCTTTATGTTGGCTGGAACACTTTGCAGCAGAACTGGAAGCACCTCTTGTAGGAATACCAGATACGTTCCGCCGTCCAGGCGCCTTCGCAGAAGATATGGCCCGATCAAATGATCGTGGATAATTCCGGCCCACACATTTTTGTCATCCCTCTCTCGTTTATTTTACGTTTAGTGGGTAATAGTTGCTGCCTGGTCTACGACCGAGCATCCAAAATCGTGAATAACTGAACTGCGTACAGGGGAGGAGGGGGTTCAAATTTCACCTCCTGAACACTGTTGAGTTTTCGCGACATAACCACCCCCAACGATTCAGATTTTGAGCTCAAAATTTAAGTTTAAGTCTAAGCTTTTGAAATTATTTAATCTGATACAAAAAATAACAGTAAAAAATAGTTGTTTGTTACTCCAAAGTCTAAAGCGTCCTCTATCGGCATTTTTTTAACTTTACCTTTAAAATTTATTTTCCAGAAAATCTTGACATAAAGAATAATTTAAGCGAAAACAGCAAACGAATCGACAAATTTTCCCGTTTTTTATCATCATTTGAAATTTCGAACCCTAAACTTTAATGGCGTCTATCTCCTTTGGAAGACGTTTGGGACCCTAAGTTTCCTATATAATATTGTTTGTCTTGATGTGTACTATCACTCCTTAAAGTTTTGCCCAAAAGTTTCGTTACACCCTGTATATATAGGTGTGTGTGTGTGCCTGTCCAAATACCTAAATTTCGGCTATAAGAATCAACCGCCTATAAGAATAAAAAAACAGCAATAACAAACGTGATTCTTATAAGCGGAAATCACTGTATATAAAAATTTTATAATTTGGTTGTTACTTCTAAATTTACGCCCTCTTAACGGCTGCGCCCTAGGCCATGGCCTAGGTTGGCCTTATGAGAAATCCGTCCTTGATACTATGCATAAACACAGTTTATGCAAGTTTATGCATAGTATTAAAACATGGTTTACAGTATACCGTTCTACTCTCTAAACAGGTCAATCCGTCAAACCATGCTTGATCATCTTCCACATGACTTATATTTCGTAAGTTTTTTGTTCCACACGAGATTACACACAAGATGGTAGAAAATTTCTCGGGAAGTGCTGCCATCTATTGATGAAATGAGCAAAAACAATGGTTTCATATTTTGTTGCCATCTGTTGATGTTACAGACAATAAAATTGTTTCGTAAGTTTTATGATTTTACGAGATAGCTGATATTTATGTACTCAAACAATTGTTGTTAACTTGGTAGTAAAATTGTTTTGAAAAATTTTAGTCTAAAAACAAATTTATAAGTAATCTAATAAAGGTGATATAATTTTATCAAATCGATTCCCTTTGTAAACGGAAAAATTGACAATAATGCTTATGAAAGCGGACAGTATGAGTAAAAAATATAAATCATCTTATCCAAATCCAGAGATTAGCTTAAAGTCTGTGTTTTAAGTATAAACCAATTTTCAGTATTTTAGTATTGATCATTACTCCAGACATCTATCTTAAATCCATTTCCAGGACCAATCTATAAAAAACCTCTGAGACGGAATGTTCAAAAGTTTTAGAATTTCAGATTTGAAATAATTTGATCTAATTAATGTACTAGATTTAAAAAAAAATTCAGCTAATTTTATATAAAAAAAATATTTTAATGTCTTCAGTAAAAAAAAATGTTCCAGAAAACTTATGTTTACCTCTTTATACTACTGCATAATTTCTAAATATTTATATCGTAGACAAATACCCATACATTATTGTCTTAGGAATTTAAGTTAACTGTGATATAAAAAGGAAAAATCATGAGACTTACAACAGATGGGGTATACAATTTCTGTTTCTTTGAAATTTTGATATAATGCGGAGATTATTTTTTTAACCGCTGTCTAGAAATCATATCCTTGTAATATCGTAAAAGTTTTTTTTTCTTGTGGTGTCATGGAGTATTGTAGGGGTGGTCAAGATAAATGGTGTTAAGAGCCGTTTGGGTAAGTCTATATACTTAGCAAAAACAGGAAAAAATTATATATCATATGAAACAAATTTTAAGCGGCATTTTATCTCATATTTTTATTAAAAATATCATACTCCAGTTGTCAGAATAATTAATACATGCAAATACTTAAACAATTTTAATAGCTTTAGAAATTATTTTTATTTGTCTTGACAAATCATCCAAATCTGGCATATATTGAGTAGTTGCGGTTCGTAGCAATTCAGTTCAATGCTGATTTGTCAATATTGACAATTGTTTATTTTTTATCACCCTAAATGTAGAACAAAAGGATTTACAGCTGTAAGTTGTACTTAAAAATGAAGGTTATTCGTCATGCCGCTGATTTAAATTTTGGGTATTTTAATTCAGGCACAAGTTTGGAACAAAAGCAGCATGAAACAAACTCTTGAGCCACAGTTCGACCACCCCTCGTATATTGATTACTTAATTTTTCTGGTTTTTAAAATATATCTCCAGTCCTTGGATTTATAACTCCCTTGTAATATTTTCTAAAAAAACAAAAATCCTTATAATTCCCAGTGCTGTCACATATATCATGTGACGGAAGTTTACTTTACGCGTTTCGGATAAAAATAAACACAGGGAAAAGGAAGAAGGGAATCTCCGATGGCATTCCACCCTACTAATTAGATCAAGTCTTTTTGTCATTTGCTCATTTCTAAAGTTTTCAACTTCCTGAAAGCGAACACATTCTTAAAGGTAAAATCTATTCTGATGCTCTCTATTGACGGCTCACAGAGATCAACAAAATTTTGTATTTGCCTTTATATGACGTATTTAAAATTAAACATACTTTAATTGAATGTGATACCCTTAAGAGGAGTAAAATGAACTTGTTTAAATAATTTTAGAACTCTCAGAAATTTTTAAAATCAAGAAGTACAAAAATAACAAAAATGTGTAAGGGACTATCTCTGTCCGAATTTCTCTTGATCATCATCTGTCCCTCTTCGTGTTTCCAGGATTGAAATAAACTTTATATAATATAAGAAATTTAACACTAAATATAGACTTCCACCCGCCTCAGAACTATGAAGTCAAAGTCATACATAAGCTAGGACAACCAAGCCGTTGCCGAGGAACAAAAAGAAAAAAGTTATAAACGATGGAAACAAGACATTATTATAGAAATTAAGAAATGAAGTAATATATCCAAACATACTCCCAACCAACAAGAATATGTTTATTCTTGATTCAGAGGTAAAGGTGATAATATTCAACAGGTCTATTAAAATAACCATGTCGCCCTGTGGCTAAGTGGTTAAGGTATCAGCCTGCACGCCGGGGGTGCGGGTTCGATTCCCGCATAAGACTTGGCTGTATTCTGGGGAACCGGTCAGTCTTCCGCCTGCAAATGGAGCCCCGTCTAGAAAGGGGAGCTGCAAACCATCGTCCATCGCCGGTGTCATCGTTTGTCAATAAAATTCTTCTGTGGTGTCATTTTTCTGTTTCTATCTTCCTTGTATTCATATGTACACCGGACTGGGATGTAATGTCGTCATCCCCCAGGGACATTAGCCAAAAAAAAAAATAACCATTAACAGTTTTTGCGGTGACTACTCTCACTATATCATCATATCCTGAGTGGATTTCTGAGACAAGACCCAAAGGCCATAAACCTGGATGCATATTTTCTTCTGTAACCAGTACAATATCTCCAACACACAAATTTTGATGTACCTTTCTCCATTTATACCTTTGTTGTAAGGAATTTAGGCACTCTTTGTAAAACCTTTTCCAGAAACTTTGTTTCATTTGTTGAATTAATTTCCATCGTTTCAACAATGTGGGCTTATTATCAGTAAAGTTCCTTTCTGGGATACCAGTAATTATATCTCCCGTTAGAAAATGGAATGGAGTCAGCACATCCAAGTTAGAGATATCAGCAGGATTTACCTCTACTAAAGGGCGTGAATTCAAAGCTGCCTCAATTTGCACGTGTAAAGTCGTCAATTCCTCAAATGTTAATTTCACTTCACCTGTGATTCTTTTTAAATGAAACTTAATTGACATAATCTCAGCTTCCCATAAGCCTCCAAAATGAGGAGACGATGGGGCAATCATTTTCCATTCTATAGCAGATTGAGACAAATAGTTTAAGATTATTTCGTTACTATTGATTGAGAGTAAAGAAACAGGCAATTCGGATAATTTTCTTTTAGCCTCTACAAAGTTTGTACCATTGTTGGAAAATAAACACTTAGACGTTCTCCTTCTGGAAACTAACCTTGGAGCAGCAATGAATGAGTCATCAGTTAAATCACCGACTGCTTCGATATGATAAGCTTTAGCAGCAAGACATACAAAAATGGAACTATATAGCCTTTGGTTGTTTTTAAATATCTACCTTTAAAGTTTTTTAGAATTACAGGACCTGCATAATCAATTCCCGTACTTAAGAACGGTCTTTCAAGTGTTATTCTTTGCCTTGGTAAGTTCCAATCAATTTATTATTAGAAGAATTATACTGGTGGCAACAATACTTTTGCGAACAAAATTTGAATAAGTTCTTTACTCTTCAAAATCCAATAAGTTTGTTTTAAAAAATTTGCTTGGAAACTGGGTCCTGCATGGAGATAAGTAATGTGAAATTGTTTAACAATTAAATAAAAAATTTTATGCTGACCTGGAAGAATTATAGGATGTTTAGCATTGAAACTCAACTGAGAATTTTGAAGACGACCGCCCACCCGTAACATACCATAATTATCTAAAAATGGGGATAGTGAACTTAAAGAACTTTTAGAGCTAATAGATATATTATCCTTTAGCTTTTGTATATCATCCAGAAAATAAACTGCTTGAATCCACAAAATAAGTAAATTTACAGCTCTTTGCCTTTCACTGGCACTGAGAAAAGAAAAGACAGATGAATTTACACTGTCAGGATGAGCACATGAGACTCGTTCTCAGCATTTTAAGATAAACCTTAAACAAAGAAACAATGTCAATAATTTTTGATAAAGATGAGCGTTGAATAAACAACAGCTCAAAAGTGCCATTGGTTAAAGTTGCTGTAGCACTAAGGCAGATTCACCCTTTCGTTCAATTAAAACAGTCTCAACATCGCTGTTAGATTCATCAATAGTGGACTGAATAGACCATTCTACTTTATTCAATGACAGGAATGATGACCCCTTCCATCACAAAGAGCATTAATGTAAGTGTTTAGGATAAATTCCCCTACTTGGAATGTCAGCAGGATTCTGTTTTGAGGGAATATAACTCCAGTGTTTATAAGGAATAGTTTCAAGGATTTCTGAAGTCCTATTAGCAACAAAGAGTTTCCATTTCCTGGGGTGAGATGCTAACCAACTCAGGACAACCTTTGAATCTGTCCAGGCATGGAAGGAAATTTCATAGCCAGGAAAGATTTTCTTAACTGCAATGTAAAGTCTAGAAAGTAATAATGCGCCGAGGAACTCCAACCTCGGCAATGAAACTTGTTTGATGGGCGCAACCTTAGTTTTGACTATTATTAAATGCACTGTTTTTTGTCAGCACTCAATGGTTGAATACAATAAATGACGGCAGTATATGCTAACTCTGAGAGCATCGCAGAAACCTTGCATACACATGGATGTTGTAGTGGTTTGAAGCCATCTGGAAATTTGAACATTACTAAGACTTTTAAATTCATACTGGCATCGGATAATCTTATCCTTCCATTCTTTGGGAAGTGAAGTATCCCAGTAAAGCTTCAATAACCATAGTTGCAGGTATAATATCTTTAAGTCACATTATAAGGTGAAAGGAACCCCAAAGGATCAAAGATTGCAGAGGACTGCGATATAAATGTTCGCTTTGTAATTTCCTTTCCGAAATATAAAGAAATGTTAAACATAATAGTATCTTTTTTTTCTGAATTCCATAATAATCCTAAAGTTTTGGCACAGTCATCTGGAAAATTTTTTAAGTTACTTTGGTTCTGGGCTGGTTTGAGGGACAGATGTTCCAAAAGCTCAGACGAATTACATAGCCATTTTCTGAGATGAAAACCGTAACTAAAATCTTCTGTCACTTAGAAGAAAGTTCCATTGCAGCATTTAAACTGTTTGAACCTGATAAACAGTCATCGATATAGAAGTCATTCTTTATAACAGAGACTACATTAGGATGCTGTATTTCAGACTCTATAGCAACTTGCCACAAAGAACGTGTAGTTAAGAATGGGGCTCACACTGTTCCATATGTGACCGTGCACAATTTATATTCTTGTATTTTAGGATCAACAGAATCTCTTCAAACAATTCTTTGCAAGTTTTGATCTTCAGGGGCAGCTAAAATCTGTCGGTACATTTTTGCTATATCGGATGAAAAGGCAATTTTATGTACTCGAAAATTAAGCAATATTGAAAATAAATCTCATTGTAGAGTGGGGCCAACACCTAAAACTGAGTTCAAGAATGCCCCATTTTCAAGTGTACGTGATCCATCAAACACAATCCTAAGTTTTGATGTAGTACTACTCGATTTAAACACAGCATATGTGGAAGTAAATATACTCTACCAGTCTTAACATCCAAGTTTGTCAGACGAGAAACCGATAATGGCTTAGAATTACCGAATTTTTCTTTTCCCTTGAAAATAGGAAGCCTAACTACAAATCTGCCTTCTTCATTCACCCTATAATTTTCCTTGAAGTGATTCTCACAAAATTCTTCCTCAGCTGTGAAAGTGTCACGCTTATTGGGCAAACCTTCTAACTCCCTAAAACGTTTAAGTAGTGTGTCAACGTTATCTTCAATAGACATGCAAATACGATGAGCACTAATTGAATATGACAGTAATTTTTCACGATTCATTTTTTCAGATACAACCCCAACCAAAAACGGTATTTTGAGCTACGGGTTCACTTCTAGAGCCAACAGTTTGTCCTGGACATAACAGGGAAAAAAACAATCTGACCCAATAATCCTGTTAACTTGTTCAGGCGTAGTGAAATTTGGGTCTGCTAAATTAATTGTTTTTAAAGACTCAAAATCCCCTTTATCAACAAGTTATTCAGAAGGCAAGTTTGACGTTAACTTATTCATTATGTAGGCTTGAACTGAAACGCTAATTTTGTCTGGCTCATACCTTGAAACTATTTACATTTACGCGCTGTTGTTGTTGTTGCTTATGCCATTTGACCGACAGCAACATCAGATCAAGTCCCGAAGGGTACGGGCGATGAAGGTGCGGGTCCTGTTTTGACTGGCATCACAAAGGTCGGAGACGGACTTGGCCAAAGGACTAGTCTAATTTTTAACCGAGTTAAGTGACGAGACTAGAACACTTGACCCAGCACCTCCAGAGGTAATTTTGAGAACTTGGAGGACATTGCAGCCACGACAAATTTTACGTGCACCAGCCACCATTAGTGTACCCGGAAACGGATTTGTCAGCGACGAGCATCGATTTAGTGACTTTCAGATCACTAGCCCACTGCTCTTTCCAACTGGGCCACTTCGCCCCTCACATTTACGTAACAACGAGTAGTTGCTGCTTCTGAAGCACCCAGACCATTTGCACTAATACTAGCATTTTTTCTTTCAATATTTAATCTACGCACAAAGGATTCGCTAATAAAAGATGCTTCACTTCCATTATGTAAGAGAACTGAACAGTCATGAGCCTCACCAGTAGGTTTGGTAATAGCTGCAGGTTCATCGGATAACAGCCCTAATAAATATTGAAACTTGTGTATTTTAGCGAGGGTATTATAATGCATTGTCGTCAAATATAAATCTTAAAAGCTAAGCCAATCTGTAAATTGTCCATTGAACTGTGGAATATTTAAACGCGGGAGTTTACAATTCATTGCATTCGAAATCGAAAATGTTGAATTCGAGTTCATAATTACAGTGCTACCTGAAGTATCAATTATACATTGATATTTCGTTTTCGTTTCGAAATATTGCTGTTCAATTTCGATGATTCCAGAAACTTCCTCTGGCAAAAGAGAATCGTATTGATCTAATTCTTTAAAAATCTGATCGATCCTTTCCAAACATATTTTCACTTCTGAAATACTTAAATGTTCATTAAAATTGTTACTTAATCTTGTCATAGATACTTTACATATATTCCTATTGTTTTTGGCTGTTACTTCATCCATAGTTTTTTTCGTTATACAGTCAAATCAATGAAATGGAAAGTAGTCTTATCATGGAATAATAAAATTAACCTTACTTATATGAAATAGACCTCACCAGGGGAACCACATAGTCGACGCGGGCTAAAGACATTTACGACACACACACACACACACAAACACACAAAATAAAATAAAAAATAAAAACATACATTCAGTGAGTTACGTATTGATATGACAGTTGCCCGCAGTACAATGCGGCTTCCATCCGCCTCAGACCTATGAAGACAAACTTATACATCAGCTAGAACAACCTAGCCGTTGCCAAGAAACAAAAAAAAAGTTACAAACCATGAAAACAAAACATTATTAAGCAAATTAAGAAATGAAGCAATGCATCCAAATACTAGGATTGCTTTACAGGGGTTTAAACAGACATGTAGTGTTGAAATAAGAAATGTCGAAGGAAGTAAACGGGCTTGTATAAATGAACAAATGAAATGAGTTTCTGAAATGTCTGGGCGGCGCTGAACTGCCTTGCTGCCAAAAGTAAGGATAAACTAAACTAACGAAACTACTGGAAGTATTTACCAAAATCTTCCCCAATCGTCTAGAAAGATATCACGGGTTATATGTTAAAAATAAGGCTGGAATTATAATTAGAAAATACTTGGAATTAAAAAAAAAACTTGGTTGTTTTGAATTGATGGAGAAAAATGAAAATGAAAGAGGAAGAAAGTTCAAACATCAACTTAAAGATACATGCTGCCGGTGATATCTGTTTTCGGTTCAATACGTATTTCTTTCTATAAGCACATGACAATTAAAATGACATAATTGACACTGTTCAGAATGTTCCTTCAACTACAGGAGCTATTTAAATGTTACAAAAGACTTTTTTCTGTTATAATGTTGGAAGCTATCCGCAAAAGAGGCAGTTTGCCTCTTTTGCATATAACTCCCTACTCTTCATTGAAAAGGTGTCAAAAATGGTCAGAAACACAATTAATAAATTTTTAAAGGCTCAAAGGATTAAACAAATCAAGATGTTCTTCCAATAAAAGGGAAACCATTTCTTCACTTTATCGGAGGAAGAATCAGAATGGAGGAAAGGAGATATTTGAAAAATGTTTTGAAAGCTCACATGATTTAACGAGCCAAAAAAGTTATGTTACTTCTACTTACTGTTATCAGAGCATAGAAAAAAATATGAAGCATATCTGGGGTAAATAAAATAATCCAGTTTCTATATTGGCAGATGATTAGGCAGCACGGCATGGCTTAGTCTCTCAGAATTTTTAATATGGGGCTATACGGAGAGTAAGTTGGTATTAAAACCTATGGCAGAAGAAAAATTTGGAGAATTACGACATGACATTGAACCTGTATCCCATGGTGCTTATTTCGGATGTCTTTTCCAAAAGTATCATTTGTGGCGACAGAATAGAGAATAGGAATAAATAATTTTATATCAAATACGTCTCTAATCTGCAAAGAAAGTGTGAGACAACTCTGAAACTATAAATACATTTTGTTGTATACTGTTGTGTCATTTATTTCTGGGAACTCTGTAATATTTTAGCAAATTCATTGATTACATTATTTTCAATACAAGTGCTTAAACATTCGCCTTAAACTGTTGTAATTTATGAGGTACAACGTTAAAACACTACTTAATTATTATAATAATGCAATTATCATTTAATTATTTCTAGAAAAATTGAAGAGTTGGTACTAAGAATACATAAATTTCCTTATATCGTCAAGGAGGTATTGTTGCAAGGATGTTGCCGACATCTTAGAGGTGTGTTCAATTCCCAAACCTGGCAGGTGGTTGAAAAGTAGAACCAACCTATATCCGATATTCTTCGGTGAACAGGTTATTATACATGTAACCAATTCATACATAATACCACTGCTAGCAGACAATTCAATATTTTCTTAGATTTAACACGTGGGAGGAGGGCAATTGGTAGAATATATCTTCGTCAAGGTCAGGGTTTTTCTTCACGCTCTTTCTGAAGTGTTTGATATATTGAATTAGTTCTGATGTTTCTCTTAGACTTCAAAAGAGAAAATTTTGAAAGGCTTGCTAACATATAATGCTTTGCAGTACCTAAGTTGCCAAGAATTAGATTTCCTAGAATAGTTTAGTTAAAGAATTAATTTTGAGAAAATAAGGAAGGGTGCATATATAAATTGAAATTTTAATAGCAGAAGAGTGATGCATTTAAATTGTAAAAGTGATATGGAATAGAAATGAAATTCAGAAGGGTGAGTAAAAAAAATTACTTAAAATGCATTATTTCATCGTGAAAGAAATCTAACTCAACATTTACCGAGCACGGGATGTTTACGTAATAATATAATAATCTTTTATTTTGAAATAAATAAAATAATAAATTTACATTTGAAAACTAAAAAATAATGTTAAAATTACAAAAAACTTAATGAATCAATCAGCAATATTTAACATTAGCATGTCCAATCCACAGACGTCTATCCAAGATCTATCATTGGTTAAGTGAAGATTTTCTAAAATTAAAATGCTGAAATTAACTATGAATATTATATACTTAGGAAGGTAACCGAAGTGAATTCTCAACTTATAGTTTATTAAACATACTTAATATTAATGACACACCATGATATAATTCAAAATACTAGTGAAGAGTAGATAATTTTGATAACATAATAGATAGAGATTTCTTTAAATAACATCTGATATGACGTCACATTTAGAGTCTATTTTCATTAACACCAAGTTATTTCATAAAATAAGCTGGCATGCAGATTGTTCTTTTCTAAATTATAAGTACCAATGTATATTCAAAAATGTGCAAGAAGCCCTACAACACAACAGATATAATCAACAATCCTACCAAACTAAACAATAAAGCAGACATAAAAGAAACAAAATCTAAAAGAGACAAAAATAGAAAAATGGTATATATTTGTTATAGAAGAAATTTTATGCATTGTTTTAACTAATGTTTTAATTATACATATCATTCTCCGATTGTTAGAATAATAAATATTTCTAAATTCTCAAAACGTTTTAATTGCTTTAATAATCATTTTATCCTAATTGTTTTGCCAAATTATTCAAATCTGGCATGTACTGAGTTGTGGTTGTTCATAGCAAAAACGTGGGAAAAGTCGAAAGAGCTGCAGTTTGGCTACGCTGTCCCGTATCTTTCATTTCTTTAAATAACGATTCCATATTTTTATTTAATTTCTCAACTTTTATTTTTCTTGTTTCTCAATTTTCCCAAATCCACTTAATTTTATAAACAAATTAAATGATATTACAACATCATCAGATCTTAGGTCATTAAAAAAATTAATATTCAATTAATATTCCATATCTTTATTCCATGTTTAATCTTTGCTCTTAGTGTACTATAAATTTATTTGTTTTATACTTCAAATGTTATATGAATATCATATGAGATTATCCACCAAGATACATGCTATGCGAGTGATAAGCCTGTGGCTTATACAAGTAGATCCATACGTGATCAGTTTTCAGGATTAATATTTACTTGTTCAACATGAAATTTCAGCACTGAAAATTATTGAGTTTTATTAGAAGATACGGACAGATTTGAGGAAATTCACATTCTATCTAAAGCTGATACTACATTTAGCTATTGGGACTAAACGTAATATATATATATATATATATTAATATTCAAAGTCTTTAAATCTCTTAAAATTTGTTCTGTCTTGCGTGGGTTGCTTGATTTCCATACCGAAGACACAGCATACTTGAAAGATCAAGTTGAGTGTGCTTTCAATATTACAAACCACTTATCTTAAATACTTTTATTCCCTACTATTTACACAGAACCGAATTTCAAAATTACAGTATATTTTATTATAATCATGCGATAGAATTTCAAATATAACATAATCAACAATAATTTTATGGTTAATAATAATTATACCACTGTACATGACAATTTAAAGTACTAATATAATTAAATTAAAAAAGTAAAATTTGTATCCATGAAGTGGTTGCGGTAATCGTTGAAAGTAAGATCACGGGCCTATGCACTGTTAAATTTTACTTTATACGTTAGCAAATCTCTCCAGGTAAGTTTATTAGATAATAAGCGGAAAAATAGATAAAAATAGCAACAGAGGAAGAGGGCTATTAATTTATTTATTTCCTCAAAAGGGAAAAATATAGAAAAATACATATGTTATGAGGTTCTATACTCGTTGTTTAAAGCTTCTTCGGTGGTTTCAATGAGGGTGTAGTTCTCGTCGAAACAAAACCTGATACAAAAACCTGAAGTATAATCTTTAATTCCCGTATAGTCTGGTTTTCTAGGTCGATAAAAGTTTCAATTTAGCAAACGAAAGTGAGGAGTTAGATATATTTTCTCTATATCTTTGGAACTAGAATCAAAGTGTAATTTTGAATTTAAAGAGGATTTATTTAGGGGAAGAAAAGATAATTGAAAAAAAATGTCTACTCAAAAATTAACTCTTATGGCCCAGAGAAACGAATTAACTAAATTCTATTTTCTGACAACGATCAATTTTTTTTTTCAAAAATACAAAGACAATTTCAGTACATTTCCCTCGACATAGATTAAGTGCAGATTGAAAAATTTAGATATTTTTATAATAGGAAAAACAAAACTTTAATTTTTTTACGATTCCTTTTTATTCTCTATAACAATAATTCATAGTTTGTAGAACATTATAATTAAATTTAATTTTAATCTTTCATTTAACTTGTCCAAGAATTCTCTGAAAAATAATACAGGGGTGTTTTTTTCATTTAAGTGGTGAATGTATTGACTCATATAAGTGAGAGTTCGAATCGAAATACAATTACTCAGTTTTTTCACGAATTTTAGTGCGCCAGTGTCACGGTTTAAAAAAATATTTATAACCCTGGTCAGTTGATTTGTAGCAAAGTCAATTACAGACATTGATTCTCTGTCTGATTCGGTAATTATCTTTAATATCTGACAGTCAATGCATAAATGCTTTTTTTAACTCCTTCTCTTTCAAATTCGTAAATAAATGATACATAGCAGGAATATGAGAATGCTTTATAATAACAGCTTTTAAAAGAGCTATTAATTGTTGATTTTCATGATTATCCCTAGAAGAGACCTGAAATGCGTGTTAAAAAACAGGTTTGGTTTTAGCTGCTCTCATTGAGTTGCTTGAAATCTTTCATATTCAAATCTTTCTTGCCTTGCTACTGGATGCTTCTAAGTATACAAAACACAACCAATCCACAAAAAAACTATAAGAAAGGCAGGCAAGAGAGTTGGTTTGGTTGAGAGCGTTACGGTCAATTTTAGCTATGTGAGGGATGATTAGACCGGAACTTACTGCTTAAAGCCGATTCCAAATGGCTACATACGTCCATGCATAGAGTGGGACTCAAACCCACAGACTCTAGTGCAGAATACCAGCGGCAAATTCATTCAGCCCTCGTATGGCGGGAAAGCAATAGAAATTTCTTAGCTTAAAATTACTCGCACTATAAGAAATCGGAATTTTTTGTTTAAAATTACTCGCACTATGAAAAAATAGGATTTTTTTACTTTAAAATTACTCGCACTATGAAAAAAAATAAGAATTTCTTAGTTTAAAATTACTCGCATTATAAAACAATAGGAATTTTAATTGTTTAAAATTACTCGCACTATGAAAAAAATAAGAATTTCTTAGTTTAAAATTACTCGCACTATGAAAAAATAGTAATTTTTCAGTTTAAAATTACTTGCAATTAAAATTACTTGTTATAATTACTTATTATGGGTTGACAAATCAACTACAAAAGTTGTTGGATTAAAAGTTTAAAAGCGTCACGAAATCTTAACTGTAACCAGAATTGCCCGTATTAGAAACAACGATAACACAGGCCAACGATGAAAAAACTTTCTGAATAAATTTGCCTTATTCTTGGGGGTTTTAGTGTGCTGAAACCGAATATGACAATAAAAAATCTCTATCACCCACCATTTTTTCACATTGCAACACTCAATATTTAAAGAAATGACATTTTTAGCGAATTCAACGCTATAAGCTAACCTCCAGCAATGTGGCTTTACCAAATTTCTATGTTTCTTATGTGAATGGGGCGGTAGGGCAAGGGATCAACATTGGTTCAGAAAAATCTGGCCTACAAGAAAATCTTTAGAACCCGGAGAGAAGAACATTCTGCGTAAGAACCTCGTGGACCCGAAAAGCATTCTGATGCTACCTCTACACATAAAATTAGGCCTAAAGGAACAGTTTGTGAATGCCTTACCCAAAGATGGAGAATGTTTCAAGTATCTCTGCGAGAAGTTTCCTCATCTATCAGAAGCAAAATTGGAAGAAGGCATGTTTGTTGGGCCTGACATCCGAAAAATGATGTTCGATCCCAACTTTGAATCAAAACTGACTTTAAAAGAGAGGGAAGCTTGAGTATCATTCAAGCAGATTATGACCAAGTTCTTTGTCAACAAAAATGACCCACATTATATTTCTATTGTAGCCAACATGTTGGAAAATTTCAAAAAGTTAGGCTGTTTGATGAGCACGCATAAAATCTATGCAATAAAAAGGTATTTTCATGTTTATACTTGAATTAAAGTTTGTTTATTTTGTAACATTTATTTATTTTTATTTTTTACGGTATGTTCAGCTAATATTCTAGTTTCCGACGAAAGTCACATTGTGACGAAACTGTGGGTGATAGAAAAAAAAACTGAGGTCAGATATGGATTCAGCACCAAAAATTACATAATAATCAGCTATTAACGTTAAAAAAAGTTTTCAAAAAGTCATTTTTCGCTGGCTTGTGTAATCTTTGATTCTTGAGTTATATTTGTTGGTTTAGAGCAACTCTTTTTTTTCTACCTAATTTCTAATTACATTCTAATCAGAATGCCAATTTTCGACACCAGTATGTATGGCATTTCAAACTTCATATTTTAAAATTGCTGGCTATTATTTATTGTATTTATAAACTCAAATTCTGCAGTCTAATAAATCACTATACTGCAATTTGTTACTTAGCAAATATTTTACAACTTACTGCGTAAATAGTTTGTATATGATTATTAATGTTACTAAAATCACTGATATCATTACGTCCAAAGGAGAAATCAATACCTTTAACATAAAATTTAAAGTTAGGGCGTAAAGATATATTTGTAAGGAAGGTAAAATTATTTTGTAAGGTACGTCTTAATTAATGCATTAACAGGAATCTTTAATGTACGTTGTCTCCACGAGCTTAGGTTTCGCTCTGATTTTGAGCTTCATAGCATGGATTAAGCAACAAGTTCGTTAGAAACGAAACTTTACAAAAAAAAAAAAAAAATTCTAAATGTTTTCTGATGACAGGTTATTTCCAGTCAGGGGAAAAAATCCAAGCCAGAGTATGTTTCATTGGTTTTATCCTCTTCAGGATGCCTAAGTTTTGCATGTCTTGTTGTGGAAAAAGCTTAGTTCTGTCCATCATATATTGGATGTTATTGGCCTTAAAAAACAGAAAAGAGGAAAAAGAGAAAATCTCCATTTTGAATTTATTCGCCTTCCACTTAATTGTTGGAAGTCATACTTAAGAACTCGCAGAGAGGTCCTAGGTTTTTTTTTGGTGATCTGGAGATATCTGTTGTTATAGTAGTACTCGTAATTACTACTGTTATGTAAGTGGGTTTCCTGAAGTTTTGTCATCAAAATAATTTTAATGTAATCTAAACTTTAATAAATCAAGGCAGTTTAAAACCTCTTAAATTATGCGTACGAAAAATCATATAACTGTGTTTCTTGTCTTTAATACAGTGATTCTTATTTCTTATTTAATTAGGTATAAGGAGGAAAGAAATTCTCTTACTTTTCAGGATTTTTCTATAGTGTTCTGGCAATCTAAATTGATACAGGATACAGTAGAATAGACTCCCACTTCAAAGGGTAGTAAAAAATGAACGAAACAATTTACAGAAAAAAGCTTTATATTTTCGAAAAGTATAACAATCTAGTTTTATTGCCCCTAGGCTTTTAAAATAATATCATTTGAAAATAACCCGTGGTGATGCCCGTTATTTGCGATGTACTGCCGATGCCGTTCTCTAAAGTTTTCCATCACTCTGTTGGTCATCTCTGGGCGAATGGTCGCAACATCCTCCCAATTAACGAACTTACAGAATTGTTGCATATTTTCAGGTGCTCTAATGCTCCGAGGACGATCACTTGATTTCCTTGGTAGTGCAGACCCACTTGCTTTCACGACTGAAACCCATCGTAGGATCGTTTTCCACCAGAAATGCATCAGTTGCATAGAACCCGAAGCTTGTTCTAAATGCTCTCTGCGTCGTGGTTACAGAATCGTTGTTTTAAAGAACGCCTCACTAACGAAACATCGATGTTCACCGAAACAACTCATGGTGTCTACTGACAACTAAGAGAGTGTTGCCACCTCCAGTGCTGTCCTGCCTCACAAACTACCTTACCAGTGACCTTCAGAAATATGGGAGTCCATTCTGCAGTACCTTGTTTTTATTAACATACATTAAGTTTATATTAATGCGTGTTAATATAAACTTAAGTTTATATTAACAATGTATTAAGTTTTGAGTTTATTAAGTTTATTAAGTTTTTATTTTTATTTTTATTTTTATTTTTTTTACTTTTGGCATAGAAAAGTTGATACCGATGCTCTAGTATCAAATAATGTGATTGATTGTTGATTACCCTATTAGGATTAATATAACGAGAATTACAAGGACCAAACAAAATTTCAGTTTTTCTGAGAATTTGACGACTGTCATGCATAACGCCCAGCTAATGGGTATTTGTAAGTTTACCCCGACAAAAACAAATGTCAACGTTGAAGTGGATCTCTCCTTCGAATATAATAGCATTCTTAGAAATATCATATTGCTTATTGTGTTAGAAATATGGTTCCTTGATATGGATGTTAGTTCCACAGATGTAACAGATACTGATATTAGGGGTGGACCAGATTGATTTCAAAGGAAATTTTTACGGGTGATGAGAGATTTCTAATGGTTCGACCTCATACGTTTGAGTGCCAATAGCAACTCCAATTTTCATTACAGCTCTGAAATGTTGAGGAGACTAGTGGTCGGGTTTCAAAGTATAATTTCGTTTGTTTCGCGGTACATCGTCAGTTGATATCGCAAATATTTAATTCCAGTATTCAGCTATTATGGAGTTTTCATTTCAATGTTTATGTGATCAGAAATTAGTAATTTTTTCTTTGAATTCAGAGTATTACATTTTAAAAATGATCTTTATAGCAATGCCCATTCGTTTCAAAATTATTTATATTTGATCTAATTCTTTAAAGACAATTTTTACTTTTTCGCAATTAGCAACAATAATTTCATTCCCGGTAAAAAAATTATTTACGTCAAAATTTAAAATTTTCAGAATATAATATATATATAAAGGCATATGGAAAGAACATAACTGAAAAATATGCATTTTTTAATCTGTGAATAGAGAAATACTGAGAAGGAAATTTCCCATAGCTGAACAATCGGATTGAAGAAATGCGATCTCCACTGATGTGTCACCGTAACTGGTTACTCCTTTCAAGTTTTCACCAGTGATATACAGGAGGATTTTTTTTAAACTGACACTACTCAGAGTCATCTGTAGCGCGACCTATCAGCCGGAATTCCACCAAAATTTATAGAGGTACTAAGGACGACATGGGAAAGAGTTTCCGTGACAAAAAAATAAAAAAAATAGTTTCGAACATCTCCGATAGGGGACGATATGGCGCTGTTGTTGTCGGCGCACCCGAGAATTTGCATAAAGGCAAGTAAAACATCAAAATGCAAATTCATGACTACGTAGTCGACAGCAGCGCCAGTATTTTGGGCTATAAAGATTGGTGCGGAATCTGTTGCGCCTTCGCTTTACAGAAGAAAGGGTCATCAGTCGCTTTTCATTGGCATGGCCACTTCGCTTCCCGGCCCTAAGTCATGTGAAATTTTTCTGTGGGATTATTTAAAGTCCAAGGTGTATCTTGGTGGAGTCTCAAACTTGGCGGTCCTAAAGTACAACATATCCCGGACTTTGATGAACATTCCTGATGACACGTTACGCTTGACCGTTGAGAACGTAATGTTCAGGATGCAGTGTGTCGTCCACCAGGACATCCACTAGGACTGTGGACCCATTGAAGGAGGGAGAAGTGAATTTGCTGCATAAAGTGGTGTTGCAGTGAAATTTCTTTGTTATTCATTTGTCTGCTTACAACTTTTTCGGTATTCATCCATTATATTTAGCCCAAAATACTGGCGCTGTTGTCGACTACACAGTCGTGAATTTGTATTTTGATGTTTTATTTGTCTTTTAGGCAAATTCTCGGGCAAGCCGACTACGAAAGCGCCATATCTTCCCTTATCGGCGACTTTTGGAACAAATTTTTTTTTCACGGAATCTTTTTTCCATGTCTTTCTTAGCGCCTCTATCAATTATGTGGGAATTCCGGCTGACAGATCGCGCTACAGATGGCTCTGAGTAGTATCAGTTTGAAAAAAATCACCCTGTATGTATATACTTAAACTCAGTATATTGTTAATATAAACTTAAGTTTCTAATAACACACATTTATAAAAACTTAATGACTGTTAAAAAAAAACAAGGTACTGCAGAATGAACACCCACATTTCTGAAGGTCACTGGTAAGGTAGTGGTGGGGCAGGACAGCGCTCGAGGTGGTAGCACTCTTTAGTTGTCAGTAGACACCATGAGTTGGTCCGGTGAACATCGAGGTTTCGTTAGTGAAGCGTTCTTTAAAAGCAACGATTCTGTAACCTCGACGCAGAGGGCATTTAGAACAAGCTTCGGACTCTGTGGAGCTGATGCAGTTCTTATCGAAAACGATCCTGCGATGAGTTTCCGTCGTGAAAGGAAATGGGTATTCCCCAAGATTGCGAAAATATTTCTTTTTCTCTCTGTCCGTGGAGGATCCTTTTTCAGTACTTTTTATCTGAAGCCTAAAAAAATTTTAATATCAACATTCTCTCTAACCCTACCGAATTTCTGATCGTTTGCATTTCAGGGCTATTAGAATAATCGGCTCTGTTTTGGAGTGTTCGTTTAGCATAAGCTCCGGGTGTCGAAATTTTGGTTACTAACATTTTTGATTCAAGTAGCGTGAAATTAATTTAAAACATGATTTTTGTAGACTGTATAATAGCAGAGTCGCAAAATCTGAAGCACCCATGTTAAAGTTCAGGAATGGAAGAAAATCCCTATGAAAACAGTGATTCACGACGAACCTTTCATGGACGGTGGAAGGTTTTTAATATTTCATTTACACCCCACGTGAGCATTAATATTACCCCCTTTTTTCACTACAATTCTCAAATATTGAAAAAAGCCGGTGATCACCCCCCCCCCCCCAGAAGGATTTTGACTGGTTGGCTTAACATTCTCTGTCTTCGTCGTGACATTTCGGCAGAGATATTTAATGATCATAGTCGAAACATGTGAACAAGGATTTTGAACTAACTTCAGCTGGAGTCTCCAATCATACCTTAACTGTTATAAATTGTAGATTTCTCACTATCAGAAAGGTTTCAAAAGATTTAATTTCTCCTTGGAACTAGGTCAGGGTCTGTTGATTAACAGCTGAAGGTATTTAAACTTTTGTATTTAAAGACTAGGTGTTACGGATGTTTAGGAGAGTTGTATAGTAATGTAAAAAAAAATCTGAATGCACGATGATTTGAGTCTTAATTTTTGTCCTGTTTTTAAGAACCACAGAGGTCATATGTACAGACACCGGAGATAAATTTATTTTAAATGATGTATCATATTAGATTAAAATTTTTATAATTCTTCTAAGCTCCGTAGGAGTAACATCACTTCTTAATCGCATAATTGTTTTAAGGGAGATCAGTGGTTATCACTCTCAATATTATTTCATGTATAAAAAATTCAGGTCTCATGTCAGGTTTTCTTGTGTAGTATATAAATACACTGTCACAAAAAAATATATGCACCCAGAAGAAATCGAACTACTATCACGAAACTTGGCAGGAATGTAGTCTGGTAAAAGATACGCAAATGATTAAAATTTCGACGCCAATGAGACAAGGGTAAGCACGCTATGCGCATATGAGATGCGCAGCTAGGAGAGTTTAAAAGCATGACTGCTCGTGCCATAGGGTTACCATTCGTAGGGAAACCATTCGGAGACTACTGGCCGACGCAGGTATAAGGAGCCGACGACCATTAAGACGCCTACCACTGACCCCACATCATAGGCAGTGTCGATTGGATTTTTGCCGACCTCGGGCAAGCTGGAGTGTGACCGACTGGAGGCGTGTGATGTTCAGAGATGAAACCCGAATCAGTCTCAATGCTGATGACCAGCGCATGCGCGTGTGGAGGCGGCCAGGCCACCTGTCCGATCCGGCATTTGTTGTCGAGAGGCATACGGCGATTACACAAGGTGTGAGAGTGTGGGGAGCGATTTGTTGGGACACACGATCACCTCTTGTCGTCCTTCAACGCACTTTGACGGCACGCAGTTACGTGGACGAGATTTTAACACCAGTTGTACTGCCTATGCTATCAAGTCACCGAGGTGCCATTTATCAGCAAGCCAACGCTCGTCCACATACTGCGCGACTCTCCCAACAATGTCTTCAAGGATATGACGTACTCCCATGACCTGCCAGTTCACCAGACCTCTCGACAGTAGAGCATGTCTGGGACGTGCTGGGAAGGCAACTGCAGCCGTCCCGGAATACTGGAAATTAACTGCCCAGTTGCAAAGATTATGGCATGATCTTCGACAGGAGGTCATAGGTGACCTCATTGATTCGATGCCACTCCGTGTTTCGGCTGGTATAGCTGCCAGAGGTGGATTTACTACTTACTGATTTGTAACCTTCTTCATGCCATATCTTCTTAATAAAAGGGTCTGTTCTTCTGAATTTGTAAACATTTGCTTATCTCCTTATACACTACATACATGTTAAGTTTCGTGATAGTAGCTCGTTTCTTTCCGGGTGCATATATTTTTTTGTGACAGTGTATTTGTATGCTTATAATAATTAAATTCATTAAAGTTTGTAACATTAGCTTTGTCTGTCATTGAATACAATTGAGTGAGTCTGGTTTTTATTTATTGGTAACATTAAATGTCAATAAAATAATATGCTGGGTAAGCGAGTGTCATTCTAGAACACTGTGTTGATATTTCTGGCTTCTTTATACCATTTTTGATTCCTTGGTTAGGGTATTCTAGCTAAATTATTCGAAAAATAGTCTTGCAACAAATATCCATTTACCAACATAACTGAGTACTTTTGATTAGCAATTATTTTAATATTAGTTTGGCTATCAGAATTTATTTCACTGGAAGCCGAAGTGCTCGGATATGTCTTTAAAAAACTAAGACCAAAGGAAGAAAGAAACCAAATTTCAGGTAGCTTCTTCAAATGAAACTACCGAGGGAATTAACATTGGATTAATTATCGTTGCTTACCTCTTTTGTATGTATATATGTATGTATGTGTTATGTATATATCTATCTATATATATGTACGTATGTCTATATATATATATATATATATATATATATATATATATATATATATGTGTGTGTGTGTGTGTGTGTGTGTGTGTGTGTGTGTGTGTCAAAATTTTGACACATTTTGGCACTTTTCTGTTTAACTGTTTACTGCTTTCCCAAGCGATACAGACTGGGTTTGGCGCGTTGCCAAAATTATAACTTGCGATGCAGGACATCTGAAATTTTGCTCTCCGGAGGACCGTTATGGAGGAACTTAATCTTACGTTAAAAGAAGCCTAATTTAACAACCATATTAAACAAAGCAAAACATATCAAGACGCTGCCCATATCAGCTAAAATATTCGTGATATTAACGTTGCCTGCTCCGGCAGGCGGATTAGTGGCAATACTGTTCTTTTGCGCCTTCCTTTTTCCGTCTTCATGATGTGTATGAAAACAAGATTAGAAAGACTTAATGGATCTTTTCTATTCATTCACAGGTGATGGTCCAATAGCTAGGGCGCTGGCAGGTGGTACCAGAGTAAGTGAGTTCGAGTCCCACTCTTGTTATGGACGTTTGTAGCTTTTCGGAATCGGCTCTAAGTAGTATGTCCTGGTCTAATTAGCCCTCGTGTAGCAAAAATTGACAGTAGTTGGACCTTTGTAAATCAAACCTGCCCAGAGATAAATATCTCTCACTGCATAGTCATGCGTTATTCATGTCATCATTGTTTGGAAGCATGTACATCTGTGAACAACTATTTTCAAGCTTGAAGCACACTAAGAGTAAAATTAGAACTAAAATATCGGATGAAAACCTTGAGAGCTCCCTGAGAATTTCAGCCTCTCCAATTGACCCATATATTTATGCATTAGTCTCTTAAATTCAATGCCAAATATCACATCAATTTTATGACTCCTACAGTTATCTTTATAATTATAAATAAAATTTATAATGAATTATATATGTTAACTACATATTATACTCTTTTTAACATTCAACTATTTTTTAACGTTAGGTATATTTTTGTGTGGCCCAAAACAATTCGTCTTTTTTCAATGTGGCCCAAGGAAGCTAAAAGGTTGGACACCCCTGCACTAGGGTAAAAGAAAAAAACGGATTTTTGCGTGGCAGTTTGGGGCGGTGAGAAGTTTATTTAATTTATTGATTGGGTTATTAGATATATAAATATACTATTAATGATGATTATGATTTTTGAATTCATTGATTTAAGATTGTGGTTAGTACATTGATTAATTGTGATTCCCAAATGATGGAAACAACTCTGGTTTATACTGACAAATTAATTTATTGATTATTAACACATAAACAATAGGATACAATCCTACTAAATATTTCATCCTTCATTTACACATTACTCTCAACTTCATTACTACTAAGTTAATTCACTATAACTCATATATTTAATTCATTCAATTATTATGACAATATTTCGTACTTCATCTACACATATTACTCTCAACTTCATTACTACTAAATTAATTCTCTACGATTCATATATTTTATTCATTCACTTATTATGATAACATTTTATAAACATAATCACTCATATAACCATGTTCCATTACTACCAATATTTACTCATACATATAAACATAACATCATATTAATTAAATTGTTTTTTTACGAATTATCGGTCATCTCCTTAACATTTAATACTCAAATAACATACTCATCGCGTTCTATATTAGTTATTAAGGCTACACACTGAGAAGCAATGACAGTAATATAAAAAGGAAACGCAAAAGTCAGTACCTCGAAATATGACTGTTGGATCACTATGATGGGCAGATGGCACTCGTAAGGATGAACTTCGTTGTATTATCATCACACGGAACTAGGGCACTTTCTTCGTCTGGTACATGACTCCTTCACTCCTTGCAGACCCTCGGCACGGGACACTGGGGAGCTGTCTTCCTAGGTATTAGGGCTCCTCTGCATGGGCCACGACTTATATTTATATCATCGGGGTTCTTCGTACATATTCATTGGATTGACACTACTTCTATCTCAAACTTATAACTAACTCTCCTCATAGGTTATATGTGCCTTCCTTTCTTATTTCATATTATTTTCTCTTATTAATGCTGACTCCACCTCTTACAATTTCCATTGGTCATATTATTACCATGCCATCGCCATTCGTCTGTGGCTGCCTCCTCTCAATCCCCTTTTCACCAATGCGCATCGAGGGCGGGATTTATAAAATTATCCCTCTAACTTAACTTTTTTTCCCATGCTTCGGCATCAAGCAGGGTGGCCTGTTTTATAGCCATCATAAATTTAGTCTTCCCTTTCTTCTTTTTTTCTATTCGTTGCAACTCACTCTCTTGAACTTTTATCTTATACTTCTTGCTACAAGCACAATCTATATATTTCGTTTCGCTATATTGTTGGCTCTCTCCCTTTCTCTTTTTATTGCCCGTCATTTGCCATGTTTCCTTCTTATATTTAGCAATTATTTTACTTCGTCCCGTAATTTTCAATTCTCCTGCCCCTGGCCGTGACACTACTGTCATGTCCCTATGACACAGTTCATATCAAACAAATTATAATAACTGCTATTTTACGAGTTATCAATGCTATTCTGCTAATTCCTGCCTTTCTTCTTTCAAGGTCTCTGATCTTGCAACATTCAAAATCCATCAAATCATGACCTTATGAAATTATTTCTGATTCAGTGTATTTCATTTGTATCGAAGGTTTGCCGTTTATTTTTTTCATACATTATTTCAAAGGTAATAAACGATATATGCAGGATAGTGAAATTGTATTAAGTTGTCTCGTAGTAATGATAACTTATCTGCTGACACTGAATGTATAATCATCAGATGAATGCATTCGAATTAACGCTATAATTAAATATTATATTTAAGTTAATCATGAAAAAACTTTTATTTCCAGATACTACCTTTTGTAGGTTTGTCTATATTAATTTTTAGAAAAAAATTATCTGAAATTAAATGTTATATTTTCGCAAATTAAAATCAATATTTTATAATGTAGTCTCTTAATCGATCTAATAACTCGATATTCAATTTTCTTCATTTGATAAAAAATTGTCACACTTTTAAAATTAAGAAATATGTCGTATTGTATTTTATAAATATCCTATTAATTATATATCTGCAGAAAATATAATTGTACAATTGTTTTGCCGCTAGCAGTCTAAAATGTTATTTTACACTTCAAAAGTTATTATACCTGAATGGTTTAATTATTTCAAACCGCGGTAAAACTGTGAATAATTTTTCCTCAAACAAAGAAAGGAAAAGTTCCCACCATTCTATCGCTTCTGTTGTAGCGACAACTGGGAATTTCAACTTTTGTTTTTGTTCTTGCGCAACCGAAGTGGGAAAAAAACATTTCCGAGCGGCAGTCGGTAAAACCAGAACATGGAGACTTCGCGAGAGCAGTTGAATCTTGGGGGTTGGGTGAACGGCAGGGATGAATATCACCTCTCTAACTCTCCCGAGGAATAGTGAACGATGAGTACAAATTTTTACAAAATGTTCATAATTTTAGTGTTAGTGTTTATGTGTCATCAGTTCGCTAATTCACTGGACCCTCTGAGTAACGGGTAAGTTTATTTTTTTTTCCATCATATAAACGTTCGTATAGAGTTAACAAAATTTTAAAAAAATATATTTGAATTAAATAGAAGAACGTAGGAAAACTTTTTGAATATTGTTTTAGTAATTTTATAAAAAATTCTCATTGTTATTATCAAAAACAATTATTTATTTTACTAAAAAATGTATAAACAAACGTAGAGAAAAGTTTAACATTCCATCTTTTTTGAACTGATATACTAAATATATTTAAATTAGCGATGAAATACATAATTTGTTTTGTCTTAGAAATCAATTTTTATAAAATTTGTTTCTACGAGAATGTTTCGACAATTTTTTTCGTATTTTATAAAAAAATTTCTATTATGATACATGCAGTGATGTAAAATATTGAGTTCTCAAAAGTTTAAAAATATCAGTTTTATTTTGCTTAAAATTTACTAAGCTTTTTTAAAGTAACATTATTTATACAGCAGTTACAAAAGTTTATTGGAATTGATTCAATGTGTGTATTAAAACACTTTTTTCAATGGAATATATTGTTGTCCACCAGAGGCAAGTTATAATTAAAGTTCAAACGGTTTAATTTAGTTATCACTTTAATTATTTTTTATTTTTGTTTTATTTTCACTGTCTTGTACATGTATTTTTACTATGTGCAAGACATATTTATACTATGCAGGTTTCCTTACGATAAATCTTATCTATACATTTTCATAACATTAAACATTGAAATTAAATAATATATAATGATTTAAAATATTTATTTCCAATCTGACTATATAATTTAACATAATAAAAAATTTCGAGATATTATAAAACTGTCTAACGACAAACCTTGTAAGATGTATAAAATGTTTTGTTACATCTAAACATAGGTTCGAAAATTTAAAGCTGAATTTCAAGTTTTTGTTCATCTCTAAACGCACTATAAATAAACAACATTTATTCAGAACAAAATTTAGCTTTGAAATATTTTTCCTATTTGTTTTAGGTGCACACAACTTATGACTACTGATCCTTATTAAATGTTTTTGTTTCTGAATACTGTTCATAACTGAGGACTGCAAGAGGTCGAAATATACATTCGTAACTTCAAATTTTATCAAAAATATTTTCTACACTTTTAAAATTGTGTATATAAAGCTACGAAAGATATATTGTTCATTACTGAACATCTCCACATGTCTGAAATAGCATCAGGAACACCTCGTTATGTATTGTTATGATATAATTTACCGTAGCTAAAGAGATAAAAATTTTCCCTCTTGAGCTATTTTGAAAGAATTTTTTTCAGAATTTTGGTCATAAGTATTAAAAAGACAAACGCTTATACCTATATTCTCATATATATATATATATATATATATGAGAATATAGGTATAAGCGTTATATATATATATATATGTGTGTGTGTGTGTGTGTGTGTGTGCGTATATATATATAGCATCCAAGGTAGTATACTATTAGTTTCAAAGTATTTTTAAGACTGCAAAAAATTATTTAAGTTTTTTATTGTTTTGTAAAACAAAAAGCACCTGGCTCCTAGAAATCTTCAAAAATTGAAATATAATCTATCAAAAGGGGTAAAGACTTGAGATGTACAAATTATAAATTTTTTCATGAATTTTTTTTAGAAAAAAATATTTTAGCTGAAAATAGTACATGGCGAAGTATATTTTTATTGACAAAGGAAAATCAAAAACATAAAATACATTGAATTTATCTAAATTTGCTCAAAAAAAGTATACAATAAATATTTCATTTTACGCAGTGTATTGCCTAGTAAGTTAGGGAATGATAAGAAATAAGACGTACTTTAAAAAATATGAAATTGAAAAATTAATTGCCAATTCAAAATATGCTGAAATTAAAAAAGAGTATAAATCTTCTAAACACCTTTACATTATTTTTAAATATACTTAAATACCTTAGAGCATAAGATAATATTAAATATCTCTTTCAAGTGCTCATATATCATTATATATGAAAAAAATTTCGGTAATGATCAAAGGGAGCCATAATCAAACAAGCTCAATTTCTACTTCTAAAGAATTTTATTAGAAATATATGGAGTGATTGCCTATAGAAATATTTAGTCATAAAAGATCATCGCGGACATTAAAAAATCATTGACTCTTTCCAACAGAGTAGAAGAGTAGATATTGGATTTGTAATTAGACATACAATGAAGGGAGTTTCAAACTATTTTTAATTACCCCAAAACCAACTATAAAGATCCATTTTATGTGTAAATAATAAGTAAAAATTGCTTTGGTAAAAATTATATTTTTTTCTTCCTATGACACTGAGAATAATTGAAATACGAAGCATGGGGTTAAAATTGCAAAATTGCTCCTGATAATTACTTTACTCGTAAACAATATACATGTTTTCATAGGTTTGAAAATAATAGTTATATAGTATTTTGGAAAGAAAATATTCTGTATAGCTGAACTGACATTTCAAAATATACGACTGAAGAAAAATTTTAATTTATTTACTACTCCATATATGCTAGACAAGCCAAGTCCCGAAAATTTCTTTTTTACCTTAAGCCTCAAAGTATTTCCCTTAAGAGCGCTGTAAATAATTGCTTTTAGGAATATGATATTAATTTTGACAAATGAGGTTTTCTTATTGTTAGTACAGCGAGAAATATTTAGCATACAGACTTTGAAAATAAATTCAAGGGTTCTAAAATTAAATTATAAATGCTATATTTTTTTAAGACTAATGAAATAAAAAATAGCAAAAAAATTCTCAAATTTTTATTTTTCTACATTTGCTATATCTAAGACAGCGATAATATGTAAAGTTTAATCATTATATTTATACATGAATATTTTCTAAATTCGTCGGCACACATTCTTAACTACTTTCTCCTCATTTTAAATGTAGAGTAAAAAGCATATCGGTGTTTTTTTAAACATTTGATATGGGGCACTTGTACGTGTAATATTTTACCATTACAATCAGAATGTCGTGGCATACATGTATGTATGACATTAAACATTCTGCCTTAATTCTGCTCGAATTCAGAAATTAAATTTTTTTAAAGGAGATTACTTATCTGTATAACTTATTAAGTACGTGATTTTATTATTACTTAGGATAATGACTGACCGTTTATTTTTAACAGTTCGTTTCTTTAAAGTTCATTACTTTTCATGACTTTTACATGAGAATTTGGCACAAGAGCAACCCCGCATTCAGCACAATGTTTAGCACTTCGAAACGCCCCCCCCCAAAAAAAAAAAAAAAAAAATGCATTTAAGTTTCTCATAGTCTTAGCATTAATTAGTCCTTAAAACAGTATCTGTTGTCAATAAAAGTCAAAAGGAAATATATAAGTACTTTATTAACTGTCTTTTAACCCTTACGTTAGAAACTAAATGAGTGCTTTGATCCATTATTAAAAAATCTCTTTAGGACAATTTAAAAAAATTTGCCCACTTCAAATATTGTTTTCTTATCAAAAACAATATCTCTCAGGTAGCGGAAAATATGTGAATCATGAGTTAGTTTTATTGCATGTAGATATATATATATATATATATATATATATATACAAATGTCTGTAGGTCAGCGAATTTAGGTTTATGCTTCCTAATAACATTAGCTTGATCTAATTTTCTTGTGTCCAAGGTACCAACGCCATTAAACTGAAGAAATTTATTCGCCCCAAATTCGGTTTCCATCGTCAGCAAAATTAAAGTTAATTTTGACCCAGCAAACAGAATAATTAATACTTAATAATTAACAATGATTTAGACATCTAATCATTAGACACCTAATTTAACTATCTTATGTTGCGGTTTGGAGATATTAAAGTTAATGTTAAATTTACATATTAGCAAAGCAGCATTAATCCGTAAATTTGAGGTGACTAATTACGTGACAGATAAAACTACCAAGATAATTTTTTAAACACTTCGTGTAAATTTTAAATGTAATAAAACCTCTAGTGACTTTAAAACATAATGTGTTCTTTCATATGCGTTGATTATTTATATTGGTTTTAAATATTAATTTGTTATAGCAGATACTGTAGCACAGAAAATCTGCAATTTTAAATCAGTTATCAGACCTTATATCATATAGTTTAAATTTTTAACTCTTGTTTAAGCTATATGATATAAGGTACATGATATGATATTTTTATTATATACACTAATTTTTGCTTTTAGAGGATTGATGCTGTTAAATTGTTTTAAAGAATGGAAAGGAAATCGTGAGGAATTTTAGAATGACCATCATTAATTATTAACATATTATCAATGTACTTTTTGAAAATTGGGACACCCTGTGGCGTAGTGGTTAAAAGCTTCAAGCTGCCACACCACAGGTCCAGGGTTCGACCCTGCGACTGGGCAAGGTCGACTCGGCCTGTCATCCCTTGAATGAATCGATAAAATGAGGACCAATCATGCTTGGGAACTAACTCTGGGGGTCTCGCAACTGGCCAACCACCTGCCCGAGACATACTGTACGGCACCCCAAGCTCACGGTCAAGAAAGGGGAGATGGGCACCACCGGCCTTGGTTCACAATGGACTGTTGCGCCATTGGTTAGTTTATAAAAATTGGAGCTATTACTATTGCGGTTACAGCTCTTATAAGAATGAATATTAATTATTCAGCTGTTACCTGTAAATCCCTTGAAAATCCAGGATTCGATAATTCTAAAATTAGCCTTTTCCAGCTTGTGTATATTAATACTAGCTGAAAACCCGCGCTTCGCTACGGAGTACATTCAAATTAAATACAACGGTCAATGTATGCAATTAATGCCAAAATATATATATATATATATATATATTTATGATAAATGCGACGGTCAATGTATACAATTGATGTAATATATATATATATATTTATAAAAAAATCGTAAGGGATATTTATTTTTTTTGGATAATATCCAATCGTCTGCTGCATTAGAAAGAAAAATAATATCATTTTTGTCTATTTAGTTGTTATGCACGTGACGATAAATTTATTTAAAGTATCAGAAAAAGAAATCACGTGATCAACATTTAATAAATTAAATTCTAAAAATTAATCTTTAAAAATTCACCAAAAATCAGAAAATCAAGGTAAAGGTTCGAAAAACATTTCATTTTGAAGGAATTTTTATGATCTTTTTCGTGATATAAATTTTATAACCCTCAATGTATTATTTTAAATGCAAGCGTAAAAAAAGTTTAAAAAACAGCTTAAAAATTTAATTTAAAAAAATCTAAGAAGAATTTTTGAAAAATCTTTCGTAGTGCACCCCTACACTATTAGAAGAATCGCCATGCAAAATTTCAGCCCTTTAGGTCCAGCGGTTTGGTCTGTGCGTTGTATGTCAGTCAGTCAGTGAATGAATGAATCAGTTAGTTGCGGAACTGTTTTATATATATAGATTAAAGGTTGGGGGCAAATGCTTGTGCCAATGCCATTAATCCGTTTTCAACAAGTTTAACCGCTTTGAATTGAATTAATTCTGAACACATAATGAAAGATTTTAGTGTTGAAAATAATTAATATGACAACTCTTTCATTCCAGTTAAACTAAATCTAGTTTTTTAAAACAAAATTGCAGGTTATTCTTTTTTTTCTATGGGTCCAAAGTAAACAGAACTGATAAAGAATTTTATGGCGATACAAGCCATATTTTATAGTATTACCACGTTTGGTGATTTAGAAAACTTTCGGTTCTAATACGGTTCTAATTTAGTTAATATCTATGTATACTTCAAGTATTTTAAGTTTATGTTTATGCACTGAGGAATTCTGCGTATATTCATTTTACTTTAATTCTATCTTAACTAAACAGGTTCTAATGCACAAAGGACAATGTTGTACTGAAATGAGTTTCTGATGGTAATCATCAACTATAAGATTTAGTCTAAGTAAATTTACTGCGTGTCAACGTAAACATATTTACTCCGTGTAGTGAAGAAGGGATATATTAAACTATTTACCATGTATACTCCAAAACCATAAATGAATGTTTATTCATAATGATTCTGTTCACGTACATATGTAAACATGTTTTACTAAACTAATGTCATTAATTATGTGCCTTTTCTCATCACGCTACATTCCGAAACTGACCAGAAATTATTTGATTTAATTATTTCACCCTATCAGTGTTCCTCGTGCAGGAAGTCTTTGAAGTATGAGAAAATATCGATGTACAACCAGATGGCAAAAGTGTAAAACTTTGGAGGTTCTAAAATTTGTAATTGGATCCTATGAAAGTGATATAAGTACTTTATCAAAACTCGCATAAGGTCTGAAAACGTTGTTCAAAATTCATAAGCCATAAATATGACTTTTCAGATTTATATTAAAAATGAGCTTGGAATAAAAAAAGGTATTTGAGTTAAGATAATAATTGATAAATGTAGTTACATTTATGAATAATAACTAAATTCCCTTATATCCAGGTTCTTGTTTCAGGTATTCTCATTTGAAAAAATAATGAGGTGTAGTAAGAAAAATTTTCTGTCCTGTCCTATTTTACCTAAGATCTTAAAAAAGAATTTATATTATTGTTGTAAATTTAGGTTCTAAAACATTATAGTTATTGTCTTGCATATAAAATATTAAAATCAAGATTTAATAAACGATAGGAAAACTGAATAGGAGATAAAACTTTAATATACATTAAAGAAATTAGAATCATATATGAAACAAGCGTGTGATCCTGCACGTGTTGCCTGTAAAAGACTAATTGCAATGTATCCCAAGAGTGTTTCGTAAGATGCAAGGAATGCATTTGGTTTGAGTAAAAACATAGCTAGAGATTTTCCTCACACAAAATGTGTATAGTGCATGTTTAAAGGCAGCATACTTTCAATTTTTGATTACTGTAACTTGAAATTTATGACGTATTCCGTAATATATATTAAATTTTTTTATTATTGTATGTTATTGTATGATGTTTATTGATACATACTTATAAATTTATTAAATGTGTTTAATAAGTAATACATACTGACAATTAAATGAGATAAATAAAGCAATCAATTAGCTATTTCCTGTAGAAAATATTTCTTATTGAGCCCTGCTTCACGTTAATTTAATATTTAGGATATTTTACTTTAATTGAGAAATTATTTTATGATTATGTTTTTGACATAATTATTAGAAATTCATGAACCACTCTTTGGTGAAAGATTGTATAAAATTGGAACATTTTCTGTCACTTAAGGATGGAAAATTTCGTCCGTTTCCAAAAAAGTAGCTCATATCCCTGTTTCCCTCATTTTGTGATCTTCTATTTGTGTATTAATAAACTTGTCGTAAGTATATCTCAATAAGATGAATCTTTGATTGAATAATTAACTTAAAATGTACATCAACTAAAAGTACTTTTGGCTGAACTTCTCACAATAAGGTTTAAATGTATCATAATCGCCTAAAGACTTTCTCCTCGTTTACGTGAGGTAAGAAATTTGGAGTAGATGCGATGAAGCAATTATTTTGAAACCTGAGGTCATGGAATTATGAATCTGGGTGGAAAAAAAATCTGGTTCTGCCCTCATTCACAGGGAAAATCCAAAGTTCTCAAAAATAAATTTTGAAATTAGCGGTGATAGCAATGTACATAGTGCAATGTGAATATATGAAGTAGGAACTCTGTTTAAAGTTTATCCAGTCTCCATCAAAACATGCAACCATGTAACAAGCATTAACACTTATGCTCACAGCCTCTTTTCTAATTTCTGTTATAACCACATGAGTGCCGTTTACATGTGCCAAAAACCCGGGTAAAAGCAGGGTCGTTTCTTACTTTTTCCCTACGATAGGGAAAAATGCAGGGTTGATTTTCGACCCTGCTTCGACCCAGGATAAAACCCGCTAATTACCCATGATGCATTTCGAAGCTGGGAGTAAATAACATGGCGGGTTTGAACTTGTGTGAATCCATGAAAATGCAGCTAAATGATCGATGGAAGGATCTGGAACCCCTTAACGATCGCATAATTTTCAAGAAAACAGTAGAAAAGTGTCTATTTTTTTCCGGAGGATTTCATTTATTTCTTGATCTGACCATCTAGTTAAAAAAAAAAAAAAAACCATCTCCAATTGCATTATAAATAGAATGGTACTGCCATCTGGTATGTAAAATAAGAAATAAAATTTCATTTCAATAAAATTTCAGTAACATTTTCATTTAAAGTGTTATGGTAAAATTAATAAATTTAATAAGTATTATCAATAATTAAACGTAACATTAAAATTTATTTATAAATTAATTATTTTAGAATTCACAGATAAAAATTTATTTATATCTATTTATGATTTTTTTATTTATACATGACTAAAAATTACTGAAACAAAATTGAAATCAAAATTACATTTTGATTTTATAAAAGGATTTATTAAAACAATAAGTATCTTACAATTAATCTTATAATTTAAAAAAATGCACCTATCGATTGGAAAATTTTCTTTCCAGTCTTTATTACTTCAGGAATTTAAAACAATTTCTTCCCACCAAACAGAGCTTCGTAATTTTGCCCACATTCTTTGTTGTGGAAAAACTAAGTTTAGCGATGAAGCCATAGATCGTACGATTATATCTAATATCCGCATCAATCTTCTAGTTCTTATATTCCTTTTTTCCTATCTATTTTCTAAATTTATTTTTAAAAACAACAGAAAACAATCGTAAACGTTCTATAATTATCAACAGCGACTGACATGTGCTGCACAAATAGACGCAGACGTAATTGTGTTTTAGAAGAGGAGTGCATTGGTCGTGTCGACTTTATCTCCTGTAAGCAAGATATATGTAATCAAGGTGGGAGTGCTCAGTAATTAAAATTTTAAGTAATGAATTAAAATATTAAGGTAAGAATAACGCGTGTAAAAGAAAAAAAATTAATAGTAAAGTTAAATTAAAACAAAAAAGTTAATTTTAACAGAAAAAATATAGAGTTACAAGTTAAGAAAATTTAGAAGAAAAATTAGATAAGACTAATGATCCACGGAAAACAAAAAAGTAATAATATTAAGAAGCCCAGAAAAGCAGATATCATAAGAATACAAAAAATATATTTGTAAGTTTTTCAATCTTTTTGGATTTTTAAAGTTTTATGATTTTTTTTTTGTTGTTATTTTTAAAATTTAAGAATACGAGGTCAAAAGAACAGCAATTGGAAAAAAAAGGCCTTCCCCAGGACCATGCACTTTGTAACGAGATAAATGCGGAGTTCGAAGTTGGAAAGCTAAAAATAGCAATACAGTGAATTTGGAAAAGTATGACACTGGCTGGGATCGAACCCATAACGTGATTTACAAGGAATGATGGTGTATGAGGATCATTTCCGCAGAATCATGTGACGGCCTTTACTTCCGGTAAGACGGGTAAAAGCAGGGTGAAAATGTGGTCCCATGTAAACGGGCTTCGAAGGTTTTCCCTATTAGCGGGTAAATCCCGGGTATTATTGTTGTCCATGTAAACGCAGCTATGAAGAAGTAAGAAGAGGATCCTGTATATCTCTGAGCTTGTCTACAATAGCTCACATATGTCTGTCTTAAAATACGTATCTACACACTCCGAAACTCTCTCGAAAAAATTCCCGAGAAAGTTGTTTTAACAAAAAGGAAGCAACTTGACTCAACGGATATTAACGATATTACTGACATGAAATTAAAATGTGCAGCTCCTTACAATCCATAATGAAATTAATAATCAGTGTTAAGTAATCATTTTGTTGCTCTGAAATTTAAGAACCCGTGTGTATATTTTAGAATATTAAAAAATTAGACACATCGCGGAAATATGTTTGGGTAAAACAAATATTAAAAATATATCTTTGTGTTGTGAATACTGATATTTTATGATATTAGCTAGTTTGAAATTAGGAGATTTTTTGTCAGTGATTAACATCACACAGTTTTACTGAAAAAAAATATGCAATTCGGTTGTGTTCTCAGTTACCTGAAAAATTTTTACCTATTTTGTTATAATTTTTTTGATTGAAAACAATCCAAAATTAAATATGTTGAATATTTTCTTTAATGTGTTACTCGATATTTCTTACAGATTAGGTATAATTACAAATTTGGGTTGAAACTTACATTCTTCAAACAGTAAAATGATCGAAAGCTGAAAAGAGGATTAAACATTTTCTCATTTGTTTGATTAAAGAAAACATTACACTGTAAATAAAAAGTTTTTCGATATTCCTTAAAAAATGTTACAAACCATTCACTATAAGTGATATTTAATGAATTACAATGTACATTATTAATCTGACATAAAATTTGATTCTATAATTGAACATGATCTTGTAAAACATCTTTTTTTGTTTCTGCACTTTAAATCATAATCTAATTATTAGAAAATATACATATGAATAATTAAAGATGATCAGTTGCATTTTTACTATCATGTAGGAAATACAAAAAAGCAATATTAGAATTAAGGAAATCACTTCATAGTATATTTTGGGACGTATTACGTTAGAATTTTTCATTTACAAACGAATTTTTTTAAATGCACTTTCATACCTAACAAGTTTTACAGACAAACTCTTCAATAAAGTTCACTACACTCTTGTAGTGAAGATGGTGTTCCCCCGCGTACGAAGTAGGTAAACTGACATTTGCATGAGAAGGGACAACTCAATCACGAAAGCGGTGAGCTGGAGTGTATGAATTTCCCGAACCATTATGCGTCTGTTATAGTGCATTTATAATTGGGCCGAGGTGGCCTTATGGTACAGCGCACTTACTTTCGGTGCTGAGGGTGCTCGGATCGAATACCGGCGAAGCACCACTAAAATACCTACGTTTGTGTTGTCCCTTCATAGGGAGTAATGTTGGTCTGCCTATATCGTGCTCCCATAATAAAATGGCTAGCAAAAACTGCGGTGAATAACAGGCGAATGTCTTCCGACAAAGTGCTTCCGCATTGGGGAAAAAAAAATATTTCCGGTAGTCTCTTCTAACGAAACTACCGCGGGTTATTAACGTAGGATTACTTATCGTTGCTTACCTCTTTTCTTTTTTTTTGACGCATTTTGGTACTTTTCTGTTTAACTGTTTACTGCTATTGGGTTTGGCGCGCTGCCAAAATTATAACTCACGACGGACTCTGAATTTTTTCTTTCCGGAGGACCATTATTGAGGAACGTAATCATACGTTAAAAAATTAGAGCATCTATAACAAGGGTTGACAAAATAGGTCTCGCAATCCGTATGCAGCTCTTTACCACTATCTTTGTGGCTCTTTTCATCAAAATTTAATATTAGTGGCGAATAACCTCCATTTTTGGTACAAATTGCAGCTGTGAATTCCTGTATTCTACATTTCAGTTGATAAAAAATGAATAACCCTCAGTGTTAAGAAATCGGCATTTAACTGAATTGATACGAACTGCAACAACTCAGTATATGCCAGATTTAAATAATTTGGAAAAGCAATTAAAAGAAAAATTATTAAAGCTATCAAAACTATTTAAGAATTTATAATTATTAATTATTCTAACAATTAAAGAATGATATATTTCATAATAATATTCCAAAAAACAACGCTTAAAAGTTCTTTCACAACAAATATAACTTTTTTTTCTGTTTTTGGCTTTTCTAAGTATGTAGACAATTCCAAATGACTGCTAACACTGTTTATCTTGGCCACTCCTGTTCTATTGTGAAACCGAGAATGTTGACGTTGACTTTAGCCACAGCTGTCTACGAAGACAACCAAGGCAGTAAGAACATTATATTATTTGACTGAAAGACAATGAATAGGAGATATTAACAACTGTATTAATGAGTAATGTTTACACATGTACTAAACTCATGTTCGTAAAAGTTATTGCACCTGTTTTTGGTAGAATAATGTTTCGTTGAGTACAAATATGTATCGAACACCAACTTCATGAAAATATACTCTCAGTCTGGGAAAATATAGATTCATTCTGTAGGCATCTACTGGCGAAAACTAATTAATGACATTTTTATGATTTAGAAACATTTATTAATTTATAACATTATTTGGTATGTAAGGATGGTGTCTTTATAAATAAAAAAATGCTTTCTTAACTTTACGAAACTGTATTTTTTACAATAGATAAATAACTTATCTCATCTTAAAGCAATTTTTTTTCACACCACCAAAATGCAAAAAGGAAGTATTAAACGCTTGTTATACAGATGGTATTTTAATTTTTACTAACGTAATTCTTTCAATAAACATATACCTTTAACATATGGCTTAATACGTAATTTTATGTAACCCTTTTTCCTCTTTTACAAAGAAATGGACTTCTTAAACTTACTTGTTAGAACGAGATCTAGCTTTAGAAAATATAGAAGCCCATTACACCCAAATATAAAGTCTCACCAAGCACATGGAACAATGAATGTTTATTTGAATATCAAAATTAAATATTTAATATGTAATGTTGATAGCAAAATTGCCCTTCAGTCCTGCTTTGAACCTTTATTCTAATTAACTAAACACCTTTTTTTCTTTTATCCCGTAAGGCACTTGTTATTATCCCCGCACTTGGGATGTCGCCAGAAAAAAAGTTGCACATAATAGTAAAATCGAGAGAAAAAATTAAGCTACTCCTGAAAGAATTTTTTTTTACTTAAAGACCACTGGGGGTTTTCTCAAATAAAGGCAATACGCCATACGTGTGTCTGTATAATATAATGTTTACAGTGTCATAAGGATAACTGTGGATAGCTCCGGAAGTATACTGCAATTACTAATGATAAAAAGAAAACGAAGCGAATCGATAGCGTCTGAATTTCACTAACAAGACGCAAAAATTTTAATATAACTGCTGTATGAACAAAATTTATTTCTTCATTTTGATCTACTATACATTAACAGAACAAACCCTATTTCGCTTTTTTTCAATGACATTCTTTTTTTATAATGTAACTATTTCTAGTTATTTTATTTGTTAAGATAGCAAAATTGCTTATTTAAGGGACAAATAAAGCCTATTTTTAAGGTTTTGGGTTAAAATATACAATAGGAATTTCAAAATAGAAAAACTATAAAAAATGGGTTCCAGATTTTAAGCATGCACCAACACGTTATTGATTAAATGCATTGTTTTTCACTCCCACTGTTAAACGTCGCTAATACTTGTATTATTGGAAATTTTGACGAACCTGAAAAAGGCAATACCACAAATCTGTCGAAATAATAATAATAGTACTTTCATGCTAATAATACGAACCGTATTTTTTCTACGATGATTACGTGGCCAGATTCAACAGCTTGATGCTTTGTCTCTGAGTACCCATCTGTACATCGTTCTATAAACCTATCTATTTTATAAACCTATTCATTAAGGAGACATAGTGACATTATTTTAAGGAAAACATTACAGTTAATGTGTTGTTGTATTTAAAATATTCCAGTATATTTTTTCGAAAGAGCAAACTCTATGTCTAATTTTCCTTCTTGTAATGAATATTTTATTACTGCCTTGCTAACGGCTGGTAATCTCGAATTTTATCAACTTTTTACACTTAATATTTTTATTTGTTTTCACTCAAGATTCATTGCAACTTAGATCTATTGTTGTAACATGCATACTCACAACCCAGTGAAATATTTCTGAATGCATTAATATGTATAATAAATCTAAAATGAATGTATAATTTATTTTGAAGACTATTCCAGGATAAATTATCTTTGGGTTATATTAAATAGACATGGATCATCGGAATGCTACATAAGCATTTGGCTGTTCAGCGTTGGAGGCAAATGTGTTCCTCCAGGGTATTAAATAATTTGGTCGGGCCTTGGCTGGATGATCGAGTCTATTTTTCTCGGAATGGAGTTATCTATGATTTGCCATCTTAAGAAGGGTTAATCTGAAATTTCTAGCAAAATATCCCAATGAAGATATTTTGTACGGCGTTACTTAGATATTATACAGTTCAACATTCAATATTTCATGTTCAATATTCATATCTTTGTTTATTTTTCTAAACCAATAGTTTCCAACCTAGGGGTAAGGGGCTCCTTAGTGAGGCGTGAGGAATATTCACGGGAGGCACAGATGGTTAGCAAACAGTATGTGTAAAACGTATTTTTACAACGTTAGTTTAACAAGACAAAATGACTGTTAAATTCAGTGATTAGGTATATGGTAAGTATCGCATTTTTGCTACTTTTTGCTTTATTTTATTATTATTGCAATGAGATAGTGATGTAAACAGCATAGAGCTGTTGCGTTTTTTACTGTTAGTGTACGCTTCCTTCATAGTAGGTGCCACTAGAACCCGGACCTTTCTGTGACTGCCTTGGACACTACTGCGGTCAGCTTGTAAAATTCAAAGCTAGCACGTGCGCCTCACTCTCACATTTTGATCATTCAACATTTATGTAGGTACGTTTCACGTCTAGGGGGGCGAAGGGTCTGAAGGTCAATCAATGGGGAGGGGACTAGACATAAAAAGGTTGAAAATCACTGCTCGTAATTGCCTCTAGGATTCTTGATAAAAGGCAAAATTTCCCAAAATATTGTTCCAAAAGCTATAACTACCCTGAAAAAATTTTCACAGTTTATAGTGATTGAAAATTTATCAATATTTTTATTTTCATGTTGAAGTGGCAGATTATTATGATTAAACCTGTACTATGCACAAAAGAGAAAAATTGGGCAAACGAAGCTATTTATTTCATAAAAAGACTTCGCAAACTAAACATGCTCTAATCTCTACAGGGAACCTGACACTTATGTGTGTATGTATAACTGTATGTTTGTTTATGTTTAGTTTTGTTGTTTAGTTTTCTTGAAACTGAAATTGTTTTGACTGAATAAAAGGGGAAATTCTGGTGGATAACTATTCACTAGAGAATCTCTCAACAAGAAAATGAGAAATCTTGTATCATAGCAGTACTTATTAAAATATAACTAATGTTTTGTTCTACTCTACAGTCAAAGATATAAGAATAATGAAACTTTCTTTTCAATGTGTTAAACTTGTTCCAAAATTTGAAGAATACAATTGAATTGATATTTGGTAAATAAAATGCCAGCTGTATAAAAAATATTTAGTTTCTCCAACTGAGCTAATTGAAAAACAAATTAGCAACATTTTTTTGTATCTTAAAAGCAATTAATAAACTTACACATGTGTAGACATTATCATTTTTTACCGTACTCCAATATTTCCTGATGTTTAAATCCCTGTCAATATAAAATGAATAAAAAACGCAATCGAACAAAAAATTAAATCTTTTTCTCCCTTTAAAAAAGTCGTCCTTGATGATGTTAAATATAGATTTTTAAAAAAAGAATAATTTAAAGGTATTGAAGAACTTTTAATTTGTATAATGATGTTTTCATAAAAGCACTTTGAGGAAAAAATCTTTACAAAATATATGCAAATAAAAAGAAATAATATTTTCTCATTTGAACCACCGTAAGTTGCTCTTGCGTAATATAAAAAGGTAAGTATGTAACAAAAGAAAAGTTATTATGAAATGGAATCCATTCAAAAAGCTATGCCCCGTATCAACTGTTCGTCGATTAAAGCCAAACAAATCGAATGTATTTAAACAATGAACTTCGTTGAAATAATGACAGTAAATACTAAATCTAGCATGTATCATGCAAACTGAGTCTGGTAAAGTTTTAAAAATAGCGTACTAGAAGTACTGGAAACTTATTCAGTCTGAAGTCATCTTTCAAATTGTTCATATAATATGATTGTTTGTTTTTCCTAACGCGGAGGCATTTACTCGTAGACATTCGCATTTTAGTCACAAGAATCGTTGGTTGTTTTCAACTGGCGTACGGAATAGGTGAACAAACACCACTCCCTTCTGCCACTTCAATTCTGAACGAGCACGTAAATGGGCAACATATGGAGGGCTTATACCTTCCCCCATGCCTCTGACGACATGGGAGAACTTTTCAGTCTACAGACTTAATGTGCAGATATCCGTCCTAGATGTGAAGGCATTCAATGGTACTCATCGGGATTTGAACTGAGCGGTCCGAAGCCCAACGGGCTACTACTAGGCTACCTCGGACCCCATAATATGATTGTTAAAAACCCCGTAAAAAAGTAATCCTAAAATCCGTTCGCTTTTAATTAATTCAGGAGTTTAGCAATTATTCTATTATTTTATTACTTTAAGCAATTCGATTTGTTGAAAAAGTGTAGACAGAAATAAGAAACAGAAAAATACTAACTTTGCAATAAATAAATTAACATATTTTCTCTTTTTTGAGTAAACAAAATCATTTTCTCATCATATTACATAGTTAACAAATTTTAGCTTGGATACACTTACAATTTTGTTTCTCATATGATTGCAGAACTAATGTATAGTAGTGCCTCTTAATTTTATTTGGAGTTATAAAGTTACCAAATGCTGTTGTTACGACTATAGACAAATGAGGCTGGTTGACATTTGCAACAATAAATATGTGATTATAAAAGACCTAATTTCATGCTTTTAATACTCAGAATAACTTTTTAAAAGCAGTTTTAATCTCATACGAATCTAGTTTAATAACAGAAAACTTTATCAAATCTGTATTTTGTTATTCTTTCCTATCTTGAAGTTCGAATTTCTGACTAACTGATGATGCAACGAATTAAAATAATCTCTGAATTATTCTTTTGCTTTCCCTTTTTCTAATCCCATTTCGGTATATTGGAGATCATATGTGACAACAAGAATATGTTGTCTCAAGTCTTTACTAATGATACAAACGTACTTTCCATAAATTTAGAAAATGAAAAGCTAAAAAATTACCTTATAGTTAGAAATATTATAAGAAATCTTTATACTTAAAATACATGAAATCTAAGTTATCCCATTTTAACATCTGTTAATTTCATTTGCGAATAAAAATATAAGAGCAAGGAAGCTGAGAATGAAATTTCATTCCCTAGCAAGACGTAAAACTTTTGAGGTCCCCAAACGATACATGTATCCATATATCACCGAGCATTATTATCAAATAAACTGTTGTTAAATTTTTGATCAATCGTCAGAAGTTTTAGAGCACGTAATGGTTAAAATATCGAATAAAAGAATTAAACTTTGGTCATATGATGGCTTGTCGAATAGGTCGCTAGTTTTACTGTCATATGTACTGGGGGCATGCAAAAGTCACCTGGTGTAGTGAGTGCGCAGACTGTCTAAGTCAAATACCCGAAGTTTTCAAAGTTATGGTGTTTCAGGTATAATTTTGTGGATTCTTTGGGGGTGTTAAATTCCAAAGAATGATTTAATTTGCATTACACATTTCTCACGAATTTGAACCGACAGATTTATTTTTCTGTGTGTTAGATTTTAAATGATGCCAATTATTAAAAGTTGGTATAATATTACTATCATTATTTCAAGGCCCGAGGGAGCTTCGTTATAGCTCGTTAAGCTTGGGTTTGGGGGTGCTCAGTTCGAATACCGACGAACGCCATTAAATCACTTATGTCTATATGTCTATATAGGATATGGCCATTTTATATCTGTAGACCGAAAAGTCCTTTTATATAAATATAGCATCGTAGCATCGGTTAACTGCATGTTTTAATAAAAATGGTACAGGAAGAGTACATCCTCCTTTTTGTAAATTCAAGAAGCAGGAAATTTATTTTTCAATTTTATACTCTGTTGTTTTTTTATGGACACGTCAAATCTGTAGACTGGAAAGCCCTTCTATATAAATATAGCATCGTAGCATCGGATAACTGCATGTTTTAATAAAAATGGTACAGGAAGAGTACATCCTCCTTTTTGTAAATTCAAGAAGCAGGAAATTTATTCTTCAATTTTATACTCTGTTGTTTTTTTTATGGACACGTGAAATCTGTAGACTGGAAAGTCCTTTTATATAAATATAGCCTCGTACCATCGGATAACTGCATGTTTTAATAAAAATGCTACAGGAAGAGTACGTCCTCCTTTTTGTAAATTCAAGAAGCAGGAAATTTATTTTTCAATTTTATACTCTTTTGTTTTTTATGGGCACGTTGAATCCGTAGACTGGAAAGTCCTTCTCTTGAGAGAGTTAGAGAAGGTTCGAGCCCCCAGATGTCGCATCTTCGAGCGTGTTCGGTCAAAACTGGGGTGGCACTAAGGGGAGGTGTTGTCACCTTATATGGTGCCCCTATTGAAAGCAGCCAACGATGATTCTTGTGGCTAAAGACCGAATGTCTTCATTGATAACTGCCCCGCATTGGCAAAACTATCATTATTTCTATTAACTATGTAAGTGTTTTGGACAGTTTTTTTTCTGTAACTTACCTTTGTTTCAAAAACAATTGAGACGCTTCACTTCTCCTTATTTATTTATATTTTTATATTAAAATCTTCTGAGGCGGTCCATTTCCAACCTTAATGAATATCAAGGTAGAGTGCAACAAATTCGTTAACAGAGCTGTTGAAGATGAGAGAAGGTGAGGAAAATTTCCATCTGAAATGCCTAGAGTGTTGAATATCTCCTTTAACTTTTACAATATTATATTACACATTATCATTTTTATAAAAAAAAAAAACAGGCGGTAAAATAATTTTTTTCATTTTGCCATTTTTTAATTTTATTTCTCTTTATTTGAATTTTTCTAGTAGTTTCCTTCAGATACATCATTATATTTTCGGAAAGATATGATTATTGTATAATACTAGAAACCCAAATAAGAAAATTCCTTCAATGTCTTCACTGGAATATTCGGGTTCATAATTGGCCTGATAATGTAAAGGAGTCTTTCTTTATAGAACAGATGTACATTCTAAAGAAGAAACAGAAGTTGTAAATAAAACCAAAAATTTCAAAATTTTTCATGTTGAAATTTTCTTGTAAAAATTCAAAAATCAAGAGCAGTAGTTTAGGAATTTTTAGAAGTTTAGAGAAAAAATTGCTGTTACAAGAGATACTGAACAATGTAATAATATTTTCAAATGATAAGATTTTAATTAAATAAATTTTTTAATCTATGTTTAGCTTAATACCAACCCAACAGTTTGTAATAAACACAGAATGGAAAGTAATTGAACTTATAAAACTTTTACTCTACCTTTTATCAAACTTTTACGACGCACAAAAATTTGGAAAGCTACATATTTCATTTTCGATGTATAACAGATTTTATTTATCTTTCTAACGGTTTCTTTCAAATGTATCATCAAAAAATCAGTCATTTAAAGACGCCGCAAACATGAAACAGGAAATTTGTCTAATTTCCTTGCTTGAATGCTCGTGAACGTGAATACCGTGACAGAATAAGGAATTCTTGTGATCCATTCAAAAAATAGTAGTTCCTTGAAAGCTAAATATATCTCAAAAGTTTTTAAAACAAACAGAAGAATCCAAATTTTTTGTACATTTTAGAATTTTGAAAAATGCATAAAATTTTAGAAATTCTTGGAATTGTTTTTTTAAATTTTCCAAATGAATTACTGAATCTATCTCTTCTTTTAAATTCATAATAAATCTAAGAATACATTTTGCATATTTCAGAGAATCAGAATTATTCAAGTGGTTTTTGGATGAAAAAATATAGTATTTTTTATAATATATACGTAACTAATACATTTTAAGATAACTTGCATGGTAAATTACATTAAAATGTAATAAATTTAAATACAACAAACTGGGCATTCAGAATTGTTACCGACTTTGTAAAGCGATTTTCATATTGTTAATTATTGTCGAGTTTTCATGTTGTTAGTAAGAGAAAAAGCTGTTCTTTCATCTTATTTGTGAAAATCTAAAAAAACCTCACTTTCATAAACATCATGTACAGTAGAATCAAACTTTCTCTATATTTTTATAACCCTCTTACAACTTTCTTTTGAAAAGCCTATTAAAAAAATTAATTTATTACCTGTTCCTACCCTCTTCCAAACGAGTTTTTTTAATAATCCATAATTTACTCATCCTACGCTTTCCGATTTGCAGGGTTTCCACAATACGTAATTCATGGATAAAATTTTATCTATTGACTTCCTTCTACCTTTAAGAGCACGTTTTCAACGTACTAAGTCCGCGATTTTTACGCTTTCCTACGATGACATCATTTCCTGTGGTCGTCAAACTGGTTTTGTGGTTGCTACTTTATTAGAAATTTGTGTAGACAAGGGGTAAGCGTACCATCTTGAGTTCAAAGGGAAGGAGTGTAACCTCTATTTATAAAGTCTTTTGTGCTGTTATGCGTAATCTGTTTCGTGGAGTCTCTGCGGTGAAAGAATGTGTTAATTCCCTTTTCAAAAGCGGTAATAACGATATCCTGGTCATTGCTATGAAGTAACTGTATTTAGAAATCTGCAATAAGCATTTATCAGATATTATTTTGCTGAAAAACTAATTTAATCTAAATCAATGAAGTATCTGTAAGCTAAATTCCTTAGAGAAGGACTTTAAAGGGTTCATATGTTTAAAATTAATAGACGACATAACATGCCAAAACAGGAGTTAGTTTTCAACAGATTATTTCAGCTGTTAAAGTATGTATGAACTGTGGATCTATATAAAATTTTCCTTTATATTTGTTCCATTTTGCATGACTTATATTGATAATATAGATATCAGTTTTTAATCCCACTTAAATTTTATATTAATCAGAAAAATAAATGCAACATTAAAGAGAAACAAGACCTTTCGTATAGAAAACTGCTTATAACGTTATTAATGCCTCAGATTTTTTTCTTTTAGTTCAGTTTAAACAAGTAGTACCTAACAATATCGTTATCAATCGTAGTTATGCATATGTTTCGTTTGTCACGAAAATTGATACATACAGTTTTCTTAAGAGGGAATTTATTATTCAATGCTTTTATCACGAACGCGTCTGAAACAAGGAATTGCCAATGTGTTTGTAACGCATTTGATTTAGAGAGACTATAATATGCTTTGTTTTTTTTAAAGGAATTTTAAAAAAAGCTGGAGGTTAAGAAAAGTTTTCAATAGGAACAAAGGTAATAAAACTGTTTAGTAGAACTTGAAGGCGTCAATAAAGAGTTAAAAGAAACTTATGTGCGATAACAAATGTTAAACATTTAATTCACCATTAGGGGGAGTATAGAGGAAACTCAGAGTCCAAATTTTTAAGGAAACTTTTGAAAGGTTAACAAATTATTAAATGCATTTTCCTCATAAACAAATTCAACTCTCTTACAAACACATGCAGGTTTTGAGAAATTAGAAGGCATTTCAGGTCGATTAGACACTTCCAGGTCGAAAAAAATCTATGTTTACAAATTTTCACTTTCAATAGTTTTTACTTGCAGTAAAAGTTTCATTCGTGCTATCATATCTGACAGTTTTCAGTTAAGATAAAGGTTTTCTTTTGGAATAAAAAAATATGTGAGTGATAATATCATAATAGCTGGAATATGTTGTTATATATCTCTAAAGGTTTTTTTTTACACACTATGCATGATACGGTGAGACTGATTTATTTTTCGGCTGTGACGTTAAAAAAAATCTATATACCATTCATATGAAAATTAGGAAGTATTCATAATCGTACCAATGATAAATGCTTTTCTAGAAATGTATATAAAAGCTAAAACTTGAGTGTATCATTCTAAAATTAAAAATGAGCGCATATTGAAGTAGGAAAACATTTAAATATAACTAAATTAAGCATAGAATTGAGCAATACTGAGAAAAAATTTATTTGTCTGTTTTGCTTCAGAGATAAACATATTACTCTGGTTGCAGACAAATAAAATTAATAAAACTTTCATTCAGAAAGCTAATTGGGAAAATATGCCGTAACTGCTCATTAGTCACTATATTAGCTTAATTAAGCTTGTCATTTATGAGTGTCATTCCTATGAAGGTTAAAATTATCACTTCTGACGACTATTTGGCTTCAGCTTTATTTTGCTTTTCCCATCTTAACTTGAAAGTTGAAGAATGTAGCTTGAAAATCAAGAATATTTAATCAAATGCACTAGTTGCGAACAATGAAAATTGTTTACGTGTTCCAGTATATGTTGGATTAAACTCAAATTTCTTCGCCTCAATAAAGGCAACTAAATCAAGTTTATTTTTATTATTCGAGTATTTGTACGAAGTTATTTAAAGTATATAGCTGATTATAAAGGCGTTTAAGTGAAATAAGAAATTGAAGTAAAATTTTTTAATATAATATTAAATTTCAATTATGAAATCAGTGTCAACAAAAAATGAGTATTTTTCATTTAAAAAATGTATACATCACTTCATTTTAAGTATATTTAAATCTAGAGCCAGAAAATGTTTCTATATTCTGAAAATATTGTGTAATGTTAAATAGTATGTATATCATGGAAATCATGTTTAAAATGAAAATTCTCACAAACTCATTGTTTAAAAGCTTATACTTTTTACTATGTAAATTGTTACTTTTTCAGAATCCTGTTTGTTTATGTAAGGCATCCGATATCTTTGTAAATGATAGATTCACATTTCCTCTTGAATAAATAAAAAAAAATCACTTCTTTGAGTACTTTTTAATAATTTGAATGAAACAGAGATATTTATAGTTAATTTTTTTTTCTAATAAGGAGGCACCTTCCGTGAGATATCCACCTTTTGTTATTGCACCAAGAAGTCTTGCTGGCACCATTAAGGTGAGCCAACATTGCACCCTATGAGGGGACAACACGTTAACGACCAAGCCTTATTAGGGATTTGAACCCAAGCTCAATACGTGGAATCTCAAGACGTTAACCGCTATACCATGGGGGCGGCATTGTTAAAATAAATATCATTATTTGATTAATATCTGTGTGTATTCACTACCTTTTAAAATCTTTAGCATCTTCTTTGAACGAATCTCGTAAATTTCCTTTCAATGGTTTATGGATTAAAAATTATCTTTGAAAACCATGCGTACAGTGTCGCAATTTGCACGTTACAAAAATCTTATAACAGATGTATCAGCATCACGTTTAAAAAAATCTAATAATGACTGCATTAACATCTTCCAACAAGTATCCTTTTTTCCATTATTTTTTCATGAATGTAGACATTTCAAAATGACCCGAATGATTTCAACTTTCAGACGCATCTGTATCTTCCGGAGGCGTAAATCATGAAGTTGCTTTACTGCTTGGCACAACCTCAACGGTTTGACTTTATTTGTTGCATTTCATAGGTTCTGATAAAATAAATTTCAGGGAGTACTTTATTCGTTGCTTTACTTTAGTTAAAATAATTTCTATTTGTTTACTTAAGAAAAGAGCAATCTGGGGTGTTTTTAAATTCATTATTCGCTTCTTTCTGCCCAAAGTTGGCGGGGTTTTGAAATAAAATATTTCGACATCAATAGCAATTAAGATGCTATCGATTAAACTTTTGTGCGTACAAAAGAATATAGCATCGTAGCATCGGATAACTTCATGATCTATTAATAAAGTTGTACAAGAAGAATACTTCCTCCCTTTTGTAAATTCAAGAAGCAGGAAATTTATTTTCCCCTTCTATACTTTTTTTATGGGCACGTTAAACTAATATACCGGAAAGTCCTTCTATGGGTCAGAGAGGATGGGAGAGGGTACGATCCCCCTGATGTCGCCCCCGGGGTTGTTTGGTCAAAATTAAGGTGGAACCAGAGGAGGGCGTTGGTTCTTCGATAAGATGCCCCCATTAAAAGCAATCAACGATCCTACAGGTTTAAGTGCGAATGTCTCCATTGATAAGGGCCCCACATTGTCAAAAAACAACACTCTTTTTGTTTTTTAAAGCCTTCTCATGTTGTTGATGTTATTGAAATAAATTTTGACATTTTTAAATTATAATTTTTTTAGTGGTAGGTTTTTTACAGATACAAAGTATTTAGCAAAATAATAAAAAAATATGAGTATTTGCCTCGTGAAAAATAAAATTGATAAATCTTTTACGTGCTAATAAAAAAAAATACGATTGTAGGCAAAATTTAAATTAACTATTTAGATGAAAGCACAAAAGTTTCGTTGCATCAATGGAAATTTTTTCTCTAGCAGTAAACTTCAATGATTTTTAGCTTTTTGCATTTTGATTTGATATCATATTTAAATACTAAATTATATTTTTCGAAAATACTTTCGTTTGACCAACTCTGGGCATAGCTCTTGTTATAGCTTGAGCATATTTTTGTAGAACTAAGTGCAGAACATCTGACATGCACTCTGAGAAGATTCACACATATAAAAGGTTATAACAGGAAACACTCCATTTCCTGCAAGTGAAGACATTTCACCACCAGTAAGTGCAAAATGAAAGATAGTTTTAACTCGAAGTCTTAACTGCAATTTTCAAGAAAAGTTTTTTTCTGCAGAGATTCGGAGTAAAACTATATGCAATGCATAAACAAATGTCATAGGTTCTCTAACAGTTCAATAAATTTAATGCCTTTGAGTGAAGTATTTGAGATACTAGCCCTGTATAAGCATGTTCAAAGGAAACAACTGAAGCATTTTGCAGTTGAAAAAAGAAAAACAGCACCCAACAGTCTTGAAATCATGCCAGAGGAATAGCTCCAAATATAATCTTGCGCAAAGCGATAACCCCTCAGCTTGACTTAACTGCTCATAAATTGGAAGTTTTCTGGCATTGATTCATGCATTGAGTACAACAAGTGACGAATTATGCGAATGCAGTATGCTAATGACCTCAGTAACGGACATACAAGACTGACATGAACACTCTCGTTTTATTTACTTCACGGTGTAATAAAATAATGGAGTGGTTTCGCTGCTATGACATAATTTTCGAAGCCGTATTTTAGATGAAATGGTTTTAAGGTTTAACACGTTTTTCATCAATTTTTCTTTTATTTTCAGCGCTGCTTACAATTTTTGACTTGATTTTATACAATTGAAAATTATAATGAAATATACTTGAAGGTATGAGTTCCATTACATATTAGAGCTCACCCTAATTCTATACCTTGGTACCGCTGAATGTTTGTTAGAAGAGTATTTAAGAGTTGCTTGAAAAACGTGTCAAAGATGACAGATTGAATTACGTATTCCATTGGAAATACCTAAATATTTAAGAATTTCTTTTGATTATTTTTATCCATTTTTGATTTTTCTGTTTACTGAGTAGCATTAAATTTCTGGAGATTATTGTAATAGCCCTTTTCCATCTCTGTCATAAAAGCAAATAGCAGCCATTTGATTTATCTACAATAAATGCATGAAAGAGTGCCATAAAAGGAATTTATGCCAAATTTGATAGTACTTGGAAAACATTTTCTATATATACATATTGAATACTTAAAATGCACACATTTGAAACAAATATTTGAATAGCCTTGAAGTTTTTTGTGTAATAACAACTTAGTATTTTGTTTGAAACTGTCAAAAATTGTAGGATTTATTCCATAAAAAGTTTGGAACATCCCTTGAGTACCATTATTTTCAAACTTGATTTGCCCGACTGAAATGTTTTAGATTTTAATAACGGTACTATATTGCGAAAGGGAAACATTTGCTGCATACTGTTACTGTACATAATGACTTTGAAAAATACAATACTTAACGATAAAAATTCAGAAATCTGTAGAATAAATATAACTAAACACAGCAATAACTACAAACTTAAAAAAAAATATCTTATATTTTCAAAAAAATAATAGTTAAGATTACCTTTTTTTGTAGATAACTGAAAAGTCTGAACGAATTTATTTTGCATTCTGCAACAGACATTAGAATTTGTGTCGTGAAAAATTATCTGCTAAACTTGAGTAACTCAATAAAGTACTTACATAAAACCAAATTGCATACTATAAAAATATAAAATGAAGTGTGCATATAAAATGAACTGTTATATCATTTTGACGTTTTTAAACTATGAACAATGCGTAGAATCTTATTCTGCGATTTTATCAAAACAGCTACAATAAAAGGACGCATAAGATAATCTTTGAATATTTTTGCCACTTGAATACATAAACAAAAGTTCCACAGGCGTTCATAGTAGCATTTTCTGTCTATATCTCACGGCTATCATTTTTAGAAGAATAAACATTTATGGTTTCGTGCAAACTGTAAGTTTTAATGGAGAGAGATTTAAATTACTCCACGTGAAGGCAAAATATAAAATTCATTAATGTCTTACTAGAAGAAAAGAAAGCGAAGAAAAATCGCATTTCAGGAAGTGATGGTAACTTAGTTTCTTTACTTAACAATATTTTTCATTTCATTTTTTTAAGGCAATAGTCTTTTCATTAACTAAATAAGTAATAATATGATATGCTAATAATAAAAATGGTCATAATACTTACCTTAGTTTTTTTCAGCCTAAATCCAAAAAAGAACTATCAATTAAAAACTCTGAGCAATAAAATTTAGAAATTAACCTATAAAATTTGTCAAAGCAAAGCAAAATATTTCAAGCCAGAAAATATGCCTAGTGAAATATATTTGATTTAGTAAAAATATAGAGTTGCCCAATTAATATTTTGTCAGACAGTCAGTATGAAAAGACGATTTCAGTTTACTTCTTTAAAAGGCATCCGTTGTAGTTTTCTCAAGAAATTCCCAATTACAATCATAAATTGTCATACTTTAATTAAGATGCTATATCTGAAGACCGTGTGTGATCAACTGAACTAAAATAAACCAAAGTTTAGTTTGTTTTCTTCTAATGGATCGATGAAACATAGGAAATTCTTTTTTTGATCAGAGACAGCAGACGTAGAAATATTCAGTGGAAAGGTAAGTTATGTCCTACATAATTTGTTGATAGCAACCAGCTAATTATTTTCCAGGAGTATATAGGACAAGGGATCAAGGAGAAATTCGTCTATAAAAACTTTATTTTAGCTAACCTCAGATAATAGTCTGTTTATAGTAACCACAGATACCTATGAGATCATCACAGAAGTACATAGCTATTAATTATATGATATTAGTTAATGAATTATTTCTGTCTGAAGGGAAATAAAAAGGAGTTAAAACTCTTCTATGAGTCTCATGCACGTAAAAGTTTTGATTGATATACTAATTTTAATGGAAAAAATACTTAAAAATCTATTAAAAAAACCGTCAACTTGGTTGGTTTTTTCTTAAATAAATCTGTTTGAGAACTACTGACCTCAAGCAGTAATTATTAAATTTTACATCAGTTCTAAAAGAAAGCAGCTAATATCTGGGACTTGTTCACTATATACATTTTCTGGAGAGAGAGATTTTCTTTGTATAACCTTTAACAAATAATACTTAAATAAGTATAGAAATAATTAACTAATGCAAACTGACTTTTCTGAATGCACTACTCTAAGTACATGCGTACAAAAATGTCAACAATAAATTTAACAAATTTAAAATTGAAGTAAATTTATGTAAAACTGAATGTCAAATTGTAGCATTTTCAATAAGTCTTCGAAAGGCCAGTCTCAAAGAGGTGAAAAAGTTGACTGAACTGTGAGAGTATCATATGTTTTCTTAACTACATGAAAGAAAAAAAATCTAGGTTTGCTGCTAATGATTTTAAATCCATTTTAGTTAAAGTTAAGTAGAATTCGAAAAATTAGAGTTCCTTACATCGTAAGATGGTAGAACACCGGGTTCAAAGATTTGGATTCAGTTTCTGGTCCTATCAGATGGTCGTTATAGTACAACCAACCATTGGAAAGACCTCTAGAAAGCATATATTATGAGATTCGGAGTGGAAAAGAATTCAGCCTCGCTGGTAGAAGATAACAAATAAATGAATGACTAGGCAAACAACATATACAGGTGTAAATCCTGCGTCATTGGCTAGAAAAAGAAAAGAGAGATTTAGAAATTAATAGAAATAAAAAAGTTAAAGTACTTCCCGTTGGTGGGATAATGCAGTTAGCATTACACCAGTTAACATATTCGTGTTTAGAATTCAGGCACACGGTTCTTATAAGCGTGGTACACAAAGCTGCCAAAAAACTGTTATATTTTTCATTTAGCCTAGAGGAGTGATTTTTAACTGAAAGTACTTCCCGTTGGTGGGATAATGCAGTTAGCATTACACCAGTTAACATATTCGTGTTTAGAATTCAGGCACACGGTTCTTATAAGCGTGGTACACAAAGCTGCCAAAAACTGTTACATTTTTCATTTAGCCTAGAGGAGTGATTTTTAACTGGTGTACCGTGAGTGAATCGTACATGTGCTGCTAAACATTTTATAGATAATTAATTAAATTAATTTCAAAAGAAGTCCAAAGCACAATAAGTGTACATATCAAAATTTAAAACTCTTTAATTGATTATCAACAAATATATACTCTTTGTGCAATTCTTTCTTTATCATTATGATTTAGGCGTGCCCCGGAAATTTAACTATAGGTTCAAGTGTGCCTTGAAATAAAAAAGACTGAAAAACACTGGTGTAGAGGGATGATGGAACGAGTTTATAAAAGTGGTGAGAAGGCAAAAAATTTAAGAATACATTATCGTTTTCTTATTTGTCATTTGCTTCAGTTTCACCAGTGATTTGCTGAATATGTGAATCAGTAGGATTAACAAAATATTATTTAAAGGGAAAATAAAATAAGTTGTTGAAATAAAAGATATATCTCAAACGTAAAGTAAAATAAAATAAAATAATACTTAAGTGTGATATCCTTTAAAAAGTAATTGGAAAAATATTTTAGTGCCAATAAACAGAAAACCTTTTATATACCGAACTCTTCTGTTCATGAATTGTAATTATAAATCTCTTGCGAAAACGTTTCAGGTATAATTACCTTAAAGAAAATTTATACAATAAGTTTATCATTTTTTTTTACTTAAGCGTTTACGAAAGGTTAGTAAAAGGAATAATAATTATTCCCTATTTTCCTCCTTGAAACAACTGGAATTGCAGCAATGCATTGTAACAACATGAATTATAATCTATGTTTTGAAGGTAAATACATGTCTTAAGGCTTTAAATTTGGGGTTCTTAAGCCTGAGGCAGACCCCATCGAGAGGTGTGAGTGATATTCCGTGGGGGGGGGGGGGGGGGAATGCAGATGGTTAGCAAAAAAAAATATGTGTAGAACGTATTTTTACAAGCTTTGTGAAAAATAAAATAAAATTCAGTCATTAGGTATATAACAGTTATCGTATTTTTGTTACTTTTAGATTTAATCTTTATGATTACAATGATATATTTTTTTTATCCTATGCCCGTCTCCGACCTCTCGGCCATAAGTCGACGAGCAGCCCAATGCAAAAAAGAACGAATAAAATAGTCAGTAAAATTAAAACCACTGTCGTATAAAAATCATTAAAGTTATTAATAATAGTAGGGCAATCGTTGAGGCGCAGTCCAGTCATAGGTGCGCCTTGATCACACAGCGGGAACACATCCGTGTCAGTCACTCCGAGTCTATATAGGTGTCTCTGCAAGTAATCATGGCCTGTAAGGAGTCTGAAACAGGCTACTCCGATCGTTCTTGGCAAGGAGCTAGGGATTCTTGCTTTCTTTTTTAATAAAGAGTTCCAACTCTTTCCATCAGCTTTCTCTCTATTAAGGTTTAAATGATTTGCTCTAATAGAGAAGGAAATATATCTTCTTATATGCCTCAAAGGCAAACGAGGATCAGGTTGAATCATTTGAGATCCTCTTTTGGCTAAAGTGTCTGCTTGCTCATTCCCATAAATTCCGCAGTGGCTGGGAATCCACTGCAGAGGGATACACTTCTGGATGTTCAATAGCCTATCAATTTTTTCTACACAGTTTCTGGAAATCTCGCAATCACAATTCTTGTGGGCTGACAAAGTCATAATGGCCGATTTTGAATCCACAAGAAAAGCGATATTTTCCTTTGTACTTTGTTCTATTTGATCTAAGGCAAAGGAAATGGCTGAAATTTCGCCGTCAAAGTTATCAAAATGCCTTCCAATGGCATAAGATATTGTAAATTCTTCGGAGTAGGCTCCTGCTCCAGCATTTTTGATGGCCTGCTCTTCCGAACCATCAGTAAAGACATGGAGCCAAGAGTCAGCCGGGAAACGCTCGTTGATTGTAGCCAAGGCAATATTTTTCAATTCAGAGTCAGGTGAAGATTTCTTGTTAACATCAGAGACAAGATCCAAGTAGATTTCAGCAAGTTTAAACCCTCTCAGAGGATACCATAGATCAAGAAAGGGAAAACGATCACAAGTAGGAAAACCAAGAGTATCATGCAGGTCTTTTATATAAGAAAGATAAGTTCTCTGCGTTTTTAACCTCTCTGTAGCTGGCCAATAATGGCTCAGAAAGTTATCCTTTCTAAATTTTCTCAGTAAGATTTAAGGCCAATTTCCATCTACGGTCACACAAAGGATCCAAACCAGTTTGGAGCTCCATAGCGATGATTGTGGCAGATTTTGTACTGCCTGTAATAAATCTCAGGATACGATTTTGGAATAAATCCAATCTTTTGGAATTTGTCTCAGAGGTGGTTATAAGGGCTTCGCCACCATACTCAACTACTGGCCTAATATAAGTCTTATAGGCAGTGCATAGAACGTCCTGAGTGGAGCCCCATGTAGTGCCAGCCAGACGTTTCAAAAGTTTAGCCCTGTTTTCCCCTCGATCTAAAGCTTTTGTTACCTGATTTGTCCAGTTTAGTTTAGAATCCAAGTCCAGTCCTAAATAGGTCGAACAATGATATATGACTGCAGCATTACCAGACATATCATAAATTCTACTTTTTTCCATGTAATAACTTTTTACATTGAATTTTCTGTGTTGCGTTGTATGTGTTGTGTATTTTTGCTAGACTTTTTGATCTTTCGAAATTGATGTTTCAACCTGAGGGTGGCGAAGGATATGGTATGACCCCCCACACTGAAGGTCATCGAAAGTGTGGGGGGAGGACGTATACGTATAAAGATTGAAGATCACTGTCTTAAATGATGAAACGGAAATGAATTTAACTTTTAAAGGAAAAATTTATGTACACTTCCTGTTTTTATAGCCCCAGATTTTGTGTTTCCTTAAATTACTCATTACAGGGTTTAAATTACTAGCCTTGGTTCAGTTCATGTTGAAACGATTGTAAATATATACCCGTTAATTCCTTTAACATTTCGCTTTCAACATTTCAAACTTTTTAACTTGTCATTTCCATGCAGATACATGTCTTCTCTCTTAAAGAACAATATATCAGAAATTTAACCCTGGAGTGCTCGCGAGACGCTTGGCATACACCAGACGTTTTAATTTTAGTCATTGCATTTATTCACGAATCTTTTTGAGTTCATGTTCGGTGAACCATACTAACCTTTAACTGTAAACTTAGCAAGAGTATAAAATAGCGTGAATCTGAATTCAGGCATCGGGGGAATGACAAAACAGTCCGTCTGTCGTCGGGCAAGCTTTGCCGTTATAAGCGAGATTCTGCATAGAAAGATAACAAGTTGGTATATATTTCGTATGATTAGTAAAAAGAATAATTTAGTTCAAAAATTCTAAAATTTTATTGGTTCATGAAAAGATAAATCATATGCGGAATGGGAAATCAGTGCCGGTGTTGCAGATTTCTTCTCTTAGTGTTCGCTGAGTAGCTTATACCCAGATGAACACATTTAGAATTTTACTAGTTATGAGTTTCATAATTGAAAACATTTTGTATAATGAGTGTTTTTAACACATACTCTTTAAAATTTCCTTTTCTAAGTATCTCAGTAATGTTCATGTATTATCAGTGGTGAATTTAGGACAAGGCCAAAACTAGGCCGCTGCGTAGGAGCCTATGGAAAAAAAATATTTTTATTTTATTATATTATAAACAGGTAGTATAAATTATCATTTTGTATAATTAGTGTCGAATCAAATTTTCCATACAAAACTGGGATCCTTTACTTATTTTCGCTTTTTGAATTTTTCAGAAATCTCTTCAATAATATTCATTCATTTCTCCAATTGCTCAATATTGCTCAGTATAATTTTAAAAACATTTAGATATCAAATTTTAAATCCAACAAAATCATTTAAGATAAATAGATATTAATACACGTGAAAAGGAAATCCTTTAATCGGATTTGGAAAACGTTGTATTAGATTTAATAGTAAATTCTGCCATGCGAAAACTGAGTAGTAGAAAATAATATATTTACACCAACTCTTTTGGTTTTTCATCGTCATTTGTTCAAATTATCTTCCTGGAAAGTTTGGCTTTAGTTCCCAAAATGCATATATTTCTCTCTCCTTTGAGATTATATTCAAAATCTACGTCATCAAAATAATGATTTCGTATAAGTTTAATCATCAAACCAAATGTTTATCACTTTCTGTATATTTAGTGATTTCGGATATATTTTATACGTACTTAAAGGACAATTACAGACTTCTAAAATGTATATCTTCAGCTGACTCAGGAATCATTGAACCTAGTTTTATTATGGAATCTACAGCATGAAGTATAAAACACACACAAAAAACAGAAGTTCCAAAGATGAAGTGCAGAACGTAAGTAAACGCATCTTATTTTAGTGTAAATAATATTTACATTAAGAAAGTCTCTCTTTTTGACAAATTTGAGGGTAGAAGATTTAATATTTTGGTTTCAGACACAATCAGTTGAGTGCCAAAAGCCCACCTTATCATCAAGTGTATTTCAACTTTTACGACGAAAAGTCTGAAGTATGTTTTATTTTGTTTCTGTGTGCTGTTATCATTATTCTGTTGTTGATTTGTGGATTTACCGAAAACGAGCAACAAGTAAATAAACATAATTTGAGTCTCAGATGAGCGTTGTGTATTTTCCTTAGCAAACGTTGCTTAGATATTTTTCGAATCTTTTTTGACATTTTGGTTAAAATAATTTAAATAGTGAGAATGTATGTTATCCCAACTAACGTCTCATTTGTTTACTTTACAAATAATGAAATTTATTAGCATTTTCAATGGCGTGATTGTGGACGTCACACAGAACTAGGATATTCATATCGAACGATAACAAGCATAAAGAAGGAAATTTAAACTTTCCAGAAACAAGTCCTGAAGGGGACAGTTCACTCAAAATGGATCGAAAAATCAAAATTTCAATTTTTACTTATTATTGTAGCTTGCTTAATTCTGAACGATTTGATACCAAATCCGTTTCTGTCCGCCAATTTTTTCGCGAGATATTAAGGAATGGTGTTCGCAACCTATAAAAAGTTTCCATTTAAATGCCTCGCAATTGCCCTTTAAAATCAATGTATACACAGCTGTATGGCTAGCGTTTATTCGCAAAGCGTTTCATTTATTAGTTACAACATTCATGATATACATATCACTAGCTACCACTTATTTTCTTATTTTGGGGTTTTTTTTCTCCCAGCAGAAGGAAGAGTGGAACTAAATCAGTTTTGTGCTACATTGTTTACATTTCGTTCGCAATTGTGCTGGTGTTTCTTATCGCTGCATTCCGTACTATTTTCTTTCTTCGTTTGCTTCAAATTATTTATGATATTTAAAGTCTAAATTTATTAGAATTTTATAAGTTATGATCGAGTGAAGGTAAAAGTGCTTCAGGACAACGCCAAAAAAACCCGAAAGTTTCCACACACGTACGTACACGTGTAAAGGATTCTCATGTGACTGCAGACATTGCATCTACCAAAGCTACATCAAAAATTTTGAAAATACTTCTTTCGCAGATATTACTGTTAATAATGGTGTCTTGGGTTATCGCTAAATCGATATTAGTATGTTTTGCAGAAATATTTCTGAACAATTATGCTGCAAAATATGTGGACAAAATATTGATATACTTGAGAAAAAAGTGCAGGGATTGTCATCAGTTTTTTCCATAAAATGTGTCCAAAAATATGTAAAATATCTTAATATTTTAAATAATGTTTATGTATGTTTAATACTTAAGTAGAATATTTGAAAACTGGCCCTACTAGTGATATTTAGTACAGTCGAACCCCGTTATAACGAACTTCAAGGGACCAAAGGTTTGGTTCGCTATATCCGGTGGTTCGCTATATCCGAACCGTTAAGAAAAATGTTCACAAAATGTATAACTCATTAGTTGCTATGTGTATTCAATAATGATGTATTAAAAAACGATAAAATCTATTAAAAATGACCATTAATGAATTAAATTGACTAAAATCGATAACATTAAACTGATACAATACTAATTAAACTAATTACAAATGAAAGACAAATGGATATAAATTCATTTACCTTTAATTCTTGCTCACTGTTTTGTTACAGAAATAATCGGTAATCTTCTGCTGACGTGATTCTAAACACATTATTATGAATTTCTTTGTCCAGTACGTCAAATGACTGCAACACTCTTCTTCCACTGTTTGAGTGGAAAAAAAACTTATTAATTCACGCATTGCTGCTGTAGCATCTAAGATGGTGGGAATTTTCATCATTTATGTGCTCCTCTTCATCAGCATCAGATGCAGAATCTTCGATTTCAGAATGATTCATTTTAATTCCTTCCACAATATCTTCATCAGTCGGATTTTCACATGTAATGATTTCATCATCAATGTTTCGAACAATTGCCTGTCACAATACGAGAATGAGGAAATATTGTGTTTTTCTATCCACATCGCGATAGGTAAATCTTCATCATCTTCTTCAACATTCTTTGCTAGGCCAGCATGTCGAAAACATTTTCTAATTGTAGAATCATTATAAGTGCATCAAGAAGAGAAACGTAACATTTTACATTTTATCATATCCTTCTAAAATTCATAAAATGAGCTGCGTCCTGTAATGACATTTAACGCTTCTGATGACACCCTGGTCCATAGGCTGTACTACAGAAGTTGCATTCGGGGGAAAGAGTACAATTCTAATCGATTGTAACTGTTTATCGTTTTTGTGTGCACTACAATTGTCAAGCAGAAGTAGAATTTTCCGTTTTTTAGCTGAAAGTTCATGATCCCACTTTCGAAGTTCTTTTTCAAACAGTTCCTTAGTCATCCACGCCTTACGGTTGACTTCATAAGAAAAAGGAAGCCGTTTGATATTTTTGAAGCATCTGGGGTGTTTAGATTTTCCAATTACTAGAAGCTTACTAAGTTCAGTTCCACTCATATTGGCACACACAAGAAATGTGATTCTATCTTTCGACAATTTTCCGCCATTACATTTCTTCCATAAAATTTTAATGTCTGTTTGGTGTCATCTTGTAAAACAGTGCAGCTTCATCAGCATTAAATATGTCATTCTCGTCATATCACTAGAGATGTCATTCCAAATATTTTCTTTCCACGTATTGATGTGGGATGTTGAAACATCTCCCGATTCTCCGACAATTTTTCCGGAAGATATGTTGTTCCGCTTCTTGAATCTGTCTAACCATTTCATTAGAACAGCGGTTCTCAACCTGGGGGGCGCGCCCCCCTGGGGAGGCGTAGAGAATTTCAAGGGAGGCCGTGAGTTTAAAAAAAATAAAAAGTAAAACTAACTGTAATTTACTGTACTCAATTTTCCGGTCACAATGTAACCGTAACGTATTTTCGACATACGAGCACTAACACAATAAAACACGCACACGATAATTGTCGTAGCTACAATGTCAGAAAAACATTCTGAAGACTTATGATGCAGTTAAGGGTTTCACAGAAAAGATAACTTTTGGCAAACGCCGTCTTCAGAGTTCAGAGGCAAACTTTTCATCCTTTCCAAGATTGAACGACCTCCTCGATGACAAAAAAAATCTCTCATTGCAACAGATAAATGAATGCAGGACCTCATATCAGGGCATTTGGTAGCATTGCAAAATGAAATTGAAGACTATTTTCCAGATATTAGTTCAGAGAATTGGGAGTTTAAGTTGATAAGAGATCCTTTAAAAATCGACGTGGATATACTTCCTGATCATATTCAGGAACAGGCAATCGACCTAAAATGTGATTCTCGAGCAAACGCGGAATTCGAAAACATGGATGTTGAAAATTTTAAGGTTACGCTATTTTTTGGTTACCCAGAAGTTGCTTTGGAAGCTTTGAGGTTATTAGTGCAGTTTACATCCACATATCTCTGAGAATCTGGATTTCAGCATTAGCATACATAAAGTCCAAAATATCGAGCAAAGCTGGACATTGAAAGTGACCTCAGGTGTGCTTAGTCACAGTTACAACCTAATATTTAAAATCTTGTCAACGAAATCTTGTCCTTGACAAGATTTCCTTGACTATCAAAATCTTGTGAACTATTCAAAATCGTGAACTATTCAAAATCTTGTGAAGGACAAACAGTGCCAGCCCTCTCATTAATATGGGAAAGTGACTGGTATTACATGCCAACCTCACCTAGAATCCTTGATTACCTCAAATATATTTGACCTGTATTTAATTCTTTGATTTCATATGTTCTAATAATAATATGCTCCAAATTAAGATATAGTAGTAATATTAAATTTTGTGTATGAAATTATCTATTCCATATTTTCATTTAATAACCAGCTTCAGTTTCAAATTCCGATTGTACTACTTGTATTGACCACATGTAGTGGTGGTGGCGGGGAGGCATGACCTCACATCAGTATTCAAAGGGGGCACAGAGCCTGAAGGTTGAGAACCCCTGCATTAGAACCTGAAAGTGGAATTCCAAATTTACTGGGGAAATTCATCAGCTTTTGACTGAAGCATTTGCCCAGAATTGGTACATTTTGGCTTTCTTTGAATGCTGAACCATTTTAAATAAAGCTTCTTCCACTTCTTGATGGTCAGGTTTTCTTAATTTTTTTTTGGGAGTTCAAATTTTTTCTCGAAAGGCAGAAAGTATGCTTTCTCTGTTTTTCCATATTGTTCCAACTGTAGATTTCGATAAATCTTTTTTTCGGCAAATGTCAACTTGGCTACCTGAATTTTGTATTTCTCTTATGATATTTACTTTTTCTTCGATGCAGAATGCTTCACGCTTGCTCGACATGATGTACCTAATGATTTCTTAAAAGCGAATTTTTAACTTGTGATAAACACTCAAATAGGTGAATTAGATGAAATGACTTCCCTTCCCTCTGCGTGTGGAAATGAATCTTCCGGCAAGACCCTGAGCTGACCTTTCCCCTTGTTCTCGGGTGCGCATATGCTATACTGTTCATGCTTTTACTTGTTCTCCTCGAGCGTTTGGTGAACCTTTCCCCTCCACTCTCTCCTCTTACTGTGGTTTCGCTTACCGAATTACTGGCGGGATTACAACTGCAGAGTGGCTATCGTAATGGTGCATATACATTGGTGCAGAGTTCTCTGCCTGTGCCTTGGGGAATCCAGTGATTTATGTTCACTCTGTACTCTGTACTATGCGTGGATCGCCTCCTCTGGCGGTCCATCAAAGGAAAGGGCGGGGGGTCAGCGGGTCAAATGGTGTCGATCGGGGTCGGGGGAGACACCACATCAAAGAAACCTTGGGGGCGGGAATGGGGTGGTTTTTAAATACCGTGTCTAATGTTACCGTGACTAATGTGATGACAGGAGTCGGGGTCTGCAGGCAGAGAACTCTGCACCAATCTATATGCGCTATAAAAGGGAAAGAATGCAGATGTTTCTACCCTTGATATAAACAGACTTATCGCTGATTTACTCCGTGTTTCACTAGCTGACATACATTTCCATATGAAATCAGAGTCGAAGTCATGTTTTCGCAACTGCGGAAAAATTTTTAAAAAAAAATCAGTCGACTGAAAAAAAGGTTCGTTATAGCCGATTCTTAACATTTCGGAGGTTCGCTATAAAAGGGTAAATTAGCATTAAATAGAATAGGAAAAAGGGCGGGACCAAAAATTTCGTTCGTTATATCCGGGAGTTCATTATATCCCAGGTTCGCTATAACGGGGTTCGACTGTATGTGATACAATAACTGTTTCATTTGTTTCAATTGTTGATATTCCTAACAATGTGCCATTTTTGTGAACATATTTCAAAATTTTTATAAATAATACTAAATTCTCATCGTCTTCAGGTCTAACAGGTATAAGTTAAGTATTTAAATACGATTGAGTACATTTAGATAAGATTTTAAAGAAAAAAACAAAATTTCAACTTTAAATGCAAATATCTCAAAATGTGGTTTTTTGACATTGCGGCGCATGATATCTTGAGAACCCTTTCATGAAACGCCTTGAAATTTTCAGACATCATAAAAGACATGGTTTTCTGTGAAATGACGAAAAAATTATGTTGGTATAATGAAAATTAAGGATTTTACCCATAAAATTATTTTGAAATTTAGAAGAAATTTTTTTTTACTAATTAAAATTTTAATATTAATTTTAAATATACAGTTAGACAAAATATTTTCATCAAATTAAAATTTAGACTATTTCCTTTAATTAAGATATTATTTTCTTAAAATAAATTAAATATACTGAAGATATCCTGCGCGCAATGATACAACAAAAGTCCATAATAAAGAAACATGATATTATATTTTAAATTTAAAAAATAATTTTAAAACTATTTAACTTAATGTAATATTTTTATATAACAAAAGAATATTTAAAGTAGCAGACTTCAAAATTTTGAGTTAATAGCTTTCTATAGTTAGTTCATAAAAAAAATTCTAAAAATACACTAATTTTTTACATTTTAAAGCCACTCAGAGGTGAACTGTCCCCTGAAGACGGTTCTTGGATTTAGGAGGCCTAATTAGCTCCTTTGCTTAATTAAGAATATTCATTATTGACACCTTCGTATTTATATTTTATCTCAGTTTATGTAGGAGCGTCTTAGCACATAATCAAGGTGTTCCGTAACATATTTATTCGCTATCATATTTATTCGCGGTCAACGTAACATATTATTCGCTTAAAGAGAAATACTTTAAGGACTAGATGTGGACTTAACTTGGTACTGATAGAAAGGAGACCAGAGTTAGAGGTTTATTAAGAAAAAATAATTAGAAGAGAGGAAACTTGATGGCGCTACTCCAAATATGCATGTACATGTGAAAGTGTTCCTGTGAGTATATCCTTCTCCTATCACAGTATCACTGTACAGCCGTCATTCGAGGCACAAAACTTGCTCACAGTGGCTCTTAACTATTTATCTGTTTGGCTCTAACTAGATATCTGTTCGTATGGGCTGCATTGCAAACATTACAGTAATTTAAGGACTTGAAAAAGGAAAAAAGACCTTTGGCGGTTACCTTTACCTTTTTCCCTTAGAATAGTCATCCCAAATTGAGAGCCCAAGAACTTGTGGTGTACGCACCGTCACCTAACAACGTAAGCGCGAGCCTGCGCTAGTGCATCTCATTGCAAGCGCGAGACTTTTACGAGTTTGAGGATAAAAGGAAGCATTGAAGTTCGCAATGTTCAATGACTGCTTTCCACGTACGTGGTTGTTGTATTCAGCGATTTAGTTATAGCACAGCTATTTTATTTAATTCTATGCAAATGTGCATATCTTTTTATTTTGCATGTTAACAAGTTTTTTATATGGTAATAAACTAAAAGTTTTTTATCCTTGACTACTGTCTCAAGTAAGAAACCTCAACACATATGAAGTCAGCTTTGACAAGTATTATGGGTACCACAGACTGCTTTCATAAAAGAAATAGCTTAACGAACCCCTGTTTTAGCTGCTGGCTTTGAAACTGTGACTAATAAACTATGATGAGCTTCTATCTTGCAAAACAATTCTTATTAATTACAATTTTTGCTATCAAATTATCACACTTGTTTGTAATTTTCATTTAATTATTTTTCTTTAACGAAATCTGTCATTTAAATAAATAATTACACACGGATGTACAAATACAAATCTTTTACTGGTTGCTGTAACCATGGATGTTGATGTTTTTCTCCTAAAAGATTTGTAAGTCATGATTAATATTTGACACGGGATTTTCAAACTCACTGATCCACATTTAGCCGAATTAAATCGGTGATTTTTTTATTTTTTATCAACCTTAATTTTTTTATATTGATATCATCATACAGAGCATGTAGCATAGAGAACAGTGGTAAACAGAAGAAAATAAATGTTTCTGAGCATTCACTCCTAATTCAGATTAAATATTCCTGATGATCCAAAATCAGGGAGACAATTTCGATTGAAATCAGCTGCTTGGAAACCCTCGATCAGCAGTTCTAAAAATCTATCGTGTTCTCTAATTGTCATTTTTTTTTTCTCTCAAAGATTTATTTTGCAAGTACACTGGTTATCAAAAATTAAGGAAAAGTTACAAAAATAGTGATTACTCAAAAGTTACGCGTAGAATTTAATGAAACTTATACACATTATACAACACATAGGTAGGTATAAAACAGCGTAAAAAGAAATTGCCAGACAATTATGGTGTTATTGAAACTAGCATATGTATACAATGAAGAAACCCGATGTGTCAGTTTGGTATAGGAAAAGTACCTTTAATATGGCGTATGATCCCCCCGAGAAGCAATACAACACATACAGCGATGTGTGATGCTGTCAATTACGCAGTCTATGAGTTCGGTAGGAAGTGAGAGCCATTGCTCTTGCAAAGCAGTTGAAAGGCTAGGGTCCTAGGAGGAGAATTGAGAGCAGCTATACGTCGTCCTAGAGCGTCCCAAACATGCTCGATAGGATTCAGGTCCGGTGATTCGAGCTGGCCACTCCATGCGCTGAATTGTTTCCTGCTCAAGATAGCATCCACGATGCGAGCCTTGTGCGGTCTCGCGTTATCGTCCTGTAGCACGAAAGCATCACCTATTGCCCCAGCATAAGGCATCATAAGAATCAAGGATGTCATCTCTATAGGTGTGAGCATTCATTTTCCACCGGGAAAGACATGGAGGTCTGTGCGTCCACCCAAAGAGATACCATCCCAAACAGAGACAATGCCTGATCCGTATGCATCTCTTTCACGGATGTGTGATGGATGAAAACGAGTTCCAGGTTCTCTCCAAATCAAAATACGCCTACTATCACTTTGGAGGCTAAAAGTGGAACTCGTCCGTAAAGAGGACAACCCTCCATTGATCACGCGTCCAGTGGACATGCTGACGTGCCCACTGCAAACGTTCCCGCCTATGGCATGACGTGAGCGGGACGCAAATGGCTGGTCGCCTCGCAAAAAGACCACCTTCGTGAAGCCTTCTACGCACGGTTTACGTTGATACCAACCTTCCGGAGCTTGCAGCGAGGGAGGATCTGCAGACAGAGCTTGCAGACGGAGTTGCAGTTCTATTCCTTCGTGCGCATAATGACAAATATCGGTCATCGGCACTCGTCGTAGCGTATGGCCGTCCTTTGCTGAACCTCCTGGATGCCGAATCCGTGGTTAGAAATTGTTGCCAAAGTCTATGAACCACAGACGAACTCTCATTTAGCCATCTCGCCACTTCTGCCTGACTTTGTCCTGCCTCTAGTCTCCCAATAGCTCGCCATCGCAGTTCTTCGGTCAAATGATGCCTGGAAGTCATTGTTACAATTTGGCTATGCCAGATGTGTAATCTCAGCCCCGCAGCGACAATTGCTGCCTGAGACATGCACTTTTATGCTCCTCGCAAATGACGTATTCCAACTGCAACGCCACTATTTTGCATAATGTAGTATTGTTCAGCACCTTTTACTTAACAACATATTCATATTTTAAACAGATTGGCCTAGTTTGAACGTGTTATCCTTCTTTTAGTGAATTTTCCTTAGTTTTTGATAATTAGTGTATATAGGTTCGTAAACCTTCCTTTGAAAGATCCTAGTTAAGAAACGGTTATATCTGCTAACTTCTGACTATTACCTGACTGAAACCTAGAAACCTGCAGGCGACAGACAAAGAACCACTCACTACCTTAGATGAATGTTTGAAATGTTTTATTTCAGTACTAGCGGATCTTCGGCGTCAAACTTGAAAGGGCAAGAAAACTCTCACTCTTTCAGTTAATCATCACGTCAGCTAATGATAATGTATCACAATGCAAAGAATAAGGTTCCTCCAGTGTGTGTAGATTTGCTGATCACTGATGTTTGCCCAGTCATAAATAAATTTCCGCATTTATATCAATACATGATATATTGTGCTCAGCAATGAAGATTGGAAAATATTCTTGGTTTAAGACATTTAGCTAACAACATCTGGTGGGATTAAAGATGTAGCCACGGAATATTACGTGGAACAACGTGACCCATTTGTACTTCCATATCCTTCATTCACAGTAGGTATTGTTTTAATGAAAACTAAATTATAAGTTCGTCCTTTCCTCAGTATAAGATGGAAACAGATCTAGTTATGAGCTCAGTAACTGCTGTCTTGCATGATTATGTTTGAGGACATAATCTCATTGCTGCAGTACCCGAAAACTGCTGGAGGCACAATAATCATGCAAGATGGGGAACACACTGAAAGAGACAGGTGAAGAAGCCCTATGACAACTTTTCGTTGATTATCGGATGAATATCAAATGCTTTCCATGAAGAGTGGTAGGCGTTATTGTCTGATTCTTAAATGCTTCAGATGTTCAGTTTGAGGGTTTTCTGAAAAGCCCTGTTGATCGGAACAACAATAAAAAACCTCGAAGAACTCAATGACTCTATACAGGTTCATGTTCAAGACAATCTGTTGTAGAAAAGACGTTCTGTTGTAGAAAATTATGTCCCTCAGTTTCAGTGCAATGCTTATAATGGACATCGTCCCTTGCTGTAGTTTTAATGAATCTTTGAATATATTTTTTTATTTTTTTATCCATTAGGTTAATCATCAGTTCTTCTATTGCTAATAGCGTGATTGCATCATTTTTTTCTGGTGGCATTTTTATATGATTAATGTTTTTAGTAACAAATCTCTCTCCTCCGTTCTTTTTCTAAGTGTGCTAAGTTTGGCACATATCAACCCATCCTTTTTATTTCATTTGGGCTAATGAATAGATTTAATTTCTTTGTACGCAAAGATATTTTAAAATGAAAGACGATAACTCAAATTACAGTTTACAAATGTTTAGGATATTGTATGCAAGCGTTTTTCTTAAAAAATAAAAATTTGGTTATTTGTAAGAAATCTATTTCATTTTATGTTGTTAATTAAGGTTTTTTCTGTATGTATTTATATGACCATGCCTGTTTCTAAGGTTACTGATAAAAATATAAGTTGCATTATATATCAACAAAACTTTGGCGTATCATAGACATTTAATAAATCAAGACACAAGGGACAAAAATGTTTCAATCAGATCTTTGTATCACTCAGTAATGAAAGCAAAATAAAAATGCTATGGCCTTACTGTGAATATGTCTTTCCTGTATTTTCTAAACTATTTGAATGACCATTAATATAACAAACTTTGTAACATTTAAGAATTCATTTTTAAAATATTTTTAATTTATAATGTTTTATGTTTAAAAATAATAGAAGTTATGCCCTCAGTATCCAAGATAAAGCTTATCTCTTTTTGCATATCCAAATGTATGAACTATTTAGTTTAACAGTCAACAGTTTTCTAGAATTTTTTACAATACACCTAAAAACATTGGTTTTCAATTATCTACATTATCTTCCGAAAACATGCAATGGAGGCTAAAAAACTTTGAATGGATGCCATCTAATTAAAAGATTAAAAATAGGGTTACAAATTTATGTAAATAACGTATCAGGCGTAACAAAAAAAATTATTTCGGCTGGCTAACTCATAAAAGTAATAACACTCATATCTCTGTGTTAACGATAAACATACTTCCATTACGTAAAGGAAAGATTGTAATTCCACAAGAAAGAAAAACAATTTAATATTTATATGCCCCACAACAAAAAAAAAGAAATTCGGGTTATTGTTGATATTATGAATAACAATAGAAGTACATTTTAAATGATAATACTTTCTGAAAGATAAAAAATAATGAAAAGCTTGTCATTTAATAGTGAACATAAATCAGACGTATTTCAGCTTCTCTACATTATTTTTTTTCTAGAATAGAAAAGGGATTAGCTGTATTTCAAATTTAGTCAAGATACACTTTCTAGTATATATTTTACTGCTTTCCTAAACGTATGTGTGTGCGTAAAATATAAGAACATGAATATATAAAGGTGTATTTATTCTTTAATCCTCCTTGCATGCAAGATTATTTTCGAAAACAAGTAATTTAACAGCATCCGACCTACTCTAGGAAGCATGAATCTTAATAACTGAATAAAAAGCTAATCAAATATTAATATCAGTATTTAAATCCTCATGATTATGCTTTTAATCATATTTCAGACAACAATTTCAAAACCTTAGAAATAAAAGTATGTCAGGGTTATTTAAACCAATAATATTTATTAATTATTTAATTTTTTGAGCAACAGTTTTTCAATATTGATTTTTTGGTAGAATTAAAAAAGATATCTTTATTCCGTTAAAGCACTCTACATAAACATAACGTTTTAAACAGAATAATATAAACGTTTCGAGGTATTTTATATTGAAAAATTAAAGAAGTTTTTAATTTGAATTATTTTTTGCGTATATGTATGGCCAAATATCTCTTAGATTTTGGAAAAACTTCGTCCAGCGTTTCGTGTAGCCCCAAAATAGAAAATCTTGATTTTACAGAATTCGAAAGCTTTCAATCAATAAATCATTGAGTATTTTCTTGGAGATTTAGTAAAAAACAATAAATTTTGCACGTGACATTCTTTATGATCCAAGATTTGACCTTCAAGATAGCTGTTGAAAAAAATCAAATTATATTACAGACAATTTTTCAATAAAACTTTTACATTAATGAAATGTGAATCTTTTATATTATAAATTTGATATTATAAAATTCAGATGTTTATGTTTTCACAATGATTCAGCCCAGTGTTTTTTCACATAATATCAGCATAAAAAAATTAATTGAACGAAATTAGGCCTATTAAACAACTTAACGATAATTTTCATTCGGATTAACAAACGTACATAAATCATAATGTTTTTATATGCTTCTATATATGGTTAATTCTGTTTGAGTTTTTCTCGAATTCCACACTTATTTAGTACCATGGACATTTTTTTTCTTTTAGAATTGGGTAGAGAAATAATTGGCTATTTTTCCCAAGTTTACTTGATTTTCTCTCTCTATATATTTTTTTTTGAAAGTGGGTAGAGAAATTGGAAATTTTCCCGAAGTTTTTTAAACTTTTTTTATTGACATTCAGTTCTACAGGAGAATATTAAAGTTGTTTCGTGTGATGTTAAGAAACAATAATTGAAAAAGCACCCCTTTTCTGAATTTCCATGAATTTAAAAGCATTTAAAAGCAAAAATATACACCTAACCTGAATCTATCTTGTTAAATTTTGCTAAATGAAAAACAGAACGTCCAAAATTAAATTTTTATTAACTGGTTCCCTTTTATGAAAAAGAAATTTATGAAATCATTTCTTTTTTAAAAATACATGTTTGACAAGGTTGGAGTTTTCTTAAGTTTTAAAAACTAAATTTAAAATTAAACTATTTAAAATTTATTCTGGAATTACATATTTCACTACACGTATGGAATTTGCCGTAAATTATACCCTTGAAAATTTAGAGACAATAACTATTACATACAGCTTGCTTTTGTTTTAAGAAGCGTATATGTTTTTTTCACCTATAGTACAATGTTATTTATCATCATGGATTCCACTATTTATTATGTAAGATATCGATTGTGTATGTTGGGTAAAGTATTTTAAATTATGTTTTTAATTATTGCTTGAATATTGTTTATTCATTAATTTTTTTGATAAAATTTTATTTTAAATATCATTATTTATGTTTTTTATTACATACTATAAAAAATAGAGAAAAAACTAATGCAATGCTTACCTTATGGAACACAATAAATTTGGTTTAAGTAAAAAAAAAATTAATTCCTTTTAAACTACTATTTTTCCTTTTCAATTAATTTCATCTTTGAACTGAAACATTTTATCGCGCTTGAAAAAAAAATGCCATTCAAAACTTTCTGCCTGGGCACATAAAATTGATAGTCTAACAACTTTATTGTTCTGCGTGCAGGCATATCTCACTTCGAAATCGCTAGCGTAGCTTTTAAAAATGCAACAACGTATGTATTAGAAGTTTTTGGGTCACTGTGGTCATTGCTGATCGCGCCTCGTTAGGGTAAATGGTGTTCTCTGAAGTTATGGACTAGATTTACAATCTGTCAACGAGTGTGTGGATCAAAATACCTGCACACACTCTATAATATATATATATATATATATATATATATATATATATATATATATATATATATATATATATATATATATATATATATATATGTGTGTGTGTGTGTGTGTGTGTGTGTGTGTGTAATATACCCACTACATCACGTCCTTAAATTATAACCTGAAAGGAAAAACTAGCTCATATTTACATGGCTGAAGCTAGACTCCGCGATCTCTCTAAAGAAGTCTATAGACAATGATGTCTATAGTCACCATGCCTTCTGATAAGGAGTCCACAATTCTGTAATATCCCTTTATAGTGGATTTACTGGTTTTCAGTCTTCCAGTGTTCAGTGGTGGTGTTTCTAAGCTCAAACGAGCAGAGCTCTGTTCTGTGAGGAAAGTAACGGCATTTGAGTTGGGGGCCTGTTATTAATGTCCATAATATGCAGTGAACTTTGTGCAGTCCTCAGGCCTATATTAGTAGAGGTCCCAGCATTGAATTTCAATGTTATTTGTGACAGAGGTGCACTCCTTTCACTTGATATTATGCTCAAAAGGAAACGTCTGTCACAGTCATCCTTGTCTGTGTCAAAGACTCAAAGTCCTGTGAGTCTTTCAACGGCTACACTGTTACCTTAGGTTCGATGTTTTATAAGATTTTTTGTTTCAAGATACACACTTCAAATGGTCAAAAGCGAAAATCTTAGCTTAGCCCGTAACTCCAAAATGTCATGACCCAACTCACATGTACCAAATGTAATAACTGGTTGAAATTCACTTAAATAATGATCATCTGCCATGCTCACTGCACAGTTAGCCCTTTAAGCTTCTACAGATGCCTGGGGTTATGTATACAGTTATGTATATACTGCTTTCGGACGGAATCATTTACGAGAAAGTGTGTGCTGCTACGTGTTTCTAAGGAGATCGTCTATCCTAGTTATTCTGGCACTGTATATATATGTGTGTGTGTGACGATCACGATACTTATACTTAACAAAAACTAAAATAACAAAATGGCATAAATGAAACTTCAGTTACTCTTACAAAATGAAGTGAAATTTTGTAAATTTTTGAAACGAAAAATAATTTTACATCATTAATCCAGTGTGAGATACAAATCAAGGAAATAAGAAAATTTTATAACTACTAAAATAAAATTGTACTGTTAAAGATATTTTTTCCAGAAAGAAAATATATATTTAATAGCATAGCATTATCTTTCTCCTTAAACTTTCTCTCTCTCTCTCTCTCTCTCTATCTATCTATCTATATATATATATATATATATATATATATATATATATATATATATATATATATATATATATATATATATATATATATATATATATATATATATATATATATATATATATATATATGAGTATGTGTGTATACAATAGTGAATAGCTTGTGCATGTGTGTATGTGAACATATTTTTTAATTCTCTTCTACTGACTTACAGCATAATGGATTGCGCGGTTAGCATAGAAGGCTGCGGTTTTTCGTAACAGGTAGTCGCATACCAAAATGTCTTACAGATGCCTTAATTTTTATTCTCTAAATTAATATGCCTGAATAGGCAAAATTCTCTTATTTAAGATTACTGTGATAATTTTTATTTTAATGTTGCAATATAGCTTCAATGGGATGAATTTCAAATCATTAATGGAATGATATACGAATAGTATTCATTTAGAGACAGACAGGAATGTACACTGACAGCTACAGCTTTAACGTGCGCATTTTCCTTACTTCCCCCAAAACTTTTATATTTTGAAAAGCCTAGAGCTATAAATTGTGTCTAAAATACTTGAGAAAAAAATTATTCCTAATATAATCATCCTATTTCCAAAATACTCATAAATTTAACTAAATATTAGACATAATTACATTAAAATAACCTTGTATACAGTGCTCAATACTTGAGGGATGATTAATATTAAACAAAAAAATTCAAACATAAATTCAGTGTGGTGGGAATGAGAAGTTACCTAAGACTTCGTATGTAGTCAAAATTACGTGGGACACATCAGAAATAGTGAAAGTTTCTAAATGAATTTTAAAAAACATGAGCAGTAGTTTTATACATGAATTTTTTTCAGTGCAAAATTAAGTGTTAAAATTGTATATACAAATTTGGGCAGATCATTATGCAACGTAATATCTATCCCTTAAGAAGGCTTTGGCTCTGCTTCGGCCTGATCATTCTTCTCTTGTAACTGTGTATTAGAACTCCTTTAAGGAGACAAGGGATGTTCAACCTCAAATATTTTAATTTTCAACTTTTAACTTTATATACAGATTGAGGATATTAATATTCCTTTTTACTACATTGAAGACCCTTAGAATTCAAAGTATAGAAATTTCTTTTGGCAGAAAAATGCCTGTTTATCAATTTTTTTTTTAAAAAATGCGAGCATTTTTGCAAAATGCTCCAGGCGCATTCCGTATCATTTAAAAACCTTAATTTTTTAATATAATTTTACCATTTATATATATATATATGCATATATACATATACATATATATATATATATATATATATATATATATATATGTGTGTGTGTGTGTGTGTGTGTGATAATAACGGCCCACCATTATATATCTAAAGCGTATTTAAAATTATCCTGTTAGTAAAGCACGACCCTTTTTTCCAAAATTGCAACCTAAAAGTAAAATAAGATAATTTATATTATCCCTGCTGATTATGATACTGGCATGTGAAGTAGCTGAACTCAATAACATCCCCAGATATGAGTGTTAGAAGTTATGAGGTTCCGTATAGTCATGTCAGTATAGTGTCAAAATTCTTGAAGAGCCCTCTAACCACTCTGTATTTATGGGGTCTGTAACGTCAAAAACCACACTTTATAAGAACTTTATGGCCACTTATCCTGCACTCAGGTCAATAGTTCGCGATTCTAACAAGCGCGGGATCTAGCAGTACAGTCCCCGATAAACTTAAGTGGATATGTGAACTCCACGAATCTAAAGTCGCCCAATTAAAATATTAAGTTGTTTAGGCCCTCTGGCGTCAATATTGCAAAGCACTCATTTACTATTTGCGTGAACAGAAGATTTCTCTCTCTTGGTGTCTAACTCTCGTTGCTGTCGGACCTGCGGTCCGCTTCTGTCTTGTCCTGTTTACGCGCTGCTCCGCTGCTGTCCAATATGATTTAAAGTCTGCGTTCTGAATGCGTCCCGGCAGGGACCGGTGGTGTTGCTATTGTGTGTGTCAAGTTGTCAAGATACCTGTGTTTTTCTGAATAATATTTGTCTACATTAGAGTCCGGAATAAATTAATATGCGTCGCATATCTGTTGTGTGCGTCCTTCCAATGCCTCTCCAGTGTGTGGTTTTCCTCCCCGATGTGTCAACTGCTCTCGTGAAATAGTAGTGAAGTGTAGCTCTCGTGAAGTGTAGTTCCTGTTTTTAACCCTCGTGTCGTGCAAGATGACCGCAAAACTTAAACCAGCGGAACCGAATTCTATCTACTGAACTAAATTAGAGAGAATTTACTTCTGAAAGCAACACTTTAGACCAGAAGGAATATTTTTATGAAAAAGATCATTTTTAACTCCTTTTTAGGAATTTTATTTATGTATGGCTTTATTCTGTATACTACTCGAGGGGTGCTGCCACAAACAGCCACGTTTCGATTTATTTTTCCAAGCTGCGGCTCAGTTTTAAACGATTCTTTTCATTTCTCACGATGAATTTGACACCTTTTAAATATTTTATCAATTACTAAATGTAATATGTTCCAATTTTACAAACTTTTTTTTTCTCCCAATGCGGCAGACGGTTTATTAGACAATGTCCTTACCGCCATAGTACACCTTAGTTTTGTTAGCCATTTTTTTATTATGGGAGCACATATAGGCGGACTAGCATTACACCCCTATGAAGAGACGACACAAATGGAGGCACACATGGCGCAACGCCGGGATTCGATCCGAGCACCCTCAGCACCGAAAACCTGTGCGCTGTACCACAGGGCCGCCCCAAGCCCATTTTACAAACCTAGGATGATTTGTTTTCCCCCGTTGTTGTTTCAAGGTCTCTGTTATTCGTTTCTGGTCATGGGTTTGATAAGGATAGGGAAACATCGAATATTATTATCTATTGTTTTGCTCATATTTTATAGATATTTTGACGTGTCGAGTAACATCTAGATAATTTACATGAAAAGTTCATTCACCAACAATATATTTTGCTCTTAAATTTGAACACAATTTTTTAGAGTCGGATTGTCTACCAGTGTAGGAGTACATATTGGGTTATGAGTCAAACGATAATTTTCTCAGTTGAAAAATCAATCTAATCATATATAAAAACATGCAACGATCATTACATGACTTTTAACGCAAAATATGCCTATAAATATGATTTAAATATGTAAATGTACGAATGAATGATCTAATTTTACACTCTCTGTCTCTCTATTACATACAGCTTTTATTTCTGGAAATTACATGCCAGATCGAACGTATTTAATTCAAATAATAGTACCTAATTTTCATTTTAAAAATTGCAGAAAAGTTTTTATATAAAAAGTTAACTTTTTAAAGCAAGATATGCAAAGAATTTTTTTTTTTTATCATAAAAACCGCCTAGCTTATGACCTATCGTTGTAGTCATAGCAATATAATTTGGAAGTGATCTATCTCAAAGAGACATATGTTTTTATTTGAACTGCTAATCTCCAGCGACATTAAATATAATATTATATAACACAGAAAAAACTTTTCATTTGTAATTAGTTCCCCTTATCCGCATTCCATAGTTTGGATTTACTCCAGCACTTCTGTCAACATGCTTCGAAACATGTCACCCTCACTCTGCCGACAAATTTGCAACGCTTATTTTCAAACTGTCTAATGTGCAAGCCTTGAGCATTAGCCAATAGCGTAACTAGGTGCCACGAAGCACTGTTATGCAGGTTACTCGTGTTTTGGAGAGTCTTAGAGTCTAAGAAACAACAGTTTATACAAAATATCAGCAAACGGTGTAAAATAAGAGGGAAGTATAAGAAATTGAGGATTAAAAAAATGTGAGTCACCGTAAAAACAAGCATTTGGTGTTATTATTTCACATATCAGATTTAAATGGGTGAGACAATTTAAGTCAGGGTTAGAACTGGACATCACAGAGGATTTAAAGTTGACAGAGAAAGCAGGAAAACCTACAGAAACTGTGATAACTGCCCGAACACAGAACTGACGACGGCACATATTTTTGATTGTCCAGCCATCCTTGCGGAATTTTTAAAAATTGGAGTCTTGTTTACAGGACTGAACCTCTGCAATGACAATATAGTGCTGACTACCAGAGACGTCATCTCCGCCCATGGCACTATTTGAATAGGCTTCATCATAGACACGACATCACCATCATCACTTAATTTAAAATTTATATTGAAGCTTATATTCCCAAAATCTACATTCTCACGCATTGAACAGTAGCTTATATAACAAGAGCATCAAAATTTAACACTAATAAAATTGTAGAAAAATGAGAAAGTAGCAAAAAGTTCTGATTGCGAAGGCTATTAATAGAATCGCTTTTACAATACGAAGTAACAGCATCCTTCTTCGATCAAAAAAGATACATGATTTAAAAAAATGGTAATGCTTTCAAAAAAATGGCACACGGGATTCAAAGAGTCAGTTGATCGACATAAAATTATTGCGGTCTTTAATTTTGTCGCAGATTTTTTACTACTTTTATGCATTATTTGGATAAAAACATATAGATTAATAGAAAATGAATTATATTTTTTGCTACATTACATAATTATTTAATAGTTACGCATTTATTTTCATCAAATTAAACTAAATAGTTAAATCTAATCCATACATCTTAAGGGGGAACACTACCTTTGATTACACTGAAATGACAGTAAACATGATCAAATTCGAGCTATTGAAACTCCAATAATATTAATATATATATATATATATAATTTTTTTGTTTTATATCAAAATTACGATTCTTAAGTTATATTTTATACAAAAATAGAAGTTGTAAATCCATAAACAATTTTTAGATTTTATTTTTTAGATATTATTTTTATTTTACACATTACTAAAATGGGAAAAAAATCATTGTTTCGCGCATCACAAAATTAAGAAATATTCATACAGAAACTGTTTTTTGGTCAAATTAAATTAATAATATACTCAAGTTTAATGTAAAGCCAAAAAATATGCAAAAAATATAGTTTAAATTGAAAAATATACATAAAATTTTTTAAAAATTAAAATTTAGCAATTTTTTGACCATTTTCAAGTGTAAAATTTTTTTTGCAAATTTATTTTTATTTTTTTTTTGGTTTTAATATGTAAAGAAGCTTAAAATACAAGTATGATAAAAATTTTGTGTATCTAGCACTCATAGTTTGGGAGTAACAGTGCGCGTAATCCAAAAATTTACATATTTGAGAAAACTGAAGTTAAAGTTGGAATATACAGTACATGGCCATGGCAACAGAGTGAGCTTTACATAAACTCTCATAACTCGAGAAATAATGCGAATTTTTTTATGCGGCTTTTGCATATTGTTCAGAAATGTCCCAAAAATCAGAATAGAGCAAAAACCAGAAATCGATTTTTTGAAGTTTTAAAGGTGGTGTACCCTCTTAAACAAGTTTGACCGACTGTTTCCATATATCCATTCTGTCACTTTGTTATGCGTTACAGATCTGATTATTGAACTGGATTTATCACTGTTGCAACAGAAATTTGAAACTTTTTGGACAACGTGCTAGTTTCGTAAAATTGTTCATCATATACTCAGACTGAAAGGGAATTTTTCCGATCATCCGATAGAATTATTCCGTTAACTTTATCTTATTGGTATTATAACCATATCCAGAATTTATCCATTTTTTCTTTTAATTTTCATTTGAGATATAGTTTAGATAAAATAGACATTATCTTTAACCAATCACCATTTACAATTAATCTTAAATTCTATTCGTAACTATACATCAACGAGACTTAATAATTGGACTCAGGCTTCATTATAGATGTCATAAATAAGAAGATGAAAATTAATACAAAAATATAGAAAGCGAGATAAAATATTCTATTTCAATTTGACAATCTATCAGGAGCGGATCACGACTATGCAGCACTGATGGCAGCATATAAAATATAATAGTAGGAAGCAGTAAACATTTCCTTTAGGCAAAATAGAAAAAAAACAGAATCATGGGATTTTATTTACCCTCGTACTTTCGTGGTAGCTATCGCATGCTATACTGAAACATAAGCTATAAAGTCTCGTAATAGACTCATTGTGTTGTTGTTCTTGTTGTTGCTTGTGCCGCTTGGCCGGAAATTTTCCAGACCAGGTCAATATAGGCTTGAGGGCTGAAGGGTGCGTCTCCAGTTTATAATGACATTATAAGGGTCGGAGCCCAACTTAGCCAAATTCCACCTCAATTGTGACAAATCACACACAGGGGTGACATCTAGGGGGATCTTACCTTCTCCTACCCTCTCTGACCTCATAGAAGGACTTTTCGGTTTAAGCATTTAACGTGCCTATATCCAACCTAGACACGAAGGTATTTAATAGCGCTTAATAAGTTCACTTAATAAAGCCCCGAAAGCCTACGAGCTACCACTAGGCTACCTGGGACCCAGACTCCATGTAAAATAAATAAATAAATAAATAAATTATATATAATATATATATGAGTGTGTGTGTGTGTATTTAAAATCTCTATCACCATCGAAACCATCATGAAGAATAGATTGAATAAATCAATATACTCAAAATAGTTTCTGCTTTCAGGAAAGGGTGTATTCAGAAGATATTGCAAAATAACTGCAATCTATGCATTCAATCACCGTAGTAATTTAGTAAAATCAACTATATGAAGGGACATATTTATTGATATAAATTTCTATATATTAGGATAATTCTAGATAAAGTATAAAAAACATTATACTTAGCGATCATGTATAAGATAACATATGCATGAAATACTTCCCTACATATACGTCATAAGTAACTCTACAAGAAGTTCAAACCCTAAAATGCAAAAAATGTATTAAAGACTCACCCTATTTGCAACACCCTATTGCTTGTACACCCTATTTTCTTGTACCCTATTGCTCGAAAACACCCTATTTGCTTGTACAACCAGTGGTTTGAAATCCTGAAAACTTTTAGTGAAGGCAAAATAAAACCAGCCTGTTTAAAATAGCACCAACTTTAATCTCCTTGTCATATACTCAGAACTGTTTTGTATATGATTAAAAGATAAAAGTTGTATAAATAAAATTGCCAAAATTTAGCGTTCATTCAAAAAGGCATAGGCAAATTAGGGTGATGAATATTGGGCTATTTTTATCCCATATACGCTGTACAGTTCATAACTCTTAAGGATTATGATGTGGTCCTTTCTTGCCGCAAAATTTCTTTTGCTGAACTTCTCACGCCTAATGAGTATAACTGATAATATATTACAGTACAGTTCATTTATCGTGACATTAAATATATCTTTCTTTCCACCTCCCATCTTTGCAAGTAAGCATCTTAAATATTTTTTTACTTCAACTATTTTATTATTATAACATTATTATTTTATATTCTTTGTATTCTTTAATTTAATATAATTGTTCTTCCAGTTAGAAAAAATATGTAAAAGAATAATTATTCTACTGTAAAAGAATGTTTGTTTAAGGCATTTAAGAAATATTTTATGTGAATGTTCAGGAAAGTGCAAATACTTTTTTGCAACTGGGCTGTTTATGCTGTTAGTTTTTTTAATACAACTTACAGATTTAAGCTAATTATCTTTAGGTTTCTTTTTGAAGTTCTGCATGGCTTATGAAAAGCATCATCTTTTTATTGAAATCACAGTAACAACAAAATGCTAGAGTATATAGAGGTAGACCATTACACAGTATAAGTTGATTTAAATTTTTTAATTATATAAGTTTTTTTATAAATGAACTTAAAAAAAATAATTATGATTAAGTATAAATCCATAAATATATAATTTAGAGTTACTGTACTATTGAAAAGTAGAGAAAAATATATACATACATCCTTTTCATACCTATGTTCTTTTATTTCACACGAAAATTATAATGTACTCCATCCGTGTAGACAAAAATTTAGTTGGGATAGACCAGTGGTCGGCAAACCCGTGGCTCGCGAGCCACATGTGGCTCTTTGGCCCCTTGAGTGTGGCTCTTCCACAAAATACCACGTGCTGGAGCGCAAGTACAGTGAGATTGAAACTTCGTGATGACTGGGTTTCTTATTTCTATTTTTACATACTTAGTAGGTGTTTATGTGTCTTTATCTTTAGGCGAGTGCTCTGAAGCGACTTAATGAGAAAGCATTTCTAGAAAGATTAAATGTCAACGCGTATCGTCAAGTCGTATCTGTGCATCGTGTTTTTCAATGTATTACTTCTGAGAGCGTGTCCCCGTAGAAAACACTAGACAAGTCAAAATGGTCTTCGAATATAACCAACCAGCAAGTCGAAGATCTTAAATTAGTTTCAGCTTTATCAATAGCAGTTGACGAGTCTTGTGACATAAATGATACAGCGCTAGTTTCACTTTTTGTACGTTTTATTTCATCTAAGGGTCCTAAAGAAGAGCATTTAGGATTATTGCCACTCAAAGGTCAAACACGTGGAGAGGATATATAAAATGCTGTAATTGAGTGCATTGAAAAACATCATATTCTACTCAACAAAATTGTCTCAATTTCAACAGATGGGGCGAAAAGTATGACCGGCGTAAGAAACGGGTTTGTTGCTATTTGCTAGTTTGATCTAGACTCGCTTTGTGCGCAGACATTAATAAACTAGAACAGGGATTGTGACCCGCGAAGCAATTTTAGACGACACACGAGACGATCACATAGTTTTAAACATCCATTTAACTTTTCAAATTTTGATTTTCATTCGTCGGACTGAGAGATCTATAATATACACTGCTGGCCACTGTAAATGCAACACCCTGAAGGAAACATGCAAATAACGTGAAATTTACATCATGCATTAGCGGAGGTGAGATATGCAAATGATTAAAATTTCAGCGCAGACGCACATCACGCGCGCCTGTGGCGCCACTTCAAAGCGCCATTTAAGGCTTGGAGATTTCGACAATTTCAAGTTCGGCAATTGTGTTTTTCTTGTGGTTTTTTCAAAAAAAGATCAATTATGCCTCGTCGAAAACAGCGATCATCTTTTGATCAAGTATCCGAGTTCGACAGAGGAAGGATAGTGGCCTACCGAGATTGTGGATTATCTTTCAGAGAAATCGGTAGTCGTGTTGGACGAAACCAAACAACCGTAATGCGGATATGTGATCGTTGGATGCTGGAGGGTACGACGGACCGGCGTGTTCGATCACATCCACCTCGGCGCACCACTTCACGTGATGACAGGCAAATTGTGCGCATGGCAGTGACGGATCGCTCAGTCACATCACGAACCATAGCACAGCACATGCAGTCTGTAACGCATCATCCAGTGTCTGCGTGTACCATTCGACGCCGTTTACAGCAGAGTGGTCTGTCCGCAAGACGTCCATTGCTTTGTCTACCCTTGACGCAGAACCACAGACGTCTCCGCCGCCAATGGTGCGATGACAGAAGGATGTGGACGGCAGAATAGAATGAAATTGTCTTACTGACGAGTCACGCTTCTGTCTGCAACACCACGATGGTCGCATTCGAGTCTGGAGACACCGTGAAGAGAGGATGCTGAACAGCTGCGTTATGCACCGCCACACTGGTCCTGCACCGGGTATTATGGTATGGGGCGGTATTGGATATCACTCTCGAACACCTCTAGTACGCATTGCCGGTACTTTAAACAGCCAGCGCTACATCTCCGAGGTGTTGGAGCCAGTTGTCCTTCCTTACCTTCAGGGCTTGCCCACAGCCATATTTCAACAGGATAATGCCCGACCACACGTGGCACGCATTGTCCAACGGTTCTTCGTCAATTGCTAGATTGAATTGCTTCCCTGGCCGCCTCGCTCTCCGGATCTTTCGCCGATAGAAAGCATGTGGTCCATGGTCGCTCTACGATTGACCCCGATTCCATCCCCAGCTGCCACAGCAGATCCACTTTGGCAACGCGTGGAAGCTGCTTGGTCTGCTGTACCCCAAGAACTCATCCAAAGTCTCTTTGAATCAATGCCGAGGCGTGTGGCAGCGGTGATCTCCAACAATGGCGGCTACTCTGGCTACTGATTTTGGCAGGAACCACACTTCACAGAAGTCTATAAATTTAATCATTTGATACTTGGTCAACATGTTATCTACAAAATAAATTTTGTTGTGATATCTCTTGTCTTTCTTGGTGTTGCAATTTGGATGGCCAGCCGTGTAATTTGAACTAGAAATAATATAATTGTTTGAAATTAATTTTTTCCTCTTTTTGCCAAACAGAAGTCTTAAAACACTCTTCTTCAATACTAGCGAATGCAAAAGAAATATTTGACGAAAGATTCTCCCTATTTCGGGAAATAGAGGAAACTTAAATTATCCTCTTTCGATTGGCTTCAAATTTATAACTTAGAAATGGAATGGTTGAATTTTACTACAGTGTTGTACGGAGGAATAAATTTGCAGAACTAAACGTAGTAAAAAATAAGATCTGGAATATTGTGAGGAATATATTTTAACAACAAGCACCAAAAATATTATTTTAACTGTATGGAACTCGTTGTCTAATTCGCTAATGTCGATGAAAAACTCAACAAGAGCTCCTTTGACAATGTTTGGATCAACCTACGTTTGCGAACAGTTGTTTTAGACAATGAATTTTATTAAAAGTAAGAATAGAAATCGCCTCGGCATCTACTTGTCCGCTGCGTGTGTACGATTAAAAGTTACAAATATCGAACCACGGATAAATAAATTGTCGTCCGAAAGACAACAAGTGTCACATTAAGTTCAATAATTTTTGTACTTATTTTCTTCCTGATATTGATAGTTTTAAACAAATCATAATAAAAAGTTAAATATGTTTTTGTTTTAAATATATGTCGTATAATTTTTTTTTAATTTCCGAAGGTCTTCCAAAGACCGAAAAAAAAAATTTTAAGTGACACGCGGTTTTAGAAAATGTAGTGTCGAGGATTGAGAAAGGTATGTTGAGATGGTCTGGACATACAGAGAGGATGAACGAATGGAGATAGACGAAATAAGTATAAAAACGAGTGTGGATGGAAGAGTTGGAAGGGGTCAACCTCGGCGAAGGTACCTCATTCAGATTCAGGACGTTTTTAACAAAAGCCAGCGTTGGAGTATCCAAATTAAATTAATAACAATGCACCTACCTATATAGTTTGAGTTTTAAAAAATTCGGCTCTCAAAAGAAATTTCAATCGTGTACTGTTGACATTGGCTCTTTTGACTAATGAGTTTGCCGACCACCGGGATAGACTATAATATAAAAATCCTTAAATTTGAAAATTTTAGAGTGACGGCGTAAAATGTTTTTTTTTCATTTTAAATATTATTCCTTATGATATTTACTAGGATAACTATTAATAGAATATTATAGACTAATAAATAATACGTTCAAAAGCTTTCACTTTATGGAGCTAGCTTTGCTGAATATGAAAGCTTTCTCGAGACAGATGATTTGGATTATATACTAAAATAACTTACACTACTTATTCTGTTATAAATATCTTTAAAAGTGCTCTCTTAGAAAACTTGATTTTAGAGACCATATCTATAGGTATATTTTATTAATTTAACACAGCATCTGAAAAAAAATTTTTAATTAGATTTTATTGAAATCTAATTTTAGCGAGATTAGAGATGAGAAAAGAGAAGAAATAATAGCTTCTAAGAGGATTATTTTTTAAAATACTTATTAACCCAAAATTTTTAACATTACTATTTTTCAGCATTTTATATCTCAAAACAGACAAATTTATTTAAAATACACTATTGGGAGTCTAATAGTTTAAAAAGAAATTGTTAAGATAATTTTCGTAGAGATAATTTATGAAAAAATGTCATGTAAATAAATATTTTCATTCTTGAAGTTTCTATAGCAAATTTAAAAATTAATTTAAGTTTACATTTCAGAACATAATATAATTTTTATATTCTGACTCCCAATTTTGTTTTAAATTTTATTTTAAAAGTACTGACCTAATGAATTTTGCAAAAACTCTTGTTGAAATAATAATCATAAAAACCTGATTAATGAGGCTAAAATGCAAGTTTAAAAAAAAAAAAAATATATATATATATATATATATATATATATATATATTCTCTCCATTGTTCAATAGTCCTTCACTTCGTTTTATTATTTGAAATCAGGAATACATTGAGGATATATATACGTGTTTAAGTTGCTCTCACTCTGAAATGGGTATTCTTGGCCTTTAGTGAGAAAATTTAGGGGTTCTTGGATTGTAGTCAATGTGATTTAAGTAAGCTGGAAAATTCTTCAATCTCTAAACAAATCGTTATTGACTTAAAGAAATATAGCGAAAATTTGCTGATTTCTATCATTTAACTAATGATGTGTCATGTTTTAATAAACATTTTTAACCATATGTTTTCGGAGAAATCACTCATGTGGCTTTATGTATGTACTTCAATCAGTTTTAGGAAAGATGCATTCATTGCCGTGCAAGGAGGGAAAAATGAAAGAAATAATACAGCCCCTTTCCATACTTCCAATAGTGAATAAAACGATTTGTGGATATTGTTAACATTTATATAATGCAATCTATCCCATAAACCTTAAACGCTTGTCTGTAGAATATATGAACATTTTAAACACTTTTACTATGAGTTTCTAGAACAAAGGAATCATAAATGACCTTAGACCATTTATTAATATATACGAAGACGGGGAAAATTCTTCCACAATGGAAGAAGGCTATTATACATTTATTAATTTTCTAGGATTGATACGTCCCCATTATCAAATTAAGTTCATAAATGAAAAAGGAGCCCTTCACCAGGGATTAACACAAAAGGTAATAATGAGCTACTTATGAAAAACATTCATATCAAGTTATCTAAAAACTAACATCTCTGGTACAGGGGTAATTAAACCAACTTCGTAATTTTCTTTGACAATACGTAATACGATACCAAATCTTCATTTTAGTGAACTGAAGGCTCACTACTTCTATATCAGGGAAGAGCATCTTAATCTGATGTTGTAAGTTCGTAGTACAACTACAAGAATTAGATGTCCTATTTTAAAGTGCTGAACAGTTCTGAAAACGCATGAACCTCTGACAAGGCTCTTTTTTCCTTAAGATGTGCCGAAAGAATTGTTTCCTCCAAGTTAACTCAATTCTAAGTATTTTCATGGTAATTACTTCAGTGTGTTTTTCACTTAGTTCCCTAACACAACAAGTATTACGGCCCCTCTGAGAACAGATTTTCGCTGGGTGGTCTCATTCATCTAGATCTAACGATAAAAATATCTGGAGCAATGATGTTTGTTCTAGAATCTATTTTTGCTCTGGAACAGGGGAAAAAAGCGGCAAAACAAAGTCACCTTTTATAATTGCTACATTATTGAAATATTTCCTAACTTTTGGAGCAATCAAGAATTTGTAGTGTCAGGAGTCTTAGATAATGCGCAATTAGAGATACATTATGACCATGACGGCAAGTAAAGATGAAACCACTAATGGAAGTTTTCTGAATAAGAGACTACAGCATGCATATAGTATTAAACAAATTTTCTGCTTTTCGTAAATAACCAAAACTACATCCCAAGGTGAATCTAACATAACAAGATCAGATCTCATCTCGAACGTATCTACTGTCTCACCCTTTAATAAGTCTCAGAGTTATGATGAACTCGGGGCCGTCCCATTTTATACACCCTTGTGTTTCTAAATTGAGATTATTTCTTCCCCTTTTTCATTTCTAATTGTATTAAACCAGCTAATAAACTTTGTTTCCGTCCTACGAATACCCAAAATTCCTCGTTTTGGAAGTGGGTTATCCATAGCATACCTTCCGGTGATTGTAATTAGTATTGTATTGGACAAACTAATCGTGCCCTTGATACGAGCTTTTAAGAGCATTGAAGGTATGTTAAAAATAAGGAATAGCTAAGTTGATGACTGCTAAACACTCGTGGTATCACAACATATATTTCAATTACCCGACTCGAAAGTTTTTACCCTCAACAAACCCCTCATTTCACGAAGATTTTCTCTAAAATTTTGCTATCTATGCTAATTTCTCATTATATCCAATGACCTGTTTACAGAATCTTTCTGCTACCTGGAAAAGTATTTGCTCATAAATACGCCTTTTAATATCCCAGATTTTTTTGCCCTTTTAAAATCTAATTTTCGAAAATTTCCTCTTCTCGGTTCCATTTTAAGCCTTTTTCACAAAATCCTGCTTATTTATTTGCTTTGTTTCTGTATGTATCCATGTTCATGGATTATAGACAAAATTTTATTTTTCCCATACCTCTGGTTGACGAGACTTCTTTATGTCTCCACCTTTGCCGCCAACTCTCATGATGCTGAAAAATTCTCTTGTTTTCCTTCTTTATATCAAAGAGTTTAATTATCCTCATATTTAGTGAATTTTCATAGGGACAAATAGATCTAATGCTCCTTGGCCTGATGAATAATTGTGTCAATTAGTTAAAACTAGATGTCATTCTCACTTTTATTGTAGATTTCAAAATTTGTGTTTTTCTGTTGTGCATATTCTATTTTAACAGGCCATTCGGAAGAAAAACACACTCAAGCACGTAGCTAATAAAACTAAACATAAAAACGAACTCTTGAAGCTAATGTCATAGTATTCGTTTCAAATACAGAACAAAAGTTTGACGATTTGAACAAGGAAAAAGAAGGTCAAGTGCGTCATATTAAATTAAACAACAAGGAATTTCATTTTAGAGCTAAAGTGTCTCATTCAAATGTTTACTGTTAATAAAAAAACTCTTTCGCTTTTTTACTGTCATTTTTTATAGTTCTTGTTTTCAGAGCTAAAATTTGGATTTGGGAGATCTTCTGGTGACTCCTTAATATGTTATAACCAACCAATTGAAACATTTCGATAAAATATAAAAAATCAAGTTAATTCTTGTTATTTCTAAGTGATTAATTAAAAGGGATTAGTAAAAGATTAGTTAAATAGTAAAACGATTAATGACAGTTCTTATAATTTGTAAGTGATTTTATTTGTAGGTTTATTTATTGAAACGTAGAATAAAGATTTAACATTCCTCAGATGAAGATATTTTTACTATGTTACATTCGTGTTGAACAATTTTTAATTAGTTTTACACATGATTTTCATCTAATATTGGAATGTCTTCCAGAGATTAAAAATTTCTCAGAGTTTTGCTTTATTTTTTTTAATCTGTTGTTCATCTTGTTATATTATTGAAACAAATATACAAACACGTAAAATGCAAAACTTTAGTACAAAAGTATCCATAAGTTAAATGTTTTTTTAAAATGTAATAATATATTTATTTTTTTAGTATTTTATATAATATGGGTCATTAATGTAATATGTTATGAAACATCGAATAAGCTACAATTTTCACAACTAGTTTAACCCTTTACAGTATTTGTAAGCCTAAACATTCTGAAATTATTTCTGGCTCTAAAGACATTTTGTGTCATTGTATGTATTCTAAAATATGCCTCCGGAAATACTTAAGTTCCTTTTTTTTAATACCAAGGAATTTAGAGAAGGATATTCAATTTCAATTTTACAGATTTTAATTTTCCAGGTTTTTTTTTTTTTTTGCCTCACACACATACGTTCGGTCTGGCAAATGTCCTACAAATCGCCGGAATTAAAACCTTAAATTTCAAAGTTGGGAAATTAAATTTTTTCTTATTTATTAAAACGTTTTCTCATTAAAGAATAGGAAGAGTTTCATATTATTTTAATATAAAAAATTTATTTATTATTCACAGTTACATTTAAGCTGTAAAGAAGGTTTAGAAGATCCTTTACGATTTACGCTTCAAATTAAACTATTCGACGTTTTTGATAATGGACAAATGTGTTGCACGTTTTGTATAGTATTAGCATAAAAGTTACACATTACTATTAAATTTCTAGAACAGCAGGAGTTATTTTCCCTTCGATGCGCTTGTCAAAACAAATATGACAAAAAATTAAATGAAAAGAAGAAATTTGTATAAAATCAATAATTTAAAATAAACGAAAGCTTTATTTTTTCTCCATTGATAAGAAATGTCTTAAGAAGTTGACGAAAATATTAATCAACAATTCTATCTACCGGGAGTACGAGAAGTAAGGGTTGAACACAGCTTGATATTGAACTGATTATACTGTTAATTAAAGACCGAACGCAATTTTCACTACAAAGTTATTATTAGTAAGCTTTATGAGGAGAACAGAACACTCATCCTTCATGCCTACACTACTTTTCTCATTGTAACCCTAAACGAAAAATCTCAGCTTCTATGGTTCACACTCCTAATTGATCATCTTCGTATTTATATAAGGCTCCAAGCTCAGAGTTTTGACAACTCCCTTCAGATTCTTTTAGCTGCCTATACTCGATGCAACCCCCCCCCCCTTTATCCCTCTGTTTAAACAGTACTTGATTTTCAATTTCCGCATTGGATGTCTTCTACTACATCCCTTCTTCTTGTCTGAGCAAGATTATTATGAGACTTTGCAAAAGTTTTCAAAAGTTGCGGTAATAAACCTAACTTAAACTAAAAGGGGATAAAATGATTAATAACGAAAAAATAAATATACCTAAAATTATAAATCCCATAACATAAAAGTCCCATTTTATAACTTTAATTCCGATGGAAAAATCATTTTTTTAATAATTTTATTGGAAAAATCCTTTATTTCTCATATATAAAGAGAATTCTAGCAGAACTGAATCTAAACTGTTGCTCTAAATAGTCAAGTAAAATCATTCTCGTCCCGTCACAACATTGATAAGAAGTTTGACATTTTTCCATTTTTAATAAATGCTTGTATTAGCATTAACAGTCTGTGTTGCTCATTTTTTGCTTTCCCTTACAGAAACGATGTTGAGTGGTTAAATTACGCAGATTTGTTTTGTTTAATATCCATAAAATCCCTTTTTCCCCCATTCATAGCTATGAAAATTTTCATAACATATTTTTTACATGTTAACATATTACATTTTTATCCCTCTTTTTATTTGTTTTAAAGCTGAAATCTACGTGGATTAAAAAAAAATATGCAGCATAGACATAGAAAGGGCTTTTCTTGCTTTAATGTTTAACTTATGTATTAATTACAATAGTTTCTAGCTAAAGTGTATTTACCTAAAGCTTTGCTGCTTAAAGTTTAAGAGAATGCGATGAATTATTTAGACTTTTAAAAATAAATCATATTTTTGCCTGAATGTTCTTCCAAAAGTGGTTTCTACTTTCGAAGTGACTTATAATTTCACAATTTTAAATGCATATATAAAGAATATCTAAAAACTTTTCTTTTGATGACAAAAATCAAAACTATCACGAGTTTTTACTCACAAAAAAGAAAATTTCATACTTATTGTGCTATGATTATGATTTCATCTTACTAGACATTCATTAGAAGGGTTTATTCCAGTAAATGAATCCTCAACCTATAGGAAACTTTTTTGACCTCAAATTAAACTAATCAAAAACTTTTAAATTCTTCAAGAATTGCTCATTTTAATACATTAAAAAGATTTAAAACAAATTTATATCTTCATGCTTTCGTCTTGAAATAAGTTTGGAGGGATTACAGAGATTTTCTGATGAGATTGGGCTCTCTTCTCTTCCGAATAACCTGTATTAGGAGAGGTACTTTTATCTTGAAGTAAAGTAAGGATATTTAATATTCTGTTTTTAATTTCTTTGACCTTCCTTGTGCAAAATAAATTTAAACATTAGCTTTTGAAGTTCTAGCATTCTGTGCTACTGTGAATAAGTAAATAAGAAAAAAAATAAACTGGACTTTAAAATAGACAATAATATACAGATAAAAAACACATTTAAATATTACACTTTATTCAATATACTGCATATCTAATATCTCAATCTACCATTCTAATGGATATTTGTACATGGTTATTTGTACTTATATATGCATGTGTGTGTATTTTTACATGGTTATTGGTACTTATACATGTATGTGCGTGTATTGGTATGTCACATTATAAAGGGTAAAATATAAAAGACAGGAATTACATTAAACTCAATATTTTCTATTTACGCTTTTCAAGATAACCTTAAAACTTCAGGAATAGATCTAAAATTTCAGTGAAAGGTACCTATCAAATCATCAAAATTTAAAATATTAAGTGAGAAATAAGTTCCTTTTAAAACTGAAACCTCTTCAATTTTATTCAACTTCCGTTACTGCTCCAATAGTAAACTTTTGATACATAGCAAATAAATTATTTTACCTATTTCGTTTTAAAATTAGTGAGCAAAAAAATTTAATCAGATAAAAAAATGAAATTTTTTTAATGCGACATCACATAGTTTTCTATTTAGAGAATGATGTCCTGGGACACACTAGAATTTTGAATTTAGATAAATATATGCCAGGAATGATTGTGGAAATGAAAAATTTTGATGAATAGGCTGCGAGACCTCGTGAATGATGGATGAAGTGAAAGGACTGTGAATATTTAGCAAGAGGAAGTGCACGATGTTACAAATAACATACTGCTAACGCCATGACAGGCATTTACGGATTTGAATAGGAAAATTCATGACATAGGTTTTGTCCCAAAGAAGGAATTTCGTATTAAATGGAATTGTAAAAGTAGGAGCGTAGTAGATAAGGTATCTTCCGTTCATTTTTCAACAATACTCACCAGAAAAAAAATTTCAGACTTTAAATATTTTTAAAATAAACTGAAATTAATTTTAATGTAATGTTTGGTGTTAAAATTTTGAACAGACATAAAAACTGAATAGGGAAAAAAATATAAAAATTTAGAGATATTTAGTAACTGCTGATGGCGGATTTTTCCCGGGAAAATCCTTAGGAAATATATAACTATCTTAATTTAAAATTTACTATAAAGCAGTGGGTTGCGAGTCATTTTCCAAATACAGATACTCCATAACTTATATGACACAACACCTTCCCCAGTTTTATTATTAGACCAGATCACAAGTACTTATTCATAGCTTTCAAGACAAGCTTTTAAATACTATATTCTGTACAATAAGCAATAGAATAAATATGCTCACGTCTTGTCTTATAACGCGCTATGCAATGTAAAAGCTTCGTTTTGTTTTTGCCCTATTTCTTGTAAATACAGTGAATTTTTCAGTAAAATATCCCGTTAGGAAGAATCTTAACATTTCGTGAACTTAAACAAATTAGATCATGCGGATCACGTACAGAATCAGCAAAATCGCTTTGTGTCGTCTGTAATAGTTAAAACGCATCACCCTTTTGTATTTAATAAAATGATAAAATTAATCCGATAAATTTCTATTGTTCAACTTCAATTCAAACTACTTTATTGGGGCCCCTAAATACTAAGTTATTTGAGTAAGGAAATAACAATCTCATGTTATACTCTGCGTCCATGTATAAATTGCTATTTAATAAGAATTAAATTAAGTCCATGGGGAATTTTCAGGTTTCGAGAGATCTGTAAACATATTTAAAGTAAAATATGATTATAGGACAAAATTAAAAGTTATTTATTTCTAACACATTCATTTATCACACTGATGGGGAAAATGGCGAATTCTTTATGAATGCAGATCTTTATAAAAGTTGTTTTCATTAATTGAGGCGGTGAAAGGAAAAGTGGTGTAAGTCAGTAAGTCAAGTGGTGTAAGTCAAAAGAGTTTAACTGCAAAAATTACAAAAAAATTCCACCATAAATTGAACAAATTATAATTCATAACAATTATTACAATACTGCAAATAATAACTATTTACAATTCCACTATAAATTGAACATGGAGATTACATATTTGCCCTCAAATGAAAAAAGTTGAAAATGTGACTTACACCACTTTGCCTTTCAAAGCCTCAATTGCAAAATCAATAAAGGAATGTGAGCCTGGAGGTGCGAATCCCCCTGGAGGCATAGATGTTTGAGGCCAACCGGAATCAGCTTTAAACTTTAGGTTCCCGTCAGTTTCGCCCTCGTCTTGCAAAAGATGACCGTATCGCTCCAAACCAATCTATACTTATATATAAAGAGAGAGCGATTTTGTACGTGGACGGTAATCTCCAGAACCACTGCACCTATTTGAAAAATTCTTTCACTGTTTGAAAGGTACATTATTCCAGATGGACATAGGCTATATATTATGTATATCTGATCAGTAGAAAAAAAGTTAGGGCTTAATCCTAACAATCTCCATTGTTACCGCTACTGTCCTCTACCGCTTTTTGTGCCGAAGTCTTCAACGATCCTTACGTGGTGCTATCGCCGTGGCCTTCTGTTCTGACAATAGTAGTTTGAACCTAGCCGTTCTCTTCTTTTAAAAAATTAACTTTAATTATTTACTAACGTAATATTAATTTGAATATTATTTTAGGAATATTATTTGAAAAAAAAAATTAATATTATTTTTGAAAAAAGCATTCTTTACTTAAAATCCTTTTTTTATTTTTGTATTTTTATTTCATCTCTTAACTTCTCTCTTTTAAAAAATTAACTTTAATTAATAACTAACGTAATATTAATTTGAATACTATTTTAGGTGCTTAAAATAATTAAAAAAAATTCTTTTTTAAAATCCTTTTTTATTTTTGAATAAAACTACGGTCTCAAGCACACCTCTTTCTTTTATAAAATTAACTTTAATTAATAAATAATGTAATATTACTTTGAATATTATTTTAGGTGCTTAAAATAATTTTAAAAATATTCTTTACTTAAAATCCTTTTTTATTTTTGCATTTTTATTTCATCTCTTATTCTAATTTTGGGATACCAATGTGTATCTATACTTCTATAATAATATATAAAGAGAGAGAGAGCAGATTTTGTATGTGGAGGGAAATGTACAACTGTTGTAAATTAAAATGTACCTTACATATTTTCCTTTGTCAACCGCAGTCCAGTAACCATAGCAACATCCTTTAGCTTACGGGGTCCGTTTTTCGAAATCGATCTTTACAACGGGAAAATGTTATCTACTTCCTATCCCCATTTTACGTGGGGGACATTCAGCGTGGGGGGTCAGGGGAAAGAGTGGTTAATTGCTTTCTTATTGCTTTCTTACTATTAAAGAAGAATTTCAATAGTAGTTCATCGGCACTCCGTGCCGCTTTCATCTCTCAAAAGGCTGAAAATGGATGAACCGCGGGTGAACCGCCCTTCTGATGTCTCTCGCCGGAAAAGAAATAGCCTCTAGCTAGAACGACAAAAGATTATTATTCAGTCCTTTTCGGCAAGATTCACCCTCCGTTCTCAGAATGTCACCCAATTGTTCTTTGGGGGCAAAGACGTTAGGAAAGTCACAACGAAGTGGAATTCTAGACTATATCTCTGTCGACATCACACCGTATTTTTCGAGAGTATGTGCTTCGGATATATGCTATCCCACCCCGTAAGGAAAAGGTTTAATATTTTAAAGATTCAAGTAGAGGAGGTATTGATAAATACAAAAAGGATTTTTGAAACTGGCAACGTTAAAGGGTTTATTGAAGAAAACTACATTTGGAAATACGCTTTTTATTGGACTTTTAAGGTAAAAAAAGATTTACAATTTATTGGCTATCAACTGGAAATTTATTGGTATAATATTTTGTTCAACCCGGACAAAGTCGGGACGGGCCGCTAGTTTATCTATAAAACAGTTCCGTAACTGACTGGCTCACTGACTGACATACAACGCACAGACCAAACCACTGGACCTAAAGGGCTGAAATTTTGCATGGCGATTCTTCTTATGGTGTAGGGGCGATTCTTCTTATGGTGTAGATTTTTGAAAAATTTCTTCTTAGATTTTTTTAAAATTAAATTTTTAAGCTGTTTAAGTAACTTTTTTTAAGTTTGCATTTAAAATAATAATTTGAAGGTTATAAAATTTATATCACGGGAAAGATCATAAACATTCCTTTAAAATAAATCTTTTTCGAATCTTTACCTACATTTTCTGATTTTTGGTGAATTTTTAAAAAATTAATTTTTAGAATTTAATTTATTAAATGCTAATCACGTGATTTCTTTTTCTGGTACTTTAAATAAATTTATCGTCACGTGATAACAACGAAATAGACAAAAAATATTTTTTTTTCTTGCCAATGCGGCAGACGATTGGACATTATAAAAAAAAATATTAAAATCAGTAAAAGATATGTTCCTCAAAGTGTACTATATTCTTTAGTATGTCCTATTAGATTTAATTTGAATATTTTTTCTACATTATTTTGTCTTTAAAAATATCCCTTACGATTTTTTTATAAATATGTATACATTTTTTTTACATCAATTGCATACATTGATCGTCGTATTTATTATAAATATATATAATTATTTTGTTTGGCATTAATTGCATACATTGACCATTGTATTTAATTTGAATGTACTCCGTAGGGAAGTGCGGGTTTTCACATAGTCAGCACATAAAAATCATGAATGAAAAACTAAAAAATCATCTATTTTTTAATATTTATGGCTATTGTGTACTAACCCTATTGGATTCGCCCACCTATGGAGAAAATTTGTTAAGGATTGCCGACTTGGATTTAAAGATTATTTTTTTTAATTGTACTCCGTAATAGACAAAGAAATTTTACACCTTGGGTTTTTTTTTCGTTTTTAAACAAAAATGGAAATAATACTTTTAAATTTAAATTATTCGGTTGGGGAAAATCTGGTATAGTATGTTTTAAACGCTCATAAATTCATGTGGTGGGCGAACTTTATAAAATGAATCCTGTTGCGAGATACAGAGGCTGTGTGAAAATACCATTTTTTTTTACTATCAGCATTTACGTAGCTGTAAATGGTAGAAAATTTTTCTCCATAGGTTACCATTGAGAAAAGCGAATCCAATAGGGTTAGTGCACAGCAGCCTTAAGAAAGACAAGTACTAAGTCTAAGGAAGTAAAGTATGACTGAAGCTATTTGAACTGTCTAAAAAAAAATTCTTAAAAGATAATATATTCCGATTTATAGTTAAGAAGCTGCTTCAGAAATAAATTTTACCCATTTTCACAATCGATTTAAATTTAGGTGATTTAAATTATTTGAAACGATACTTAGCATACTTATTTTTTTAAATTAAACATTTACTAACGAAACTATCGCTTATGTATCAAACAAGTCTGGCAGCAAAAATAGCATATTCTATGTCACATCAACTTCTAAAAATTCTGAACATCTATAATTAAAAAGAGTTAACTATTGTTAACTTTTATTCTATGCTCGAGTTAAAAACCAATATTGACCGTCGTTAAACGTCAAGTTATGAAACTCCCAAGTTATGAAAAATTCACTTTTAAATCTCACGAAAATAATTAAAAATTAAAATAGAAATGTTTGTACCCGTAAAGTTTCATAAACTATCAATATTTCAAAACGCAGTTTTTATCGATATTTTTAATTACCATTTTTAAGCAGATGTGTGGGATCATACATCTCAGTCTTTTTCTTAGACCAAAAATACACAAAATTTTACATTTTATTCAAAAATTTCGCAATCATGTACAGGTGTTTACTTAAAGTTCAAAGTGGACACTTCAACGTTTTAAAGGGTAATTATTTTTCTTTGCTAAAATGTATGCTATAGATTGTTTTTGTTTGACATAAATTGCTAATAATTACCTAAATTTATCATGTAAATGCATTCAATTGATTAGTAAAAGTAGTTTCAAAACAATAAATGGAAATTTACCATCGTTTACGTAATTTTTAATTTAGGCAGTTGAAATGTATTAAGTCATTCGTCAATGTCTCATATATGGTGCTCTACATATTAAAGATATTAAAGGATATTAAGAATATTTTATTTACATCGTAACAATTGTTTTGAGTTCCGCAGTATGTATGGCTGTATGTAGCCATTCGGAATCGGTTATAAACTGCAGGTTTCGGCCTGTTTAGTCCTTTTCTGAAAAAAAAAGCAACAGAGCATAACAACTAAGCAATCCCATATTCTTACCACTGGATTTCTGAAAAGCGATCTTTGCGAAAAGTTAATTACATTGATGATTTGTTATTTATGGGCAGAGGTGGCTCAGTTGGCAAAGGCAGCGGCCCAGTGATCTGAACATCATTGATTCGGTGCCCGTCGCTGAAAAATCCACCGCCGTGTTGACTAATGGTGGACGGTGCATGTAAATTCTGTCGGCTGCAATGTTCTCTAAGTTCTCAAATTTACCTCTGGAGGTGCGGGGGTCAAGTGTTCCGTTCTCGTCACTTGACGCGGTTCTAAATTACGGGACCGGCTTGTAGGGGGTAACGCTGGCCACCTATACCCCTTTATTCTATAGGGGTATATATCCTATAATCCTTTATATATCCTATATCCTTTAAAATATTTTTATATTTTAAAGGGGTATATATCCTATACCCCTTTATTCCCCTTTATTCTGTCCCCTTAAATGAATGGCCAGCAATCTCGCCCTTTATCTGAGAACTAATGGTGTCATAGCCAATCTTCTGGGCATTTGTAATAAATAAATAAATAAATAAATTATTAGTTATTTTAACCGAGGAAAAATGAGAAAAAAGTTGTTCCCCCATAAATAATCTCTGTTTCTAAAATAGATCTCTGTCATGATTCTTTACTAGTTTAAAATATTTCCACAGTTTCAAAGCTTTCAAACGTTAAAACTTTTCAAATTGAATAACTTTGTCCAAATAACCAGAGAAGATGCGTTAAAAGTAAGTAACAGTGGGGTGTTCTCCGCCAAGGACGACGACTCTGTGTTCTCAGAAACATAGGTATTGATAAAAATAAATTTTGACCGTTTAAACGTTTTTGATCATTTAAACGTAAGGGGTTACGTATGAGTTCAGAAACAGACAACGAATTTTTTGTTACACAATTTCACCTTGAATAATACGTTCAAAGGCATATAGTCTGGGAGAAAAGACCTTGAATCCAAATGTCAGGATGCAATAGTTAAAAATAATTTGATGAATATATATGTATGGAAGATGGGGGGATACTTGAACATTATTTGCAGATTTTCCTTAAAAAACGGTTCTCAGTTTGGATCCACGTTTATTATTTTTGTTTACGACTTAAAAATTCGATATTTTAATCACTATTTAACTTAAAAGCTTTTAATTCAGAGATGCTGAATAGGATTATTACTCTTTCATCCTGTAATATCCATCCCAGATTTGTAGATCAAGGGTTGGCATCTTAATTCTATTATAAATTATTTTATTTATTTAATTTACTCTAAATATCATGAATAGTGATAGGTATTTTAAAGTGTGACAGCTCAATTTATTTGTTATTCTTATCACAATCATAAGCAGTACCGTATTAGAAATAAAGTGAGGTTAAAAGTTAAAATTCGAATTTTTAAAAAAAAGTACTAAAATAAAATGTTTTATCGTATATTAAATGATAGGGACAGCAATTACAGTTTTACTTTGATGACAATGTTCATCCTTTCAGGTTAGATATTATGAAAATTATCAGTTACACCCCAAAATACCTACATAAAAATCATAAAATGCTGCTATGTTTCAAGCAGAATAAACTACATTTGACAGATTTTCAATCAGGATGAGAATATCTCTTAAGTAATTTCTACTGCATGAGGGTGAAAATAAACCAAAAAAGAAGACTGTCAGTAACTTCTAAAGCCCAAAATTCAGCGGCTAAAAGGAAAAAAAATGTGAAATCTAGGGAAATTAGGCAATGAATGCACTTAACCTTGCAAGAAGAGCTAGTTGTTTCCTAAAACTGATTGAGTAAGGAATAAAATGTATTGGTAAGAACCATTTTTAGCACTATATTTGTGCCATGTATTTAAGGGGGTAGGGTCATGATCCAGATTCCCTATGTCAGTAATGTTAAAATTACTCATTTTTAAGGAACATTTTAAAAAATCTTATTGAATATAAGTTTCTAATTATTTCCTGTATATTGCCTGACGTATATTAAATACTTTAACCAGAGTTTTTATAATTTAAATAACTTGTTATTTTTTTTAAATATATAACTTCTACTATATAATTTTTTTTCAGAATCACCAAAATTACATCAAGTTTTATGTTACTAAATTACTCTAAATTAATTTTTCTAAAAATCCCTTCGTTAAAATATGTAATATTATGCATTTATTAAATATACAAAGTTTGAAAATAATCACAGCAATAGTTTTTGAAAAAATGTTCCTTAACTGGCAAAAAACACTGTTTTGAGAAAATCAACATTTAGTGAAACATTCCCTTGTGCTTAGTGCATGCCAGCTCCATAGCTTGGATCATCTGGGTCATCAGCAAGACTGTCTTCTAATTTACATTTTTTCTGTCTTCTATTTATTCTGGCTTCCTTAGTTTGCTGTGAAACGTCATATTGAGCTTTTATTAATCTCGTCCGATCAGCTGTATGCATTACTCGAGAAGTATAAAAACCGGGAGATATACCTAACGTTGAAAGAACTTTGTATTTCGTAATATTTCCGTCATTATACGATGCAATTGCTTCAAATACACCTGTTTTTAAAGTTTCTAACTGCACAAAAACATTCTTTAGAATCCAAGACCAGATTATACTATTTACACTCTCATTGCTGTTTTGCGTTTTCCCATGCAGACATTTGGTAAGTAGATCAGGATCTGCTAAATCTCTATAAATGTTTTAATGAAATCCAGTACTACTATTGGTAAAATGGTTGTTTTGGTTGGAGCACGGGAAATTTTTAAAAATGCAGCTATGGGTGTAGCGAGTGGTTTGTTTTGGTTCGTGAGGGTGTGACGCCAGGCGTTTTGACAGATGGTAATAGTTCTTTAAAAAAAATCTTAAGAATACTAATAGTGCAGCTAGAACAAATATGTAGCTATCATCAGAAGCACACAATTACATACTTTTCAAAAATGCAAAAATTGAAAAATGCATATTTTTGTCGAAAATCATGACCCTACCCCCTTAAAGAATTCCTTTTCCATTTTGAAATTTTTGTGAGTTCCTTTATTAACTGTTGAGTTCCTTTCTTGATACAGTCTTATGTTGCAACTCTAAGAATTTTAATGCTGATATATAATTAATTTATACAGTTTTTATTCTTTAATTTTCTTTTCTTGGATTATCTAATTCCCCAATAGTAAGAGGGAAAATCCAAATTTATTCTAAATTCTCAAAGAGCACAAACTAAGCTACGATATTAAAAATAATTCTACCCTTTAAATTTAATTTATAGGTTTATAATAACCTTGAGTAACACCCTCGTAGCAATATTGGCAAACAATACCTTGGACCTACGATGACCTACGAGTCGATGCAAACTTTACCATTCTGTGTATAATTTATAGTCGTTTGAGATATTTCCAGATAATGAAATTATTAATTACAACACTCTAAATGAAGCCTTCTTAATAATGAGCAGGAATTATTCAACATTATAAAATTTGGAAGCCAAAGAGATTTTTAAACAACATTACAATTGAAAGATGTAACCTCCCAACTTCAAAGTTGTTTCTTATTAATTTAAGCTATATTTTAAAATTCCTTTTAATCTATAGTCATTTTGAGGACAATGGGTATTTAAAAAGTTAAACAATTTTGAAAAAACATTTAACCTGCCACAATCTTTCTATCGTCTTAGCCATTATTCTATTACTCATCGTAAATGACGTTAGGGTGCATTCCATGGTTTATTAAGCCTTTATTGAAAATACGAGTACTTTTACCTAGTTTTGCCAGAAAAAAATACAATGGATTTATCTGATTTTTTTCTAATTAATATCTGAATCAACGTTTATTTAAATATTTAAAGAAAAATTTATATTTGAACTGGAGCACAAGATTTTCTACACCTGTAGTAACTGGATACCTAAATGAATATCCTTGATTAAGGTAAATATGTGATGATACATTCATATTTCCTTTTACGTTAAAATGAAATAAAGTATATCGATTAAGTTATAAAGGATTAAAAGTAAATCAACTAAAGTATAAAGGATTAATTAAAATGCATTTTTATAGATTCTAGTCAAATATGATACATATTTTAAGTGATTTTTAAATACATATCAGTCAAAGGATTGTAATCCCGTTATATGTTTTACCTTGGTTATGAACGTCTATGTACTACTTCATTTCCGTATTTATGTTTGTTTTAACGCCTTATGAGGAAAACGCTTGACGAATGAATACTAACACAACTAACTCAAAATATGAATGTAAACTCTGCCTGTAATAAACAGTGTTCTTAAAAAATGTCTACGAAAGAGGTTTAATAACAGAAATACTGATTTTTTTTAAAAATTTATTTGGTGAAAATGTCATACGTCTCTAATTAATATCAAAACTAAATTATAAAGTACGCGCATGGAAGGGGGGAGTGCTGTACGTTTGTGCCATCTAGAGGGAGTAAGGAAGTGCATTACCTGACTTTAATATCTTGGGAAAAAATATGAATTGTAGGACTATTAGAGATTTGGTGATAGTAAATACCTCGAAAAACTATCGATATATATATATATATAACGCGTAGGTATGCGGCACAAAAATCGACGATATTTCAACACTCCGAATGGCAACGGCTGCAACTACCCGATGTAAACATTAGCGGCTGTCCGCAATTTTCAAGCGCGTGTCAACATGGATTTACGCAATGAAATCAAAAATGCTCGAACGCGAGAAACACGATCAAGTGAAAATTCGGAACAGTTTCAAGAAAGAAAGCGAAGAAGAAATTATTCATTAAGAGAGAGGCTTAAAAGAGAGCATTAATGATCGCGAGGTTAGGCTTAACCGTCGCCCGCATAGCAACCGACAGCCAGTAATTGTTTATTTTCTACACTTTTTTCACTACTTGCTGAATTTTTACTCAAATTTATAAGTTACAATTTATTATTTGATGTGATCAAGTGTAGATATCTGAATTGTGAATAATAGTACATAAAGAGAGTGATGTAATCTACGCTATATTTTAGTACTTGCTGAATTTTTACTCCTTTTTTTAAGTGAAAAAAATTTCCCCAACTTTTTCCTATTTGATGTAATTATAAAGTGTATATATCTTAATTTTGGAAAATAATACATACAAAGAGGGATGCAATTTATAAAATCATTGGTGTTGGGTTTCTCAGTCTTATCTTTAACTCTGTTCTGAAGTAATGGAAATTCCCATTTTTTAATCACGATGTTTTAGAATCAGATTTATAGAGAATACCCCTTAACAACGTATATTTCTGATGAGGTAATTGTAACATTCCTTACATATGTTACTTCAGTTGAGTTGTTTTGCAAAAGAAAATATAAAACTAAAAGCGACTATGCTGGTCGCGCAGCGGCTAGTTAAGAATATATTATTTGTAGAAATAATAATAAGAAAATGATAAAATATGCTTGGTTATTAATTCGTTCACAGTAAGATATTCTTAAAAATGTGTAACATTTAGTGGCATTTTCCTCATTTGAGAAGTTGGTTTTCGCAGGAATTAGTTCCAAAATTTTGAGGTATATCAGAATCCCGCTAGTAACAGAGATTTTCACTTCTTCCATGTACCCGAAAAAATATATTTTGATTGAAGTACTTTCAAGTGGAAGGATTTGAAAAGACTGAGCTGAAGAGGCCTCTACAAAAGCGAATTTTATTAGTCCTCTGAGATAGAGAACCAAACGTTTACGAAATTAAATTAATAACATATTTAGCTTTCTTAGCCATGGAAGTTGCACTGTGTGGGGGGAAAAACCTTTCTCCTTCGAAGTTTAAAGCATTTTCGTATCCTAAAAGCATTCTTTGTGTTGAAAAATACATGGATTTACTTACTTCAGTGGAACTTTAATGCTTGGTATCCGAAACTTATTTTCTAATCGTAAATTTTCAAACGTACATTTCTGAAATTTGTTTGAGTACGCTTTCAAGATATACTTTCAAAAAGTATAAATAGACTGCCTGATTGAGAAATTTCTAGATTTCCCTTTCAGAAAGTTACCATATTATATCATAATAAGAGTGTTTTTCAGAATTAAATCTTGTTTTTCTCAGATACATATTTTGTAAACTAGATCAGCTATATTTTTGCAAAAAAATTGCTTCAAGCATAGCATAAAATCTAATGTAAAAACATGAAATTATTATGCCTGAAATTCTTTAATTAGATCATTAGTTTATAAGAAATTTTAGATGTTTCTAAGAGCAAAAGAACCACTGAAGTTTCTATTATTAAGGATTTTGAAAACTACATATCCCAAGAAGAAACATTTGTCTTTAAAAACGATAATTCTTGGATACATAATATTTTGTTACGTATCACATTCCATACATAAAAGTTTTACCATCTGAAAATGTCACATTCTCTTGCAGCTCTATGTAACTATATGAACTCTTTAATGGAAAATTCGGCATTTTGGTAAAGCTTTAGAAAAATATATAACATAAAATATAAATAGTTCAATAATTTTTTTAATCACAAAGAGTGGTAATAAAGAAATAAGTTACCTCCGACTGTTTTCACTTAGACGCCATTATATATTTGCTCACTTATAAATAGATAGAGTTCAGCTTAAATTTTACCACATCGAAATTAAGTTAAATTTCAGGGGAAATTTTATCCCTAGCATCATGCTGCTTAATTTTGTTATGGTACAAATTATGCACTAGTTGCCAGATTCCAAAATTAAGCGGCCCCAATCTATTAATTGCTTACTTTTTTTATGGTCCCAATCCATAGCTTTCACAAGGGGACAATACCCTAGGAACATTAAAGCCAAGCAACTTGTACGCGTTCCGCCCTGTCACACAAAAAAACAGGTGAAGTGACAGTTCTGAAATTCGAATAAACTGCTTGCTTACAACTCTGCTTTCTCTTCCAAGTGAAGTTGTAGGTAATGTCGACCCAGTTGACAAATATATATCTCCATTTAACTATTTTTCTCTGAGGTCTTAATTTGGTTTACTATCTTGTGATGGCTTTCAGTTCCAACTTTTGTAACTTTTTCTTCTCATATAGAAAAGTGCTATGATTTGCACCTTATTATGCAAGTATTTATTTTATATGAGGATTCCTCTTAACTAAGCCTTTTGATAGTTTTAGTGAATAAATGTACAATATCTTCTAAAAGCTCCTTTTAAATTTACGTTACACCCCTCCCCCCATATATATATATATGTAGTTCGCAACACCACTGAACTACTACTTCAACTTCCACTCCTCACTACTCCGACGCGAAGAACTTCGCGCGCAACATCATTATTGACTGAGAAAGAACACTGAGCGGATGTGTTCCGCAAGCTTCCGATATTGAGCAGAATAGCTCTGTTGATGCTTTTCGTGTGTTTATTATTTCATCCAAATGTTCTTAAGTGCTAGTCCTGTTCTGTAAATATTGTCTCGTCTCATTCAATATTTAAAATGATTTAACGTTTAATTATTCCCTTCTAATTGATGGAGTTAGCACTCCATTCCACATGAGGGCTCTTGCCGGTCTCGGACTCTATAACCACCCCTAGCATGCTGAACTAAAAAAACTATTTTCTTTTGATGATTACTGGATTACTGTTGTCTGTCATTTTGGATTTGGATACCGCAACCGAAAGCGAAAGTGATGTGCCACGGAGTGATAATATTCTGATGGGATGATGAGAACCAAAACCAGAAGTGTAACTACACTTTGATCATATTAAAATTATTTGATGCATACGTTGACGCTTGTTCAAGAAAATTTTGATGATTAATGGAATTCTAATCTTATTGATGATATAAGAAAACTGAAGAATATTTCAACGTTCTTTTGATGCAGGAATTTAATTGATGCTAAATTCACTTTTGATGGTCTTTGACGTTGAATTTATCACTTCTGTTTTCTTGAAGAGAATTCTATTTCGATGAATTTATTTGATGATTTTATGAATATTTCGATATTTAATTTGAAGAATTTCGTTTCCTTGAACAACCACAACAGATAATTTATTTCGTATATAATTTAAATGATTGCGAATTGAATAGAGTTTTGAAGAATATTATGTTATTATTTTGATGCATATGGTTGAAAACAAAATATATTCTTTTGATGAGAACTGTATATTTTTATGTGAAGAAAATTTTTGAAACCGAAATTCTAATGGTATTTTGTTGTGGAATTTTATTATTTGTTCTTGATCTTAAAAACAATTTTGGAGAGAGAATCAAGTTATTGATTTTGGTTTTGAATATTTGTATATTTGTGTAATATAATTGTTTGAATCTATATAATTATGGCTACTCTCAACGACTACCCCAATATTGCAAAATCGTTAAAAATTGGTAGTACGAATCAAATAAAGGTTTTACATCATTTAATTTTTGGTACAGACGGCGACAGACAAAATCGCGCCAGATTACGTAAATTTACAGGTTTCAAACAGCCATTCGCGTTGGAAGAAACGAAGCAGAAAATACTTAAAGAGCTTTCACTTAAGGACTTGATTTCTGTTTGTAACCTACTTCATTTAGAATTTTCAACTGACCCAGATAAATGTGCCAATACCATTCTTATGAGTCTTAGTGATTTATCGTTATTAAAAGCGGAATTTTCTGATCTTTCGGAATGCGAAGTAAATGATGATCCACTTCCGATTGAAAGTTCAACCCAAACTAACAACGTCGTAGCGGAAAATAGAACTCCCTCCCCTCCCACCATTGACGCAAAAGAAAAATCTTCGAATAAGCAAAATACGCACATTTCCTTTAGTGAATCAGATCAAAGTTTATTGCCTTCTGTTGAAACTGCGAGTCTCTCTTTCCAGTTGTTTAGTCTAAAAGACGTTGTTGATTTAGTCAAACCTTTCTCGTCTCGTGATAATTACAGTGTTGAGAATTTTATATCTGACGTTGAAGAAATTTTTTGTTTATATCAGATAAACAATCCAATTCACCAAATTACTTTTGTTAGAAAATGCTTAACTGGACCCGCTCAAACTTTAATTAGGTCTATTCGTGGAATTACAAATTAGGAACAATTGAAGCACCATTTGTTAGACGAATTTTCGGACAAAATTAACAGTATTCAGTTACATAAATTAATGGAATCTCGACGTATGAAACCGTCTGAAACCCTACAAGAATATTTCTTAGCTATGAGAGATTTGGCACACAAAGGTTCTCTCGATAATTCATCTCTGTTTGAGTATGTCATAAACGGAATTCCTGATTCAACAAACAATAAAATAATTCTTTACGGTTGTAAATCCATCCCTGAATTTAAGGAAAATTTGAAAAATTTATGAGAAAATCTTTAACAGTTCACAACATTTCAGACAAAATAATCAGAAAAAATGAGATGCTTCCAACTTCAGTGTGAAAGTCGATAATACACGTAGCCCTAATACACAACCAGTATGTTATTCCTGTGGCTTGAGAGGTCACAAAAGCAACCAATGTTTGAATAAGTCACATGGTAAGCAATGCTACGGATGTAAAAGTTTTGGTCATGTTCATGCTAATTGCCCCAAAAGTTATCGAAATTCTAAACCAAAACCTGATTCTCAAAAACCTATTCCTGATAAAACTGAAAACGCGCTTCCTCCTGAAACTTCATCGAAAAATCCTATGCAAGTTGACATTCAACTTGCAGGAATTCAATTGACAGCACTCTGTGACACTGGGTCACAGGCAACCCTCATCAATGAGAAAACCTATCGAAGAATCGGTTCGCCACCATTGCAGCCCACCAACATTCCCTTTTCAGGAATTGGCCGAAAACAAGTTCACAGCATCGGTTTCTTTCAGGATTCAATCGAAATTCAAAACATGACTTTTCCTGCTAAAATACATGTTCTAAAAGATGACTTGATTCCTTTTGATGTGATTATCGGAATCGACTTTTTGCAGCAAACCCAATTTACATTTGATGAAGACGGTATTCGTTTTACTCTTGAAAATAACATCTTCGTTAATATTGCTAATATTCCTGATGACCAAGCTTTCCCATTTGATCTTTCACACATTTTGAATTCTGAAATTCGTGAGGAAGTTCAAAATATCGTTACTTCCTACAAACCCCATAAAGTTCAAGACACTGAAATTAAGATGACTATTTTATTACAAGATGAAATCCCCGTAGCTCAACGTTCTCGACGACTCCCTTTTGCAGAACAGTAAATTGTAGAAAAACAAACTCAAGATCAGGGCCAAATAGACATGTCTGAAAAGCCTCTAACATCTACTCAAGATAAGATTTCTAGGGTAGAGAAAATGGATATTCCAATTGATTTTGAATGTGATGATGATGATGATGATGGAAAAGATTTAGATGATGCTGATGCCAATGATTTAGATTTGTTTCATGATAATGATGATGGAAAATATTTAGATGATGCTGATGCCAATGATTTAAATTTGCTTCATGTTAACGATGATGATAATGCTTTTGAAATTGGCGCTATCAAGTCAACTCTTGAACTAAAAAAAACTTGGTGCCGATGATGATGCCCTTGAGAATAAATCAGTCAAAAATGAAAAGGTTGAACCAAAATTTCAAGTTATTGAATATCCCAAACCTCCTTAACAAATAGCAGCTTTTCAACAACTGAAAAACATTCTTTCACAAAACCCAGTTCTTCATGTTTTTCAACAGGGATACCCTTTAGAACTCCACACTGATGCCAGCTCCTTAGGTTTTGGCGCTGCGCTCTTGCAACAATCAGATGATGGACAGTTTCACCCTATTCATTATTTTAGCCGTAAAACTACAGTTCAATAAGAAAAATATCATAGTTATGAACTGGAAGTTCTTGCCGTCATTGAAGCGCTTCAGAAATATCGAAACTACTTGTTAGGAACAAAATTTAAAATTATCACCGATTGTGATGCTTTCCAAAAAACGATGCACAAAAAAGACCTACCAGCTAAAATTGCTCGATGGGCATTGATGTTAGAAGACTTTGATTATGAAGTTTGTCATCGACCCGGTAGACAGATGAAACATGTTGATGCTTTAAGTCGTAACCCCATTCTTGTAATTACCTCAAATGATATCACTCAAAAGGTGAAAAATGCCCAAGATCAGGATGAATGTATATCTCAAATTAAATCTATGCTTGAATCTACACCTTCCGATGAATTTTTTGTTAAAAACGGAATTCTTTATAAACTTAATCAGGATGCCGAACTTTTAGTAGTCCCACAAATGATGCAGAAAGAAATAGTGATAAACGCCCATTCACAAGGTCATTTTGCTTCGCAAAAACCGAATTAATTGTTTCTCGTGAATTTTTCATCCCTCAACTTAAGAAATTAGTTCAAGAAATTATTTCGAATTGTATTCCTTGCATTTTGTCCTCAAGAAAATCTGGAAAACAGGAAGGATTACTTCACCCCATTCCAAAAGGTGATGCACCCCTTGAATGTTACCATTGCGACTTTTTAGGACCTTTACCATCGACAAAAAATGTTATAAGTATCTTTTTACAGTAGTTGATGCCTTTTCCAAATTTGTATGGATCTATCCCGTGAAGTCCACCTCTACGAAAGATGCCTTAGACAAATTATCCTTGCAGCAAACTGCATTTGGCAACCCTTCAAAAATCATTACAGATAAAGGTAGAGCATTCACATCTTCAGAATTTCAAAGTTACTGCCAAGAACAGTCAATTGAACACATTTCAATAACAACAGGTGTACCACGTGGCAACAGTCAGGTTGAGCGCATTCATGGTACAATTATTCCCGTTTTAACAAAGTTAGCTATAGATGAACCTGACAAATGGTTTAAATACGTTCCAAGATCGCAACGTATCTTAAATAGTATCACCACACGCAGTACAAAATTCACACCTTTTCAACTTCTAATTGGTGTTAAAATGAAACAACAAGAGGATCTACAGATTAAGCAACTTCTTGACGAGGAACACCACCAAAGAATTCTTGATGACAAAGAAGCGTTACGTAGTGAAGCTAAACGAAATATCCTCCATTTACAGGAAGAAAACATACGACAATATAACAAAAGGCGTAAACCAGCTTGTAAATACATGATAGGTGACAAAGTGGCAACACAACGAACTCAATTTGGATCTGGACTAAAGCTCCGACCAAGGTTCTTCCGACAATATGAGATCATAAACATCAACCCCAACGATCTTTACGAAGTTCGAAAGTTAGGACATCACGAAGGTCCAACCATAACGTCAACTTCAGCAGATAAAATGAAACAGTGGTGCAGAAACTGAACACCCATACCATGCTTAATACCACCCATACCATGCAACTGAACACCCATACCCATCCAATGTGATGAACATTGCTTGATTTTTTAAATTTTTTTTTCTTTTTCTGCTTGTTTTTTCTTTATCCTTTCAACCTTATTGTTTACTCCAACCCAGCCGTGGACGCCTGGAACTTCAGGACGGCCGTGTAGTTGGCAACACCATTGAACTACTACTTCAACTTCCACTCCTCACTACTCCGGCGCGAAGGACTTCGCGCGCAAACATCATTATTGACTAAGAAAGAACACTGAGCGGGTGTGTTCCGCAAGCTTCCGATATTGAGCAGAATAGCTCTGTTGATGCTTTTCGTGTGTTTTTTATTTCATCCAAATGTTCTTAAGTGTTAGTCCTGTTCTGTAAATATTGTCTCGTCTCATTAAATATCTAAAATGATTTAGCGTTTAATTATTCCCTTCTAATGGATGGAGTTAGCACTCCATCCCACACTTATGTATATATATATATATATATATATATACATACTCATACGTCTAATGTTGAACTAACAGGTAGCATTCATATCATGTCACTAACCCGTGTTCATGTTAAATCAGGGCATACTATGCTCAAGATAAACTGTATAGGGATAATTTCAGAAAACGCAGGTAATATCAGACAGATCTCAGATTAAGCCTTTTTCGTTTCAATGAAGAAATATATATAATACCTTCTATAAGTTACGTTATTTTATATATATATATATATATATATATATATATATATATATATATATAGGGGAATCTCGATCGATCGTTCCCCAAAGGATCGTTTTCCCGTATGTGCGGTTTATTTCACCCACTCCCGAATAAATTCCACAGAAAGCAAGCAAAAACTGAAAGTATGGATCGTTCCTCCATCTATCGTTTTACCGTACTATTCGTTCTGAATATAGCAGCTTTATTATTATTTTACTGGATCGATCATTTTTCAGAATAACAAAATCTGAAATATAAATGTCTGGATTGAACTAGAATGCCACTCTATTTAAACAATAAGCAAAACATTTGCGATGCACTTTCTCGTATTTTTGCTCTCTCCTCTTTCGCCTGGTTTCCCGTTATCGTGATACTCCTTATTGCGCGTCATTGATGTTCTTTATTACAAGCTTTAGCCTCTGAGCATCCTTTTTTTTGACAAATTTTTCCAAATTCTCTATCTATTCAAAATTTCTAATCTTCTCAGTTGTGGCTACCAGTCAGCCGATCTGAGCGATTTTTGTTACCCTCCTATTCCTGTTGGAATGGGGTGGAGGCGCCCGGGTGCTTGGATAGGCTAGTGTGTGAGGTGTTTCTGATTTTTGCTGTCTACACTAGCCGGTGGAGGTTCCATCCGGAAGGTAGACCCTCCTGTTGTCCAGCGTCGGACCCCATCGAGTGCAATGGAAGGGTGCTAGTTACATACGATTCCACGGCTGCCGAAGCGACAGCCGCACTCACTTCGAAAAGTATTGAGACGTTGTGCTTGAGTAATGGCATTGTTGCTGAACAGTCAAAAGCAGCCGCGCACGTCCGAGATTGCCTCTTTAGTTATCTGTAGCTTTAGCTATAAATATTTTAAAAAGTTTCAAAATGGATCGTTCAGTGAGAATAGTACGTACTCTTAAAGAACGATTTAAAATTATTGAAGTGGAAAAAAAATCCCTCTGAAAAACTCGTTGACGTAGCCAAGCGTTTAGGAATCGCATCGTTTACGTTAAATTCCATTTACGTAAAGAGAAATGAAAGTCAGTAGCAAATAAGAAGGTGTGGAAAATCTTCGATAACTTTAAAGACTTGCAGAGAATAAAACTTTAGGGAACCGGAAAAAGTTCTCTTCACTTGGTACCAACAATCACGTACCGCAAGCGTACCTGTTTATGGGAGCATTACTCGGGAGAAAGCAAAGCAAATTACAGAAAAGACAGGGCTTTAATGACTTTGCGGCATTAAACGGGTGGATAACACGTTTCAATGATCGTCACGACCTTGTATACAAGAACCTTCTGAGAGAGAGTGCATTTGTAGATACAGTACGAACATCATCATGGATTAACGAGTTTCCAAAGCTGTTGGAGGAGTACCAGCCTCGAGGTCTTTACAATGCAGATGAAACTGAACTATTTTATAACGGCCTCCTTAACATCATATTGATATAAAAGGGTCAATCCTTCCTTGATGGTAAAGGTTCCAAACAGAGAAATTTTTTGTTGTTTTGTGTTAACAGTGATGGAACAGTGATACACGCGAGCCGATAGTCAATGGCAAATCACTGAATCCTAGGTGTTTTAAAAATACAAAAACTTTACCTGTAAAATATTACGCGAATAACAAGTCATGGACGACTTCAAATATTTTTATTTTTACGAGACCTTGCTGCAGAAATGTGCATTAAACAAAGAAACGTTTTAATGTTTATAGACAATTTTGCAGCTCAGATTATGGATCCTTACGTTGAATTCTAGTGATAGAACGTTTTTGAAAAACGCAAAATTTATCCTCTATCCTGCTAATTGTACCAGTGTTTTTCAAGCATTTGATATGATATTATAAAGTATTTTAAAGGGTATTACCGAAAACAACTTGTGCGAAAGGCTGTCTGTCTATTAGATTCAGGCAATAAATTTGATAAAACATTTCTAAAGATTGATGTCCTCCAGGCTATGCATTATGTACTGACAGCTTGGCGTAAGGTGAAGCAGTTCACAATAATTAACTGCTTTAGGAAATGTGGTTACGGCAGTCCACCAGTACCTTCATTTGATGAAGAACGAGTGGGTGTCACTGAAGACGATTGGGGGAGAATGGAAACTGCACCTGACATCAATTCATACATTTCTTGCATTTTACGATGATGTCACAGCTTGTGGGTTGGAAACAATCCAGAGCTTGAGTGATGCAAAGTTGAAGGAGACAACAGAAGAGTTTGGAGATAGTGTTGAAGAATATCCACTACGTGTACCTTCGTTTTCGGAAGCATACGTGCCGTTTGAAAAATTTAAAAGTTTTTTATACTCTCTCACAATAACCGACGCCAAAAAGATTGCTGTTAGCATCACAGAAAAAATATTGTTTGCTCGTGGTGAGAAAATCTTCAAAAAACAAATGACGATTAAGACTATTTTAAGGGGACAGTGGACATTCAAAATTGTAAAATTTGTCCGAAAATTCGATTTTTTTGTATTTTATTGAATTGTAAAACTACGGACGAGTAGGAATGTGTTGCAAAAAAAGAGTTTTTTATCTGTCATGAGGGGATTAAGGTGTCCTAGTTATAGGCAATTTGTTTTACACTGCTGGCCACCCAAATGGCCACACCAATGAAAGACAAGAGATATCACAACAAAATTTATTTGTAGATAACATGTTGACCAAGTATCAATTATAAAAATTTATAGACTTCTGTGAAGTGTGGTTCCTGCCAAAATCAGTAGCCAGAGTAGCCGCCATTGTTGGAGATCACCGCTGCCACACGCCTCGGCATTGATTCAAAGAGACCTTTGGATGAGTTCTTGGGGGTACAGCAGACCAAGCAGCTTCCACACGTTGCCAAAGTTGATCTGCTTTGGCCGTTTGGGATGGAATCTAGGTCAATCGTAGAGCAACCATGGACCACATGTTTTCTATCGGCGAAAGATCCGGAGAGCGAGGCGGCCAGGGAAGCATTCAATCTGGCGATTGACGAAGAACCGTTGGACAATAAGTGCCATTGTGTGGTCGCGCATTATCCTGTTGAAATATGGCTGTGGGCAAGCCCTGAAGGTAAGGAAGGACAACTGGCTCCAACACCTCGGAGATGTAGCGTTGGCTGTTTAAAGTACCGGCAATGCGTACTAGAGGTGTGCGAGAGTGATATCCAATACCGCCCCATAACATAATACCCGGTGCAGGACCACTGTGGCAGTGCATAACGCAGCTGTTCAGCATCCTCTCTTCACGGTGTCTCCAGACTCGAATGCGACCATCGTGGTGTTGCATACAGAAGCGTGACTCGTCAGTAAAGACAATTTCATTCCATTCTGCCGTCCACATCCTTCTGTCATCGCACCATTGGCGGCGGAGACGTCTGTGGTTCTGCGTCAAGGGTAGACAAAGCAATGGACGTCTTGCGGACAGACCACTCTGCTGTAAACGGCGCCGAATGGTACGCGCAGACACTGGATGATGCGTTACAGACTGCATGTGATGGTTCGTGATGTGACTGAGCGATCCGTCACTGCCATGCGCACAATTTGCCTGTCATCACGTGAAGTGGTGCGCTGAGGTGGATGGGATCGTACACGCCGGTCCGTCGTACCCTCCTGCATCCAACGATCACATATCCGCATTACAGTTGTTTGGTTTCGTCCAACACGACTACCGATTTCCCTGAACGATAATCCACAATCTCGGTAGACCACTATCCTTCCTCTGTCGAACTCGGATACTTGATCAAAAGATGATCGTTGTTTTCGACGAGGCATAATTGATCGTTTTTTTGAAAAAACCACAAGAAAAATACAATTGCCGAACTTGAAATCGTCGAAATCTCCAAGCCTTAAATAGCGCTTTGAAGTGGCGCCACAGGCGCGCCGTGATGTGCGTCTGGCTGAAATTCTAATCATTTGCATATCTCACCTCCGCTAATGCATGTTGTAAATTTCATTTGTTATTTGCAGTTTCCTTCAGGGTGTTGCATTTACAGTGGCTAGCAGTGTATATGTATTTATGCTTGTGTATATATTATGTAATATATATTCTTGAGATATCAAACTTTTAGGTATGTTAACACTTTATTGTATGTTCCAGCATCTATATTTTTACCGCATTCATAGATTAGTTCAGTAAGTCCTTTCGATATATATATACAAAGTCATCTAATTTGATAAATAGAAAGTTGGAACATTTTATTATTTCCAATGGAAAGTATTACAGGACAACAGATATCAAAAAGACAAAAATACAAAAACGAGATAGAAAATGACATCAGTTAATCCATCAACTTATGACTGGCAATCCAATAGCGCTCCCATAAAGAACGGGAAAGCAATGACCATTTTCTACCTGGTTATCCACACAGGAGACAAAGAGGGTCGGGAGCCAAGTTAATCCTGTTTAGGTGCTTGCGAAGGCAATCATGGCCAGAAAAAAGCCGGTAGCATTGCCACAGATTTACCTCTAGGCCACTCAGTATATCATGGACAAGGACATACCAGGACTTGTGACCGCTTCTAACAGCAACAACCTGTGAGAAGGAACACTTGAGGGTCTTTTTGGACTATCGGTCTTGATGGAATGGTAGGCCAAATCCAAGTTGTTCAGCTGTAAAACAGAAGCCCCCTTTTTTCGCAAGGAAGTCAGCACCTCGTTTCCCCCTCGATTTCCGTGTGGGCCGGGATCCACGCAAGACAACTATTTTATTATGATTCGACAACCGTTCCATAAGGTTAACACAGTACCAATATCTTGGACGAGAGAAACATGAGGAGTCAATAGCTTGAAAAGCGGCTCTTGAATCTGAGAGAATCACCACTCTTGAGAAACACTCTAATCGGCTCTGAAGCTGGATAAGAGCCAAACGGATAGCTGACATTTCACCATCAAAAGCTGACACATAAGTACCAACAGGAGAGTAGAATGAGAACAGCTCTTAATGAACACCGGCTCCAACGTTGACACAATCACTTGTTCTAGAGCCATCCGTATAGACCATAATTTTAAATTCTGCAGTTAGGTGTGATTTCACACCAATTAAAATGCCACTTGCCACTCTTCTAGCCTTCGGGGGACTATTTGTCATGAGACAAAATTTGCACTCCGTTAATAATAACTAAGGTGATATCAAATTCTTAATGGCAAGTACTAGCCTCCTCTCTTACTTAGTTGGGACAATCCCACCTGCCGTTCCAGCTGCAGAATTCCTAAGAAACTCACATTGAGAGACCAAGACTGAATGCCTTTTTTGTAGATCCTTTGCCGTCCCAACTGAGCCGTTGCCCGAAGTGCATCACGAGGCAGGTAAGATCTCGTTGCACTCCAAGATAATGCGCCTAAAAGACCACTGCAAGCCGGTACGATTCGATACCTCACGCGGGAAAACCTCAATGGATGTTTCGATTCCATAAACAATATGTTGGGATAAAACACATATTCCATGGAACACAATAAATTACACAAAACGCAACTTTGATTTTTCTTTAACCTTTAAGTTTGTTGGAATATATTAATCAAATAATCAAAAGCTTCTTTTAGAATGAATTCTTTAATATAATATTGTCTATAAATTGGAACTCACAAAACAGCTCTTAAGAACCTGAACTAGTAGAACTTTGAACTATGGGCTGTTTATCTCCTTGCGACAAAACTCGACTCCTTCCAAATCAGCATCCTTATTCCTTTTCTTTCAATTAACATGCTTCTTCTGAAGAAGTCAAGCTCCTAAAAGCAATCGTCATATTGAGAAATAAATTTTTACATCGGTGCTGATATAAAACTGAGTTCTGTGTTCTTTTTCTGTCCCCAGTAAAAATAATCATTAAATCAAGGATTTTGTTAAATCAATCATCGTTCTATCGACTGTATAGTTTAATGAGTGATCATAAAATCAAGTTAAGTTCTATCTTTCTAGTGCAAAATCTTTATTTTTACTTTTATTAGAAAGTAAAAGTCTTTATTTTTAACTTTCTGCAATATATGTGTATCAGAAATTCCTGAAAGATAGAATTACATATTCTGCATATTGCCGAAAATGTAACTTTATTATGGTTAAAAAGATATAACTTAGTGATAAATACTTTGATGGCTAGTAAATACTTCCTAAATATTGGAGGTGTTTTAAAGTTCTGCTAGTAAATACACGACATTATGAATCCCTAAAGAAATCGCGCAACCCATATTTCAAAAAATATTTTCGCAGTTTTTAAACAAATTTGTGAGTAATAATCACGCATTCAGAAGAGAAATGGAGCATGGAGTATTTCAAACGAGAGAAGATTATATAAAATAAATTAAAGGCAATCACATAGGAAATATGTATCGGATAGCAAAATTATTTACTTAAACAATGCAAGCAACAATAAATTAAGGTTTATACAGCAAAATAAATCCTCAAGTCTCTTAAAGCTATATAACCATAATAATTTTTGAGTTTATTAAATGCACATAAGCAATCGTTTAAGTATTACAATAGTAAAAAAAACTGAAAAATTTTCTCCAGAAATTTTGAGTAATATCTATACATTTAAAATTCACGCATATCTGTATAATTTTTTTAATTGTTGTAAAATAGGCCTATACTTTTTAAAGCGACTTAGCTATGTTTACTTCATGGAAAACATTATACTCTTTTGGGCTGCACGTATAATTTTCTCTATTAACACCAACAATAGCTTTTGTAAATAAATGGGAATAACTGACAGTAATTTCACACATTTTCTTATCAAACTATTCCATTACCAAAATAACAGGATTTCAGATTCAGAGGGCAATTTGCCCTCTGAATCTGAATTTAACCCTTTATTAACAGATTGAGCCGCCCACATGGTTATAGTGGTTGGCGTCGTGAGCTTCCAATGGACTTTGGTCGAAATCCCGAAAAAGGCATAGTTTTTACCATGTTGTACCCTCATAGGGAGCAATACTGGCTCACCTAAATGGTGCTCCCATTATAAAGAAGCAAGCAAGACTTCGAGGTGAATAACAAAGGTGACTGTCTCCCGACAAGTGCCTCTGCATTTAGAAAAAAAATTAACTGGAGGAACATCAAGTTCCTCGTCACAAAATAAAAATTTTATCACACGCAGTAAGACAGAGTTAAACACTTTAATAACATGTCACGCTTCCTAGAAACTTTCTCTATTAATGTATTTTATGATAATGGATTCATTTAAAAAAACGCTTAAATCGAGTGTCCCAAATATCGCCCCTGTGCCTAATGTCGCCTACTCGTGTTTCTAAAGTATGATTCACGCTATGTATGAGAAAATGCAGTAACTTCTTAGTTCTGGGTTTGTACTAAGAGCCTGTTCACATAGGAGTACAATTGCGTTTCTTTAAGGAAAAGATGACGTTGAGACGAAAATAAGCCAATCATATGCCTCCAAACGATAGTAATGAAATTTTTAACGCCTATGATTGGTTATTTTCGTCTCAACGTCATCTTTTCCTTAACGCAACAGCGACGGACTACCTATTGAACAGGCCACTAACAGCGGCGATAGCGACAACGCTCTTATCACTGACAACAGAAACTATATGGCGTCTGAAGTTGTTTTGGCTGTTGTCTTCGTAAACTTTGGCTTCAAAGAATCAGAATCCAGTGAATGACCAGATAGGTGCATCCAAATTCTAATTTTGCTTATACCATTTGAAAGTGCATTAAACAGAGACTTTGCTAGCAACGCCTTTTAACAGGTGCTCCTAATTTCTCCTGGTAGGCGGTAAAAGGAACAGATGTAGGCGATATTAGGAACCCCTCTGGAGTTCACTAGAAATTTCAATATTTCCAATTTAGCTACATAACTTAAACTGGCACTGGTTTTGGAGCTGGTTGATCTCAGGATACCAAAGGAAATAGTTCTTGGGGATGTTTTTTGAGTTTCCAGCCCAATCAGAAACTAAAAAGTGGATGAAATGTCGAAAAAAAGTTAGAGTAGGCGATATTTGGGACACCTTCCTTATTTTACGTAATTTACTTCATGTTGCCAAATTATATCTATACTCTCATCTTTTTAACGAGGGATTACGTTCCTCCATAACGATCCTCCGGAAAGCAAAGTTTCAGATGTCCTGCGTCGCGAGTTATAATTTTGGCAGCTTGCCAAACCCAGTCTGTATCGCTTGGGCAAGCAGTTAAGCAGAAAAGTACCAAAATGCGCTAAAATTTTGACTTATATATACAGTCGGACCTCTATTTAGCGAAGTCGCTAAATCTCGAAAAAAAGTCGTTATATGGAAATTCGTAAATAGAGATTCACCTTTTAAAATACTTTAAACTACACAAAAATATTTTTAAATTCATAAACACTAATATTATTACAAGAATTAATTAATCACACCTTTATTTTGTAAAATAATATCTATTTGTTTTATATATCTTGACCATCAAAAAGAAATCTGCAGAGAAAACAAGAATGCAACAAAACATTGTGTGAGAATACACTGTATTTTCAATTAAAAAAATTTAATGAATTTTAATGACATTATCGCATTTATTATAACAAGTAATTTTAAGCATACATTACCTCATGCGTCCTTAAATTTAATTACTGATAAAAGTCTGTTTATTTTTTGTGAGTTTTTTGTCTGAAAAAGTATTTTCTCTCATAATACGTCTCGCATATTTGCAATGCTCCAAAAAAACCCTTCAGGCGTATTTTCTTCAAATTGTAATCCGCGTGGGATTGTTTCAGAATTTCATTCATAGGAAGGTTGTTGATTTCTGCATCATGCTCATGTCCATCTTCACGATCTTCGTCTTCATCGCAATTTATTGCTGTATTGTCTTTATTTTTCACGTGTCCAAAATATCCGATCAGTTAGTGTTTCAGAAGTTTCAGCTCAGAATCAGTGAAGAAAATCCTCAATCAGCACATCATCGTTAATTTCTTCTTTTTCCCTTAGCTGTACATTTTATTAAGTTCCTCTAAGTGAATATCGTCTGCGTCCTCCGTACTTGCTAAATTCTCATTGCTGCCAAAGAATCCAGCTTTGGCAAAACTGTTGCGAATAGTACGATCTGTGATATCATAGTCCCATGCTTTGGAAATTTCTGATATGCTTTCCCGTAAGTTGATCTTTGGCATGGATTGATTGTTCTCAAGCGCAGTGAAAACTTTTCGCACTATTCTTTTGCGATAGTGAATTTTGAAATTTTTTATCACCCCTTGATCAATTGGCTGCAGTTTTGATGTAGTGTTTGGAGGCAAGTAAAAAACTGTAACATTTTTCAGCTTTTGGTTGATTTCTTTCGGATAAGCGGAACAATTGTCAAAAACGAGAGCAATTTTGCTACACTCTACAATCATACGTTTATCCAGCTTTTGAACCCATTTTTCACAAATTTCTGACGTCATCCAAGCTTTTTTGTTAAAGTCATAATCAACCTCCAAAGAATTTGCGCCTTTTAAACATCTTGGATTTTTGCTTCTTCCGATAACTAAGGGTTTCAATTTCTGATGTCCAGTCATATTTGCACCTAACATGACAGTTAATCTTGCTTTGCTTTGTTTTCCTCCAAAGCATTCTTCCTTTTTAAATGTTAATATCTTTTGAGGCAAACATTGAAAAAATAAAGCAGTCTCCTCCGCATTAAAAATGTTTTCTGGCTTACAGTCTTTTAAAATTTTACTCAGTGTCTCCGTTATCCAATTTTCACTATCATTATCATCAACGTCTTTACTTTCACCAGATATTACTTTTGCTATATTCCGTCTCTTCTCTTAAAATTTTCAAGCTATCCATTGCTTCCTCGGAATTCGTCGTATCCGAATGCCTACGCAAATTGAAGAGCTTTCTCAATTATGAAGGCCCAGAGATCGGAACGTTTTTATCTCGCATTGTGTCTATCCTTTTCAAAACTGCCTCATCCACATTTTCATAGACACATGTTTTTAAATATTTTGAACAAGAATTCGATTAATCATAATTTTGTATCTTATCACGAATTTTTATTAAGGTTGATAAGCTATTTGGAGGAATACCAAATTTTAAAGCAATATCCTTTTTCTTCTCGCCTTTATCGACCTCATGAAGAATTAATTTTTTTTCTTTGATGGTCAAGCACTTTCGCTTTGACATTTTCCAACTACAAGAACCGAAATTACCAGCGCGACTCAACAATCTACAAAACGGGAGACCAGTTCAAGGACACAGAACAGCTTCATTGAGGGTGAAAGGGGGATATTGAAAGTTTTTCTAGTGAAGTGGACAGTATGTGGGGGCGGGGTTAAAGTTTGCTCTTCCTGGAGGAAATGCAAAGAATGACAGCTATTTTACGGCCCTCAGTGTGTCAGGCGGCTGGTAAAACAGTTCAAGGTCATTGATCACCGTAAAATCTGTTAAAAGAAAGAATGAGTTTGAAATGTTCAGAAATATTTTGATAATATGAAGAAAAAAATTTTGGATTACAAGAAAAAGTTCGTTAAATAGAGAATGCACTTCGCTAATTGGAGGTTATTTACGAAGAAATTCGCAAAATGTTCTTGGTTCCAAGGAAAAGTTCGCAAAATAGAGAAATTCGCAAATAGAGGTTCGTTAAATAGAGGTCCGACTGCACACTAATATATATATTATATATATATATAATATATATATATATAATATATATATATATATATATATATATATATATATGTCGGATGTTGGTGCTTCACGCCCGCTCGAAATATCTCTTATCTAAAACTTGAGAACCATTATGCAGCCGATGAGGGTACGGTGGCGAGGCAATGTAGAATCCAAACTCAAATACAGTGACGACAACTCCATTATCATTTACTAACATATTTATTTAAATCTCTTACGACTCTCAGCTCCATAACTAAAAGATATGGCTTCCCAATCCCCATTAAAATCTGTTCGCCTTCAGCACACGTCCTTTCCATTCCCTAGTTATCCATGACTCTGAAATAAATCCTTTGTTCATAGCTTTTTAACCAACGCTTAGTGACGCTCATTACTTATGCGTGATGTCATGTCGGATCTTTTTGCTAAACTAAGCATTTTTTTAGCGCCAAACTGCAAGGCTATACGTCTACCTAAAAATTCTCCCATGTGGTTCTGCGGTTCTTCGTTAATCGAATGAAGTCGAACCCATTTATTCTATTTTCACTGCAATACATTATGCCGCTTATTGGAACTCCCAGACTAACTAAATATCATTTCATGTTCAACTACAATATTTAGGGGCAAAATATTTTATTCTAAATATCGAGCAAAATATTAATCTTTTTGTAATTTTTTTTTCAAAAATACTATAAGGCTAAGATGAGTGAAATGTCATGTAATTAGTAAAATCCCTAATTACCATAATTATAGAATATGCTGTTGTTGTTTGTTAATGCGGGGTACTAATCAATAAAGACATTTGCAGTTTAAGGGGACCATGGACCTTTATTTGAGCAAATCATTTTTAATGTAATATTGATTGTGTTATTGTAAAAGAAATTATATTTCTGTAGGATAATAGTACGAAAATAGTTTTTTTTTCAAGTAAAAAATCATTTAGGAAGCTTCTACGAAGTAAGTAATAAAGGTTAGGGTAGAAATAAAGTTTAAATCTGCTTTTCTCAAAACAGATTTTTAAAGGCTTTTAGATTTTTTTAAATGCTCCGTGCGAATTAATTTTTTTCAAAATTCATAAAATTGAGAGGGAAGAATCCTGATACTGTTTACAATGAAACTGGGTATGCATTTTACTATTCGACTTGATTAAGCTAATTAAATTTGATTTATAACTTATTAAAAGGGAAAATTTTGAAGAAAATCGGATGTAATTCAGAAAAAAATATCTCTCAAAAATTAACTATTCAAGGGATTAAATAATTGATACCCATATTTGTCTGTAATACAGTTTTAAGTGATTACAATGCAAAATCGAAGAAATATCTCAAAATTAAGTCCCAAGGAGCATTTTAAAATTTTGTTTATAAATTTTAAATTTTTGAAAAAATCTTAAAATTATAATAAGATTGAAAATTTCTTTTACGGTATTCTATATACTTATGGCGAAATGTATCTATGCCCAAAGTTTCATATCTCTATGACTAAAAAGTAAAAAAAGATAAATATTAACATCCACCGTTCTCTTGACCGCAAGAATCGTTGAGTGCTTTCAATGCGTACAGCGTATAGGTGAACCAACGCCAATCCCTTGTACCACCTTAATTTTTACCGACCTTCCCCAAGAATGGCATCTGGGGGGGCTAACCTTCTCCCACTCTCTCTGACATCATGGAAGGACTTTCCAGTCTACAGATTTAAAGTGCCCATATCCAGCCTAGACACGAAGATATTAATGGCTTTCGTCGGGATCCAACGTGAGCACCACCCGTCCCAAGCCTAACGCGTTACCACTAGCTACCTTGGGACCCAATTTTAAAATATTTCAGCTCTGATTATTTTCGCCCTAATGAGATGTTACAAGCGAGGATTGAGAGTACAGGAGCGAAAAAGTTTTTTGACATTTTTTTATGCAAAGCATTCATTTAACAAAGGTAAATTAAGGTTCCCTGGAAAGGTCAAGGCAAAGTTGATTTCCTGCTTATGGAAAGAGAATATTTGTGACGGATATTTGATTTAATTATCTCATGTTATCTAAGAAACTTGTTAAATACCTTGCACTTGAATTTTAAGAGAGTATTTGTTACGCTAAAAAGTAAAAAAAAAGGGGTTGATAAAATAAATTCTCCTTCACAAAGAAACAATACAGTCCAAACATGTTATAAAATATTTACTTATGTGGTTTGAAAGAAATTGGGAGAAGGAAATACCCAAAAGACAAATTAATTACTCGTATGTGCAAAATGTGCTGATTTTTATACGAATTAACAGAAAAAAATTCCAGAAAAATCTTCTCTGTGGTAAAGAAATTGTAAAATTTTTTGCAAGTAAAAATCCTCAGGAAAAAAAAAATAAAAGGCATACGGACTTATAACACGAGAGTCTCAATTTCAAAAAAGCCAAACTGAATATTAATAGATAGTTTAAAATAACATTAATGCTTATAAATGTTAGAGAGTAAAACCCTGTAAAAGAAATTTATATTGGTTTATAAATTTTGGATAGGATTTAAAAGTACGTACTTTAAAATAGTTACATTCTGTGACTTATAGAATTTCACATTTAGATATTTATATATCCTCATTAGATAATTTTTATACAATTTTAATGTTTTCTAAACTTTTTTCATTTCAGTTCATTGAGCATTATACTTAGAATCACGTAGGAAGTTTTTATTTTATTTTTCCGTCAGCTGATTCCAATGACGAAGATAAGCGTAACTTCAGAGCGTTCAAGCATGCCCTTTGATAGTCAAACAATGTTTACAATCAGTGATGAACACATGAGAATCACACCTGAAGCCATGCCAAACCGCTCTATTTGAAGCTAACTTTGATCTTTTCTTAACTGATTGGAAATCCTTCAAATTGCAGATGACACGAAAATTTGTTGTCAGATGAATAAATAGACAACGAGGTTCTACCTTAATCTCACTGTCATCAAAAGAATTGATTAATGAGACCAGTAAAAGAATTTCTTTCTCCATACCGACAGTTGCATAGAAAGCTCAATTCATGTATATATTTGCAACTTGTTCAAGGATTAATTGTATTCTCTCTTCGTGGATATTTTGATGATGATGACTCATTTGAATAGGAGCAAAAACACTTAGATTAACCGAACAGATTATTGTAAACAAGAACCTTTAAAGGAGAATATTATGTGACTATAGGTACAATGTTGTTTCTATCTTTCCTGTAGAAAGCATTTCTAAGGAACTTTTATAACATACTAAAACTCACCCATGGGAAATAAAATATTGTTAATAAACCTTAAAATTTGCTCACATATGTCATTAATGGAAAAAATTATTACAGCTGGGAAAAAGAGATTTGTGATAAACACATTAAAAAGCATTTTATAGCCCTATTTTCAATTTGTTATAGATAAAAAATATCCCAAAAATATCAATTAAGTGTTCATCTTGAATGTTTTAAGAGTCAATAACGATAAAATGGTGTTTCATGTTTTGTTATTCTTTGAACCGAACAGAAGCTTTTTATATAAAGTTTCTCGTGTTTATTACCCCTTCAGGCTTCAAGAATTTATTTTTAAAGGATATTAAGCACTTCTTTGAAAGTTAGCTAATCTAAAAAGCTATCCTATGGTATTCTATGAACAAAATAGGTTAATTGTTTTTTCATCGATTGAAACTGTTTCATTTTAAAAATATACTTTTTAACATAACGCATTACCTTCATTTGTCCTCTTTGACCGAAGCCACATGTATTCTGTTCCAAAGAAAATATTTATTTATTCCTCATGTGTTACAGTCGAAATTATTGCTGGCCCCTAGATTCACATATTAAGAATAGCCTGTTTGTAAATTTATATGCAATCATTTATGTTTTAAAAGTTACTTAAGAATGAAAAATATTAAATTATATTTACCAGTTCGATGATCGCGTCGCTGCAAATTCCACCACCGTTTCACTAATGGTGGCCGGGGCACGTAAAATATGCCGTGGCTGCAATGTCCTTCAAGTTCTCAAATTTACCTCTGTAGGTGCGGGGTCAAGTGTTTTCGGTCTCGTCACTCGACTCGGTTCAAAATTACGGGACCGGTTATTTAGCCAAGTTGGACTCCCACCCTTGTGGTGCTAATTCAAAACACGAGCCTCCTCTTTCAGCCCATTAGCCTATTGGACCTGGTGAAAGGAATTTCAACCAGGGGCATTAGCAACAACAACAATTATATCTATCAGATAAATCTGATTTATTTAGTAGTAAACTGTTTCCGCTACAGAACAAACAGAATCTTCTGTCTCTTTGTCCAATTTTTAAAATGCATGCTTGCTAAAAAAAAATTGCATTTGAGCTAAAAGAGTGGTAGAGTAATGAAAATTAGGCATGGTCTAAATCGTTATTCGAAATTTGCTCAACCAGAAAGACAAAACTGTTTATAAACGTATCATCTCATTTCCTTAGAATTCTTATTTTGGCAAAACTTTGAAAAATGAGTTTCTTGGAAAAATATATTTTTTTTCTAGTGGGATATTTTTATGGATGCTAGTTCAAATACATATGATTAACGGGATTTTGTGGAATATATATTTAATCTTTCAACTCATTACGTGCCTCTTCTCATACAAAATTATCAATATTCCCTTCATAAGTTAGGAGTAAATGATGAAATGAAATTTGCACCTACCATATTATAACATTATTTCAATGTGCGGGCCCGAGGTAGCCAAGTGGTAGAGCTCTGGACTCAAGTACTAGGGGTGCTCAGTTTGAATCATGATGAACTCTGTTAAATACCTTCGTGTTTAGGCCGGATAGGAGCAGCGTTTAAATCTGTAGACCAAGAAAGTCCTTCAATGAAGTCAGAGAGGGTAGGATATGGTACGATATTCTTCCCCAGATGTTGCCCCTGAGGGTGGTCGATCAAAATTGAGGTAGTACCAGGGGGTGGTGTGGTTCCATATACGGTGACTCCATTGAAAGCAACCAAGGATTTTCGCGATTAACGTGTGATGTCTTCATTGGCAAATGCCCCGCATTGACAACAAAAACAACAATTTCCGACTGTCATAAATCCAAACATTTGTAAACTAACGATCACTTTAAAAGTAGTAGTTAGAATCCTATTCTTGTATTCCAACAGACATAAATTTTTCATAAACTTGTGCTCCGAAGATATACACTGCTAGCCATTAAAATTGCAACACCATGAAGGAGGGATGATATAACACGTCAAATTCCGCATGAAAGGAAGATGCTAGGATATGCAAATGATTAGCATTTAAGAGCAATCGAACGACGCGGGAGGGAGAAAACTGCATTGCAAACTTTGTATAAAAGGAAAGTTGACGTAGTAGTTTTTCAATTCGGAATCTCATTTGAATGTTGTTTAGTTTGTGAGAGAATCGGTTATGCCTTGTATAAGAAGGAGAAACGGATAGCGGTATAGGATCGTGGCAGTCGAGAGTGTGTTTATCGTTCCACGATAGTGCTACTCCATGGGTCAGAATCCAATGATGTCATGCGAATATGGAATCAGGAGGGTCATACTGAACGTCATGAAGGATCTCAGCGGCGACCATTATTGCGGCTTCCCTTGACACTGCAGCATAGAGGGGTGACAGTGGTGCATCCGACGATAAAACTGGATACAGGAGTGGCACACATCGTCTTTTCAAGACGATCCCGGTCGGCGCGTGAGCATCATGAGGACGTATTCGTGTCTTATCTTAAGGTCGGTGATTGTGCCCTATCTCGAGACCTCGGAGACGTCGTCTTTCAACAATGGTAACACTAGACTGCATGTTGCCCGTCATGTCCTGACCTACTTTGACACAGAGGGTGTCAGATTATTGCCCTGGCCAACACGTTCTCCAGATCTTCTCATCCATTGAAAACACTGGTCATAGGTTGCTGAGAGACTGGGCAGCCGTCGCTCTTCAGCCACTACGATTGATGAAGTGTGGCATAGACTTGAAGCAGCATGGAAGATTTGCCCGTATCTGTCCCCAAAGCCCAGTTCCAATCGATGCTAACCGGGTTAGAGCCATTTACTGCCAGAGGTGGCAGCTGTGTGTACTAATTTCGGACCCTGTACACCCCCAAATTGCCGTACAAATGTAATTATGTTTTTCCTACTATGCTGTATAGCTTACATAAGTAAAGTTTTGTATTTTCTTTCCTTCCTGGTGCTGCAACTCTTAATGGCCAGCAGTGTATACAGAAGGTCGTTCGCACTTATGGAAACGATTTTATAATTTATTTTTGTGGTTTGCATTTTGAGATCCAAATTTGAGATCAACTTCGAATAATCGTTTGTTACTTTTTGTTTTGATTGGAATGTAAAATAAAAGATTTATTTTGAAAATGGCTCCTAAAAGTGATAGATGGCTCGAAGGTTACGTACTGCGCTTCCGAGGAGACATATTCATATCAGTAAATTGAACCTTCAGTTTGAAGCAGAAGGGAACAAGCGCCGAAAATTGATGTTTTTTTTTTTGCCATACTGTTATTTACATATAGACGCTCCTTGTAAGCTGTAAAAGGCACTGGAATAGTGGGTAAATGTAAATAATCTTATATAAAATTCTAGTGAAGAAAAAATAATAAATAAGAAAATTCTTTTAAGTTTTTTTAAATTTCTCACAAAAAAGTTTCTGGATTCGTTCCCTTTTTTAAACTGCTGATTCAATTATAAATAGGTGTAAAAATTGCAGTTATGGCATTTCAAAAAAAGGTATTTATAATAATATATTAAATTTGAAAGGGGAAAAGTCTAAATGAAAGTAAAAATGAAAACATGACCGCGAAACCTCCTCCTAAGACTGTTCGAATGCAGGTAAATATTAAGAAAGTGAAGTCCCTGATCCAAAAAGAAAATCTGCCGACTCCAAGATCCATTGCATCGAAACTAGGAATGTCTTACGGCACAGTCAGTAAAATCATTTATAAAGATTTGGAGTAAAAAAGTTGTTTAAACCTAAAGTTCATCTGCTTTTGCCAAAGCATATTGCTGAAAGAAAAAACAAACTGTAGAAATTAAATGAAAACACTTAGCTGCTGAAAAATGGAATTTGTGGTAACACTCGATGAAGCATGGATGTAATTTAAGTGACTCTAAAAAAAAAGATCAATTTTCTATGCTCAACTGACGAGAATGACCGTACGAAATGGCTTCGTCCGTGGTACAGGAAAAGTTCCCAAAGGGATTTATGATAGTTGCAGGTTTTGTTACAGCGGCAAATTAAAAATCAAAAAAGTCTCAAGTAAAGCAAAATTAATTCACTCTACTCTCAGCAGAATATTTTAGAACAAATTTGTGAAGAAGAAATTTCCGCTTTGTATGGAAAGGACATTGATAAAGTTGAGCTTCATTGGACAAAGCCTCTAATCACACGTCTAATCAACTGCCGCCCTTATTGTAGCAAAGAAGAATCAGAAACAGGAATAAGTGTATCCCATTTAATGAAATACCTATAAATTACCTGACGCTTCTCCAATGGACTTTTGCGCTTTCGGTTCATTGAAACAAGCCTTAGGAAACGGCATCCAAGAACACTGAACGGACTTTGGAAAACGGTCCAAGAGGAATGGGGTAAAATTGACATGACAGTACTAAGAAAAACTTTACTTTTGCGGAAAATTCGAGCTAGAGCTATTGTCAAGAACCATGGCTATCAGATAGAAGCAAAATCTCTGCAAAAAATACGCATTTATACCTAAAACTTAACTATCAAATTCGATCCCTAAAGTGCGAACGACCTCTGTATTCATAAAAGATAATTCACTATTTTAGACATAAGAGATCAGGCAGGTTCAGGCAAAAATAAACAGTATTTTTGGAGGGTTATAAAAGTGTTTTTTATATATATTTGTGATGGTTTAGCAACTTTCTTACTATGTGAACCATATAAAAAAATGTGGGTTACTGAGATAGAATTTTTCTAAAAACGCCAAACAGTATGGGCTCACAATTGCTCGAAGGATATGTCAGGTAGTGGCTTGCTATATCCGGAGTTATCTATTCTTCGGATCCAAAATCGAGTCAACATTGGTCCAGTAAATGTTTTTACGGTGTTATTCATGGTAACTATACTTAACAGGTCTCTAGTCCTTAACCAGGAGCAACGGGTAATTGACTCGTTCTGCTAATTTCTGATCATACAACTTTAATCCATTTTGTCCATAAGGATGACTCATATGCAGGAGACATCCCTTTAAATAACGTGCTCATACTTCTCCTAAGGTTAATTGTTTGCAATGCGACAGAAAATCAACATATTCTAGCCCATTTTCAGCGTAATATGCTCTTTAGGATGCAATAAAACAGAGTAATTAATTTAATTCTTAATTCTTTTTTCCCCCTTTCCATTGCTCTTTTTACTGTATCCACTTATTTTTGCTTTAATCTACCGTGTGGATACTTCTCTACTTCGGTTGTAGTAATGTCAACGCTCTAGGTAGTCCCAGATTGGTTATAATCACTTTGGCCCATTGCCACTAAAGCTGCAACTTCTTTAAGCCCCGCCGTTTCACTATTCTTGTTATAATAAGGGTGGGCAATGTTTTGGCTCGGGAGCTGCTTGTTGAGTGGAAGTTAGCGGAGGGCCGCACCTTTTAAATAATTGCATTTATTAGTTAACTTTGTATTTCAGAAAGGTATAAATTGTATCATAAAAATCAATAAATATAAATAAAATAAAATATTTGAAGTTTTTCTGACTGTCTTGAGTTTTTGGATGACTTTGGCAGTTTTTCTGGCTGTCTTGGCGGCCTTAAAAAATTCTGTATTGGGCTGCATGCGTCCCGCGGGCCCATCCTTGTTTACTACATGAACGTCATCTAGGGACTGTAAACTAAAAAGCACATTTTTCTCTTCCTTCCTCCACCCCAGCAAAAAGATTCACCTAATTCTTGGCATTGGTGTGAAATCCTCATTACGCTGTACAAAAACTTAAAATATATTGAAAACTAATAAAAACTGAATAATTCCGAGTTTTTCGCGAATTTTGTGTCTCTCAGTGTATACATCAATTATGTATTGCAGTACTGCTGACACAATCAAATTTAACACGTCTTAAATATCTAGAATAGAGTAATGCTGTAAAATCTGATCAATTGTTCAAAAGAATAATCATGTACTCCTCCATCAGCATTTCCATCTCGATGATGTATATGCGTATTATGTGTACAATAGTTACGTGGAGTTCTTTTACATATCACTCACTCCTTCAACAACGTCATATCTCAAAAAAATCGGCGATTTTTAGTTATGCTTATTTTCAGATGTGCCCTGAAAGAGTAGTATATCCCTGCAAGTTCGTTATATCTCACCGGCTCAATATTTAGCCGCTAGAGAGCAGAATTAAAAGTTATTTTCAATACATTTCAATGTACTTTAAACTTTCAAATCACTTTCCCTCAAAAATCTTGTTTTTTGAGATATGGACGTTGTTGAAAGGAGGGAGCGAATATGAGAACACAAATAGATCTCCTGAAAGTTGTCGCATATTTTTACGCTTTCTAGTACATTTGTTAAGGTATGTTGCTATATTGCATTTTATGAACATGTTTTTACCCATCAAAATGCAATCATTCTCAAGGTATAGCCCTACCTTTTCAGCATTTGTATTTATGTATTTCTAAAAACACCAAATAAGAGAGGGGAAAATATATTTGGATTAAAAAATTACCTCTCGATAATGTTCTTCTCAAAAATTTTACTATGACTTGGAATGCTTGAAACAATCCGAAAAAAGATACTAAGATATCCTTAAGCAAAAACCTAGAACTCCTAGCTATATTTTAAGAAATTTTTATTATGCTATAACGTACTGCTCTTTAATGCTTATAAATGCACTTCAGGAAGTAATATCAGATGTGCATTTGAAATCAATACTCCTAAAGTAATGAATCTTATTTTGAAGTCTTTTTATGTTAGTAACATGTTTCACTATAAATTTGTATTTGTCATTTAAACATGATGCTTGATTCTGTTCCAAAGCAGAGGTAAATAGAATTTTAATCATTTTCAGATCTTCAAATACATTCCAATGCATTTCGTTTCTCCAAATGAAGATAAAGTCCATTCCCACCACCCCATCGTCAAACACGATGAAGATAATGGGCCACTTTCTTTTTAGATGATATGCTTATCAAATACGACAAAAGGGCGTGGGCCGACTTATGGAACAGGTAAATAAAGAGGTTTTGTGTGTCTTGATATAGATATAACATATGTTTCGTAATCGTATTTTATTCCTTACTATGAAAGTCTCCCTTCACGCCTGATTATTAGTTTCAGTTAAGCAACATCAAACAGTCGAATAATCACAGGCGAAAAAATTAAGTAATTTAATTATTTTTCTTATCACATGCAAAAGTTATAAGCTTTTTTATTAATATTTAGCCTTAAATGCACTCTAACGACATTAAGTGAAGCGTGTAAATAAATTAAATTCGATTTATATCTACTGTTGTATCTATGGTGCCCGGTGTAAAGTCAAAATCAGTGATTAAAATATACCAGTTATTGACTTTTATACCACTCGCAGAAATATAATTTCGACTCTGAGTCTTTTGTACAAAGAAATGTACTTTGTATACAAATTGATAGACCCAAGCCTTTATACAAGTTAAAAAGATTTTTTTTATCAATACTACCAAATATCTAAAATCCCTTTTTTTTACTTAAGCCTTTATACCGGGCACCATAGATCTATTACCGCTATTACCTAAATGTGTAAAAAAATAACTACCACTTTCCATTTTGTTTGATTCTTGGTTATTTAAAGTAAAATACCGATAAAAGAGTAAGTGTTTAATATATAAAATTCCTCTCCAAGCTCGGTGAGTGGATAAACTTTTTTAGACATTCTATTAAAGGCCAGAATTATCCATTTTACTTGATGGTGAGAGAGTAACTCGAGATAGAATTATGCTAGACATTGTTCATGTTAATTTAGTTATCTGTCAATTTCAATTTTATCAGACATATAATGTATATTTCATTTAAATTAGTTGACAGAGTATTTTATAAAAGACAAAGAAGCCCTCAGATTAATGCATCACGACAAAGGACAAATAATTAATTCTAAGGTTTGTAAGGTTTACATAAGATTCGATCACAATAATCGAACTTTTAGGTGATAAATCTAAAGAAGCCGTTTAAGATATGCTAATGTCGGCCCTACGCGGTTGGTATAAATACCAAGCAGCTAGATTAAAGAAACGAAGTGGTGAGAAGGAGCTAGGAGGGTCGAATGAAGTGAAAGGAAGTGAAAGGAGTTTGCAAGCAGCCGCTTCGAGGCATTTAGCTAGGTTGATGCTAACCTACGCGAGTTCGTGTTAGACGAAAGTTATTTAGCGTTCTTGTGCCTAAAGTTACAACGGCAGCACTGCTGGTTGACTTTCCAAAGTATCTGTGAGTATGCAAAGGTGTATTTTTTCTTGAATGAGTAGTTATACAAGTGATATGGAACTGTATTTCCCTTGCATGAATGTTATATACCTCGTACTACTAGTACGCATTGCTTACGTTGAAAAGAAAATATATATTGCAAATGCTTGAATAAACATTGCTGTTATGTACGAACTGTGTTTGAAAGAAATTATTTAGAGGTGCCACTTCAAGATATACTATCCAAAGGCAGGCTAGAAGTTAATTCCTCTATAAGGTTTTTAAAAAGCTTTTTGGAGATCTTTGGCTCATTCAAGTCGATTTATGTCAGATTTTAAAGTTCTTACTTCTATCTGCATTATTAGATGTAAGTGTTTGGACTGAATCCATGAAATTGAAGAATATTGAGATTACACAAGCTAATTATTCCACGCTCAGGCTACTGAAATGTAAACTTAAACGCAAAAATTGTGAATTGTGTTGGGCGATCTCAAAAATACCGCTGCCAAAAATTTGTCTCCACGTGCCGGAGAATGAATGAAATAATTCTCATTCCGTATCCTAGTGTAGCATTACGGAAGTTGGCCTACTGTCAAATTTGATTTTTACTGTGTTATTTTATGTTACACGTCTCAGATCACCGACAAAGAGCCCATTCTTTTTTGCTTTGCAAAGATAAAATATCTGTCATTCTATGCATGGGGGTTCTAAATTAATTCTTGTTAGGTTTAACACATTATTCGTTGGGTGGGGAAATTGTTGGAAATAAAATGAGTAAAGTTTATGACTACTGAGAATTAGTTCCTGTTGGATCTTTTAATCATAACATTTCACTACTGATAACATAAATCTGTATCTTTTGACAGACAAAAGACCTAACTGTGTACCAAAAACATACATTTAGGTTCTGGTAATCATTTATAATTTTACAGCTTTCTCGGGTCAAGAAATAGTTTCGAGTGTTGTTTTATACAGACACGCTTTATTAGATGTCACTTTAAATTACTTTCGAGTTGCCTTAAAACTCACGTGTACGGTTCAATCACGTTAATAAATTAGTTCATTGTTTCTTAAGTAAAAAATACAAGCTGAGGCAAGAAAATCAATGTGACGGCTGGAAAACAAATAATCAACTATCAATTCGTGGTTAGTTCATTGGATATTGTCTGACTGACTTTTTATAAAACAAAATAATAGTAATGAATATTTAAATGATAAAGATATTAGACCATTCTCTAGAGAGAAAAAAATACATTATGGTCGGCAGTTGTTCAAAAACAAACCAGATAATTCTTTCATGTATGACTGATGTAAAATTGGACTAATTGTCAGTATTAGAATATTTACGGAGGTTGAAAATCCCAGGGGGTAATACTAAGACTGAAGCAAGCCACTCCGGTTCTTGAGGCATTAAACGAGTAGTGGTCGAGTACTGACCTATGTCTCTACAGGTTGCTCTTTCGAATTCCACTGTTATCATGTATCAATAATGTATTTATAATGCTCTAAGCATCAAAATCAGCTTTGAACTAACAATGACAGTACCTAAGTTTTTCTGGAAGCAAAATATAATTACAGTGCTCTAAAAAGGACCAAACCACTTAAAAGTGTGAAACAACAAAGATTCAACATATTTCTTCGAAATATTTGTTCAATTGAAGATTTACTTATTTTGAATGCGCCCAAAGATAAACTTCCAAACAGACTTCCTAAAGTATGTATAAGAGTTTATAGCTGATTATTTACAAGTGCTGCTAGAACTAGTGATTAAAAATATTTTAAAAGGTAAAGTAAAAACTAATTAATTCACTTCTAGAATAACTGAATCATTACAAAGTTTATTCAATGCGTAATTTAGTAATTATTTTAAATGCAATTACAAAACACGCTGACAAGGGGGAAGAACACTGGAGGATAGTTGAGTCCAGAATCACTGACATCTGTATCTTCAAGAGATCCCTCTCTTACGATTCAGATAACTTTCTAAGCCAGTTAAGCAATTACAAAATCGAAGGGAATCAAATAGAATCATATAAATAATATATAATGCATTGGACTGATGCAACTTAAGTACAACTTATGTGCACACAAAGGCAAACAGTTCAACGAGATAAACGGTTAACTTGAAATAGATAACAAGAAAAATTAGTCTATTACATGCAGATCTATCTTAATTGATGTTTTCATCTAACCAAAGGTTTACAATGGAATTTGTTGTCCATGCATATTGATAAAAAAGTGACATTTTTTACATTACTTTGTTAGTTCTTTATGTACTAGCACCCTTATTTTTAATTTTTATGGTATTAATTGTCCAAAACATCCGCAGTAAAGTCCTGACACATAAACAAAAAAGCAGTCGTTGAGTATCAAACCTAGTCCATCTATACCGGTGTATATACACAGCCCATTCCTCACAGAACTAAAAAATAATGTTGAAACATTTCAGCTCTCGCCAATCCCTCGCTTTTTCCAGAACAGATTCAATCTCTCAGATTCACAGGGGAAAACAGAAGATATCTATTCTGGTCGAGCCACTGAAATGGGAAATTCTTAATTAGCATCTCTGAAAATATTCAGTCTACGAAGGCTCTCGTACACATCATAATCATAACAGGAAATGGTTATATTCCTTGAATGGATCTCATATGCCTAATTCGAGAGCATATTTTCTTTTTGAAGAAATAATATCCGTGTTTAAAGTTCAAAAGCAAGTAAGTTTTGAGTTTAACATTTCAAATCAAGACATACCAGTTGCCTGTGAGAGAAACTTAATTAAAATCTAAACTGTGCACTTTGTATAAAAGTTTGGTAAATTTGTATTTTTATATTGTCATAATTTATTTCAGGCAGGCCAACAGCTGTAACTGTCAATGTATGTAAACAGTTTAGGATCTATAAACGCAGCCATATGGTAATACATTAAAAAATTGATTGTTTAACCTAGTTTTTTTATACTTTGAAGTTTCTATAACGATTTACTCTTTTAAATTTTGTTATAATTTTTGGGGCCAGGTTTCATGTAAAACAATATTAGATAATCAGTATAAACTGTACATTCAAAATTAAATCATGAGCACTTTTAGCGATTATTTTCCAGTGACAATAAGTATTTCAGGACATTTTTCTATGAATATTCAAGTTATTTTTCATGGAACATTCATGCACTCTTTGTAGAATTATCTTAAAACTGTTGGTTTAGTTTCCTTTCAGAGAATTCATTAAAAACATTTTCCTTTTTCCTAACTTTTTATTTATTTTTATCGCATAAATATGAAAAACAGATTCTATTTGCATTCGGAAATTCCTCTGCGTAAATGATCCTTTCTTTCTAAAGCAAATATAAGAGTGGTCGGAACTAGTATACATTTATTCCATCTAGAAACTATAATCAAGATTTAAAGGAATAACTAAAGTATCTTCATTTTGTTAAAAGCTAGAGAGATTTACTATAGTTATTTGAAAGAGCATAAATAAACTTCTAGAACTTCAGAAAACTAACTTCTAGCATGTTATTCGTCAAACTTTATTTGTATGAATGTTATTCACATCAAAGATTCTTATTAGTTAAATAGACAAAAATATTATTTCCACGCTAGCACCACTTCATATTAGTAAATGAAATCTAACCATCTGTTCAGTATTTGAACGTGAAGACCCAAAATGTTCAATAAACGCATTAGAATACGTTTCAAATAATTTAATAACTCTTTCTTTTATATTTCTCTTTTTTGCCTTCTATTTACTTGAACTCCTACAATAAAGCGTCATTTTATGTTACTGATAATTTTGGATGGAAATATCAACTTTAAAAGGCAAATTATATTCCTTTCTTGGCAACGGCTACCGAGAATGTGAAAAATGTAGTGCAAATCTTCAAATGTAAGGCGCTTTATAAACTGAAATGTATGCATCTTTAAAACTCTTGATTCTCTGCTTAAGAGCTACAATAGGAATGGTGTATATACTAAAGCTTTCCTCTTAAGTAGTTGATGAAATATCTCTAACATAAATTAACAGTGACTTTACAACTGCTGAGTTTTATATTACTTCCTGTCAAACACAACTTGTAAATAATCTCCTAACTACTGACAGAGTAGTTTTTCATTTAAAATTTAGTGTTGATTTAATATATAAAAGGATATTTATTTAAGGTGCAGAATGCTTCGATTTTGTGTTTCTCCACTTTTTTCACTTCTTAATGGCTTTTGTTTAAAATTCATCCCATTTGTGGACACAAAATTTTATCCAAGCATTAATCTGTTCATCAGAGTAGATATCTCACTTTGTTAATAATAAATAAATAAATAAACAAAACAAACACACACACACACAATATAATATATATATATATATATATGTTTGTATGCATGTATCCCACTGTTATATATCCCACTGTTTTTTCAACATTCCCTGTAACACCTTACCGACTGCTATAAGCATTCATTATTCATAGAACTTTATGCTTTTTCTGATTTATGTGGTATTTTTCTTACTTAGAAGTTATCTGTTGGGGCTGATGTTACAGTAAGCTTTCCTAGCACAAAAACCTGCGTTACAGAATCAATTTATGAATATTATTCGTGGGCTGAACGCTAAACAAGCCCATTCGGAAACGTTATGAGAACGTGAAAAGGGACCTAAAGCGAATTTAACTAATCAAAAATGTATGATGCACGGCGGAAAGGAATTTCTGCCATGCACAAAGTACTGTAAAGGTACGGTAGAGGTCAACATTGAAGAATAACACGTAACAAGACACTTACAGTTACTGGTTCTTTCTTCATTTTCGAGGCAAAATTCCTCCCGTTTTTTAGGTAATTAGGTAAACTATCCACCGTGGTGGAAAAAAGGGAACACTGTTTTACTTCACAAAAACTTTAGTAAGCATCAAAAATTTATATTTGATTATGGTTAAACATAACTGTAATATTGTGAATAAAATTCAACAAAATTTTGAAGAAATGTTGTTTCATAAACTTGTGTAATAAATGAAAAGTAGTTACTTGCTATATGGCATTATACAAATTCTATAATAGACAATTATGAAGTAGCAAAAGTATTTGTATAATAAATAAGAACACGTAAAGTATTAAAAAAATTATTGGAATGGAAAAAACGGAAAGTTATTGTCGCTACACACCCGGAGTTCAAAAGTTAAGCATAACCTTTATATTTGTGAATATTTCATGAGCTAAAACTTGGAACGGAATGAAACTTTGCGTGTTTGTGTAGTAATACTATTCTAGTTCAATAACAGAAAAAAAAAAAAAAGCATTCAATATATCAGGAATATAGCATTTTGTAAACAATAAATGTAAAAACATATCTGGGAAAACTATCGTGAAAGTGTATTTATTACACCTGTGGTTACCTCTTGTAATGACGCAAGCCTGCTAGTGATTTTCTCATGTACAATACATAGCGTTGTTCCTGAACTGTGGGGATCAAAAGTATCATCCCTGCATTATAGCTGTTTCCATCCCCAGAAAGTCTTTGGTAGGGATCTGGAGGAATGCAGTTCTTCTCTCTTGTTTCACCCATCGCATATCTTATAGATTCATATCAGAGACCATGATGACCACCACATACGCAGAATACCATCCACCTGCTGACATCTCGAGGGCACATATTATTATCCATGAACATAAATGGGGTACCATAGCACCTCCAAACAGACGAACATTAGGTTTCAATATACCGTCTCTGCACTGTTTTCCAGAAACAGTACTACTGTCAAAAATCTGGAGCTGCTCGGTGTTTCTGTTCAAAATTATTCTCACCCCTACAAACAAATAGCCACTTCCAAACTGGTCACTTCAAACTGTTCCTTTTCCATGAAGGGAAGACGATGTAAACAAGTTCTCGTTCTCTCGATTTTGTGGTGAGACGAAAATCAATCTGCAGACTGAATCTGGATTCGTGAAACGAGAGCACATTGCTTGCGGATTCAGAATTCAATTTTAATGTCCTTGTATCCTATATAAAGTGCATACCTGTGCGCAGGGTTGAGCTTCATGCAAACTTTGTAAACCCTTGTTTCGACATCAGCCATTCCTGTCCGCTCTCCGGAGAGTTAGTTGTCTTGCAGACATCGTCCTGTGACGTCGTGTGCACAATGCTAGATATTGATCAGGGGATTGTCCAGGTTACCTTAGGAGTTGCAATAATCTTGAAATTGTAGCTGTCTAACGTCTTGAGTGTTTTAAAACTATCTCCGAAGTCTGGAGATTATACGTTTTTGTACACTAGAGCCCTGGAAACTGAGTGTGTGATGTTTTCATTCCATTGTGATGATTATATCTTCAAATAAAAGGGTTAATCCACGTCAGGTTTACCACCTGACCGATACATATGCTGTATGGCAGCCCAAGCCTACGGTCAAGAAAGCGGAGATGGGCACCACCGACTTTGGTACACATGGACTGTTGTGCCAATGAGTTTAGTAAAGGGTTAATTTGACATCTATCTCCATAAACAGTTACTGCTTAACAATGACAAAATTGACTATACAAAAAAGCATATTCTTTGGAAAAAAACGTATTTTGTACCCTAACAGCCCTAACAAACTTACCAAAACAGCCATGGCATCAAAAGATTTTCACCGAATATTACATATTGGTTAATATTAATAACAAACTTTTTATAGAAACTTTTTATAACTTTATAAAGAAAATTAGGATTGAATATAATAAATGGTTAGCTAACTCAAGGGAATGTTATGCTGTTTCATGCATTATGGGGGTGGCACAAATTTTAGTTAAGACAAATTATGCCCCGAATTCCATTTCTCAGAATTCCTTTACGACGCCTTCAGTGTTCGCATTTATTTTTATATTATGTTGATAAACTATTAAACGTACAACTTTTTTTCTAATCATTTCTGGTAGCAATGTTACGATTACAGGAAAAGCGTCTCTCTTACGGGAAACTGCAGAACTGAATGTGAATTTAATGGGATGTACTATGTCAACAGGGATACTTTTTCAAATATATTTGGTGCTTTCAAGAGCCTTAATTTTCATTTCTTCACAAAAAAGAAAATAAATTTAGCTTCTCATTACCTATAACTTACTTTCGCTCCTAACTCCTTGAAATAAAGTCTATTTTAGAATTTAAACTGGCAGGACCCTTTTCGTGATTTGTCATCCTGACACTCTGAAGCTAGGTTTTGATTACTTAAGCCGTTTTGTAGCCTGTTCCGCGAAACAAGACAGCCATTTGAAAATAAACTGAACTGTTCATTAAGAAGTTAAATATGGATCATGTACCTGAAACTCGTTACACCGGATGCTGTTTATTGTCAGATTGCTTTCACTCGAGGCTGTAATGACCCGTACAATTTAGTAACTACTGTAGTAATAGTTTATTCCAGAATGCAGGTAGAAACTGGGAGAAATAAACAGAAATTTAGAATATAAGACCCTCCTCAAGTATATCTGAAGCAAAAGTCTAAAATTTGAAAACTTAATGGTTTTTTAAAATAGGAAGTAGTTGACGATAAAATTTTTTGATAGATTGTGAAAACTAGCCAATTTACAACAGCTATTTACCCCGATGGGTGAAAAAATTTCCCCTCTTACTGTCATAGGTAATACATGCTGTTTAACATTCTTGGAATCCATTGGACTTCAAGATGTAAATTTTATTAACTTTTTATCCCTAAGTTTTGCAGCATGATTTTATTAACTGTTATCCATTCAACTACCTGAAGATTGGATAAAACCCAACTTAAGATGGCTATAAACGGTACAAGAACCAAATTTGATTGTCTGGTTATTCATTGAGTATGGCAGCGTAATGTAGAAGTATTGTAACTAGGGTATAGATTTACTTGACATGGTAGAAAACCTTCATGAAAGCAGTTGTAAGTACCCTGTAATAAGTGAAGGGCAATATTCACCATAATGAAATTGGGGGAAAAGAATCTGAATATAGACTTGTATCATAATCTCTTTACTGTGAGAGAAGAGAATTTAATTAAAGTTTGAAGTGACAAATATTTCCTTTTAATTAATATATTAACATAAGAATATCAGCCGTGCAGTTAGTGGCAACATATAAACAATAAGATATACAAATTTTATCGAGGTAAAATATTTGAACATTATTTTACTACCGAAAATTCCCCAAAAAATTGTTACAAGATATAATAATTTGGAAAATGACCAATATTGTGCCTAACTGAATAAAACCATTTTGGCACTAATCCTAATGATACTTTAATTAAATCTGACGGGAGATTTTCAGCTTTCCAAATAAATGTTTTAAAAGCAATATTATTCGAAAGTCGTTTTCATATTTCTTGTTCCAAAAAGTACTATATATTCTCATTGGACAGGGACCAGAGATTAGAGACGCATTTTTATCCTTCCAGTAACCGGCAAAATAAAATACGCTTTTGTAGCGTTGCCATGTTATAAGATAATAGTCTTGTTGAAACTACAATTTATCTTTACATTTCCTATTTGATGTTCTTTTATACTAGTTTTCTTAGTTATGTCCGCATTATTTCTCGAATTCAAAATTCTTTTAATCATAGTTAAGTTACCATTTCCGCTCTGTGCCATATGACCGCGAATCGTAATACTGCCACCATCGTGTTTCATTGTTTTCATTGTTGGAGGGCACATTTTGAAGAGATCAGGCTTATTCTTTCTGCAAACCGCCTTGTATTTTGTATTCAATTTTCCTTACAAATAAACAAAATATATTGTCTTCTGTGAGTAATATAATTTCTGATATTACTCACAGAAGATGTAATTCTGATTTCTTATTAACAGGCTATTTTCAAATATAAGCTATTTCTTCGTGTTATTTTCACTAATAATGCAGTTTCCTCGTATTCTTTCTTGTAAAACAGAATAATTGTAAGTGAGTTTGGAGTCCTAGGTGGGATAGAAATACCCAAACATCAAGCAAATTTTTCCTGCTAATTCTACACTGCAAATAACAGCATTTCTCAGCTTAGTTTCGTACATCCTGCAGGCCAACACCCTGTCGTTCGTCTCAAACTAGACCGAAAAGAAATTTGAAGAAAGTTTTTGACAAAATGACATTGTTTCACATTCTTTTGGATAGTTCAGTTGAGGAAAATCCGGCTTCAAGGTTATGAAGCTCGGGTTCAAATCCCAGTCCGGGGAAACCGTCGTTACTACGTAAGTACGAAATTTTGCAAAACACAGAATATGTGAGCCTTATTTTCTGTGGCGTTCACTTCATGACTGAAGAAGGAATTATTCATTAAATGGATTAGTATGGTATAAGAATTTGACATTACAATATTTCTGAGGAACGTATGGTATGTAATATCATATGTATGGCGTCGTTACTTTTTTAGAGTAAAGAAATGTCTTTCAAACAAGTTTTTGATTTTAAAAATGACAAATTTTTACTTCCAAAAGCGACTTTTGAAAAATATTGAGAAAATAAAATTTAGGACTCTGTCACTAATCCAGCAGTATCCTTAAAACTGTTAACATTTGAAGAAACTAAATCTATATTTTATTATGTAGAAAACAAATACCGGGATACATTTACAAATTTCATGAGATTTTTGTCCCGATCACCGTTTAGTCTATACCAGGGATCCCCAACCCTATGCCCGCGGGCACCATGGCGCCGCCGATCGTTTTAACGTGTGCCCACCGCTGTGCGACCACGATTAAAAATTTTCAGTGTTCAATAAAATGCTATGTAAAAGTTTTCTTATTTTTAATGATTAACCACACAAAGTAGAAATGGTGTTTTTTATAAAGAATTTTATACTTTGTAGATTTTTGTATGCATTATTTAGTAATCATTCTATTTAAAAACACGAATATTAACAAAAAAAAATTTTTATGTTAATTATATTTGGAATTATATGATTTTTGTATATTATGTGTATGAATTATTAACTATGTCCAACTATAAATTCCTTTGAAAAAAATAAATGGTGCCCGCCGTTCGACCGGTATTCTAGAATGTGCTCTTAGGTACAAAAAGGTTGGGGACCCCTGGTCTATACCTTACGAAAAAATATAAAATCTGGCTAGTAAAGCTAACGTTCACAGTCTTGACAAAATTTAAACACATTTCAAAAGAAAATCTTGGAAAAAGATTTATGCATGGAGTGTTTCCGAAATGATATTTTATTTGCAACTAACTAATTTGTAAGTTTCCAGAGTTCATAAGATATTATTCTTCGTATAACTTTTTATAAATATGATGTTTGTTTACAAAATGAATCATACTTAACTTAAAACAATACGAAATAACCACGATATCCGAAAAAAGAGGATGTCGGAGGCATATTTCTGGTAACTGGACAGAAAGATCCCACTTTTTTAAAAACACATTTAGTTAGAAAATTTAGTTTCTCATAGAAAAATTAGGCCGGTTGATGGCCGAATGGCTAGGGCGGTGGCATTCGGTACCAAAGTCTGTAGGTTCGAATTCCACTCTTGGCATGGACGTTTGTAACCGTTCGGAATCGGCTTTAATTAGTAGGTCCCGGTCTAATTAGCCCTCGTGTAGCAAAAAATTGACCGTAGCTCTCCAAACCACAGAAAAATTACCTCACGCAAAAATGTAGAATGAATTATTGCCATATGACATGTGAGAGTTATTAATAAATTATTATTATTTTATGCCTAAGAAAAATTCATTAGAGAATTAGCTGTCACTACAGGAATCTCTATATGATGTGGAAAAAGAGTGTAAGAGACAAAACGAACCTTTTAAGTTTTGAAGAAATAACTGTGAATTCAAAAGTCATTCCTTTGTATGGTATTAAAATGATGAATGTCATCGTTTGTTTCAATTTACTATTCAAAGATAGAGAATATAAATTTAACATTCTTTCTTCAAAATACGTTTATATATGAATGCCCTACGATGCGTAATTACCGAAAAATTTTCTTAACGCTTCCCGTGCCAGTGGCTATTATTGCAAATATAAAAAGGATACTTGGAAATCATATTTAAGTGTTCTCTCCATCGTAGCCTTATAAAAATGTTTAAAAGGCTACTGCTTGCTAATGTTCTTATATTCTTGCGTTACCTTAACCAGTAAATATGAAGTTTGGTGAGAGTAAGCGAAGGAAAAAAAATCCCCGAAAGTGAAACATATGTGTATATATGGGAAGGAATGAGTTCTAGAGTTTAAATACAACTATGCGTATTATTTTATGTGTAATTGATCTTTTAAAAAAAATTCTTCACCCACTGATAAAAGTTTGGAGTTGCCAACTAATAAAAAGAATACTTGGAAATCATATTTAAGTGTTCTCTCTATAAAAATGTTTAAACTGCTTGCTAATGTTCTTATAGCCTTGCGTTACCTTTACCAGTAAATATGAAGTTTGGTGAGAGTAGTCTACTGCGTGTTGCATTTATAGGACAAACAGTACTATCATGCTTTCAACGAGTCAGCATCTCGGAGCCATAAAATATGAACACTGTGAATAGACTGCGGATAAATTCGTAAATATTCACTCTGAAAGAACAAACAGTTAACTCTGACATAGGAGATTTATGAAAGTTTCTGTAAGAATATGAAACCGATATTATATATACACTACCCTACAATAATGGACCAGACAGCAAGATGTGGAAAAATACATGCTTTAAAAGGATGAATAAAAGATGAAAAAATGCGGAAAGAATACATGCTTTAATAGGGCGATAGTCCCCCTCACGTGCTGCAATTACACTAGCAACCCTTCTGGGCATACTTTCAACAAGGTTTTGATACACAGCTATGGGTATTTGTGTCCATTCCTGCTGCAAGAATGTTGCCAGCTCAGCTGTAGATTTCGGACGGGGTTCCCTTATCAGTAAGCGTCACTCTAACTCGTCCCACAAATGTTCTATGGGGTATAGGTCGGAACTCTGAGCAGGCTAGGGAAGACGTTCTACATCCATATACTGATACCACTGCTTGACAGAGGCTGCAACAGGAAATGGAACGTTGTCGCCCTGGAAGTAACATTCGTCCATTCCAAAAATTGTCAGAGCGTAGGAAGAACCTGATTGTCCTAAATGTTCATGTAGGCATCGAAGCTCAATTTACCAGGAACAACATGCAATGAACCCACGCCATACCACGAAAAACACCCCCGAACAAGTACACCACCACCGAACATGACAGATGGAACGATGCACTCGGGTAACGGACGTTCGCCTGGCATTCGCCTGGCATTCGCCAAACCCAAGCATGCCCATCCGACAGGAAGAGCGTGTAGCATGACTCGTCACTCCATAAAACAGTTTTCAGTAGTCCACAGTCCAGTTGCGACGTTACAAACACCAAGTGAGTCTGCCGGCTTTGTTGGATGGGGGGATGCTTGGTTTGCCTGCGGAAACACATCCGTGGATCCATTGAGGGCGTGCAGTTCTTTCTTCAAAGTACTGGGGTGCACCATAACCCCTACTGCCTGTTGAAACTCACTGTTGATGATTTGGAGTGGCTTCTTGTGATTCTTACGAACCTCACGCTTCAGGACACGCCGGTCCCATTCGGTCAGTTTACGGGGACGACCAAACCTGTGCAGTTCGTGTCCCAACCTCCTGTTGTCTTCCACTTCTTCCGACATCACCAACAGTTTACCCGTGGCTGTGATAATTCTATTCGCAATTACGCGAATTAACTTGCCATTACTGGGACAACCAACTATAACATCTCTTCAAAGTCACTAAGTTCCTTTCGTTTCACATATTGTCACAATTTCCACAGAACTAATGACGTTAACCACTTCGCGTATCGTATTTAACCTTAACAGGTCACGTGCGTCCGACTGCTGTCGTATTTTATGCAAATCGCGTTGGCGTCCGGTGCATTACACAGGCCTGCAATGAAAAAAATACAAGGGAATTGATAGCTTAACTTTGTGTATTTTTTGGTGCTGATTTCAAAGTAAAAATTGAAAAATTTCTACACGTCACGTTTTCTTGAAAAAATTCAAGTTTACTTGGTATTTTATTAACGTTTACGATAAAAAAATTTTTGGCGTTGAATTCTTCCCTCCCGCCTGACGATCATTCTACCGTAGTGAAACATACAGAATACCCCTCTGTGACACCTCCCCTAGCAATTACAGACTATGGTAAGACAACTTTATCTTGCGTATTTTGGCATGAAACTCGGAGATTATAACATAATCGTGGGCTCCTCAGGAAGTTTGTGTGCAGTGGTCTCAAGATCTACGTTTATGGCTCAAATGAAAGAAGACTGCTTTACGTTTTGGAATTCCTAGACATAGAGGAAGCCAAAAAAACCCTCTGGTGATTGTTACTTTTGTTTCTGCCATGTCCATGGGTATAACACAAAATCCAACAGCTAATCTCTTATCCTGATAACATTCCATCGGCCATACCGATGGAACCAGTTCCTCATGGATCTGATGTGCCAGTGCCGTTTGTCTCCAACTGAATTGCCAGTCATCTCTTCAGAGTCTTCAGACTCGGAACATCTAGAAGTTCACAGCTCCACTGCCGTATATTGCCCTCTGGAGGCGATTCACCTCAGCCGTTCTCTCAGGTTGAACTTTATGATCTGACTAGAGATCTGGACCGTTCGAAAGAGGCAGCTGTATTGTTGGGCTCCAAATTGAAAGAACAATCTTATTGGCCAAAGGAACCTCTTTTTATTGGTACAGGAATCGATAAAAGGAATTTGTTAAGTACTTTGAGGAAGAGGAGAACTTGGTCTATTGTTCTGATGTTCCCGGATTGATGAGCAAATTTAATATCACCTACGATAAAGATGAATGGAGACTGTTTATAGATTCATAGAAAAGGAGCCTTAAAGCCGTCCTTCTTCATCACGGAAACCAGTATGCATCTGTACCAGTTGGATACTCGGTGCATTTAAAAGAACGCTATGGAAACCTGGCCCTCGTCCTCATCAAAATAAAATATGCCGACCACGTTTGGACCATTTGCGGTGATTTGAAAGTTATCTCCCTGCTTCTTGGTCAACAAGGTGGATATACAAAATTCCCATATTTCCTTTGTGAGTGGAACAGCCGTGATAAGACTCAACACTGGGTCAAAAAAGAATGGCTGAAAAGACAAAATCTTGAACCAGGCACCAAGAATGTGATTCTGAACAGCTTAGTTGATCCAAAAAAAAAGTATTGTTACCCCCTCTGCATATAAAATTAGGTGTAATGAAGCAGTTTGTCAAGGCTATTCCAAAAGATGGCGATTGTTTCAAATACCTGTGCAAAATGTTTCCAGGTTTATCGGAAGCCAAGTTGAAAGAGGGAATCTTTGTTGGTCCAGATATCCGTAAGCTTATGAAGAATAAAGAATTCGAGACTAGCATGACAACAAAGGAAAAAGAAGCTTGGGTTGCTTTCAAAGATGTCGTCAGTAAATGTCTGGGTAATTACAAGGATCCTGACTATAAAGCAATTGTTATGAATATGCTGGACAAATTTCAAGTGTTGGGTTCCTCCATGAGTGTCAAAATACATTTCCTTCACTCACATGTGGACTTTTTCCCCGAAAATTTAGGATCAGTCAACGAAGAACAGGGTGAAAGGGTTCCACCAAGACATCAAGATATGGAGGCAAATATCAAGGAAGATGAGACAAGAACATGCTCGCCGACTACTATTTGATGTTAACACGAGATAGGCCTGAGAATGAACATAAAGAAGAACGTCAAAATAAGTTTCAAAGGAAAAATAGTACGTACTTAATAGAACTCCTTTTTTTGTTTTGTTTTGTTTTTTGCTAAGTTTAAATATTGTTTCACAACTTTCATGTAGCACATACAGAATATTTGGCTCCAATTGTTCCATCGTCTATTTTATGTAAGTTACCTTATAAAAAACATATTCAAATAGTATGTTGGGTATTTTCTTCTAGAAACTGCACCCTAATTTGATGTAAAAGTTTAAACTCAAGGGTATTTTTTGTTTTTCCTCTCGATCGAGAGGTGGCTCGTGCGATCTGGCAACAGTGGTTTTCATCCATTTAAAGCTATAAAAAATAATCGATTGCTGAAAAATCAATTTGCCTCACCAACAATCGGTTATTTTACATAGATTTAAATGGATAAAAACCATTGTTGCCAGACAGTATATGAAAAATTGTTCTAGAGAATTCCTTTTCAAATAGGATTTTAGCAAAAATATCGATTCGATTTTACAAAAAATTCTGACATGATGGAAAAAAATGGAGGTCATTTTCGAAATCAGCACACAAAATAACATAAAACTCAGTGAAAACGTCTCTTGTATTTTTCAAAAACTTCAATTTCGCAGGCCTGTGTTATTGTAGGGTAGTGTATATATATTGTATATTAACAATTTCCAGTTAGTCTAATACCAGTATGTTTGGAAAATCAATTAAGGACAAATCCTTTAAGGTATATTTTTCTGAAAATAATCATAATCAGGAAAGACAGATAATTTCAAATTGAGAAATAATTAATAAAACTCGAACTACTTTTCAACGTATGGAGTACTCACGAATTGAAATCTCAGTTACCGCACATACATCCACGGATGCAAGTCTGTCACGGATGTAGTAATTATATGATCCAAGAATCCCAGAGGATTTCTCTGGGGCGAGAAGTATGAGTACATCAGCTTTAAACATCTTGATCTTACAGTACTGTCCCTACCCGTCTTTGTTGTTTACCATCTTCTGTCTTGATTTTCGGAATCAACACAAGTATCATCACTCAGAGACACATTACGGCTTTCATTAAAGAAACCCATCTTGGCACTGGTGCAGACTTCATGGTTCAGTAAATAGATAAAAAAAAGACAAGAGTAAATCATCTTTTGCGGAAAGCAGAGGACATTAATTAGAAGAGGACAGAAGCTATTTTGTTCAGCCTTTGGTGGATGAGGGACTGGGTAATAAGTAAAATCGGTCTTTGAGATTAATACCTTTTGCTTTTAAACCCATACAGTCGTGAGAAAAGGAAATTTATTTATCAGTAGATTCAGTTGTAGTGTGGTTATTTTTAACGAGTTCAGCTTCTTTTCTTCTTTAACACATAACTCCTTCCCTCAAATGTTCAGACAGACAGGTTGAAAAAAACCCATCAAAAGTCCATTTCATTTTTGTTTGTAGACGTACAATCATGTACAAACGATGTAATGCGCATTATTTATGATAGAATGAAGCAATTTCAGAAGAACTGAATTATTTTACTTTTAATCATACAAATATTAACCTGCCCTCCTTTGTTCCACAGATTAATATTTTATCAACAAACATTAAAACAGAGAAAACGCAGAATAAGAGAATTTATTGACCCCTTACAGATACCACATTCCCGTAATTACAATTCTGAAAAAGAAAAAGTTCTCTAGAGTCGCGACGGTGGAAAGTTCATTCCATCAATCATTTACGGAATGATTCCCACTATTGCCTCCTAATTGTATTCCCACGTATAGAAAGTTGATAACTTTTTTTGGCTTCTTGGAGGGAGGGGAGGAGTCAGGATGTGTAGATTAAATACTAAAATTTTGGATTGATTAACATACAGCTAAATGATAGCGGACTTGAGTTTTGAAAAGAAATGATGGAAAGTAATAACTAATAACTCATAAAGTATGACTTCAATATCGTTATTACATATTTATATTCAATATTTACTGGAAAGAAAGAAGCATAAAAATATAAGATAGAAAAAATATTGACTATATTTTAAAGGCATTCAGCAGCATTAGTTATATATGAAAGATATCTAACTCAAAGTTCTCTGCCAAGGAAGGAAATTAATTTTCAATTTCTTTCAGGAGTGCCCTACAATGGCAAACAACAAGAACATTTTTGATTCCCTTTACATTGTAATCCGCTGCTGTAACAAATAAATAAGGTGTTGGTGAATTTTACTGGGACCTAATTTTAGGTCGCAACGGGTATGATGATATAAAAGAATAACTTTTAAGTTTTAAAGAAACTCTTTTCACAAGAAAATTGCTTATTTTTTTTGTGGTTAAGTCCGTAAACAAATTTAAAACATAATTTTTAGTTTAGAAAAAGGCTTTAAGTTCCATTCTGTTTACTAAGTAGGATATCAAGGAAAAATTTAATTAAATTGAGAAGGGAAAAAAATAGCAAAATCTCTCTTAAGTCTTTCTTATAACATTTTAAGAGTACAATAGTTACTCTAGAGCAAATATTTTCACTTAGCCATCGTGGCCTTTTTTTTTGTAAAAAATGTCGTACCCATTCTCAGACGAATGAAATTAGTAAATGAGAAAACTTTGTCGACATATAAAAGAGGTTGTTAAAAATACTAAACATCTCATGGAACATTTAAAATCTGTGACCACTGAGAGCACGTGTTTCGCAAGAATGATTTTTTCTAAATTTCTAGAGAAATTTCTTTTAACTTAGAAGAAATTTAAATCAAAAATGTATAATGTAATGTAATTTTGACAGTGTCTAATCGAAACTGAAGCATTATTCGATCTTAGGGTTATTATTTAGAATGTTGTTTTCATTAAGTTGCATAGATGAAACGATTATTTCATTATCTTTGTCGATGGGGTAAAAAAGAGGGTACTGAAATGTAGATTCTAAATTCCCTTTCAGTTTGTAGAAATCTAGAAACTTTCCGCAAAAATTGGGTAAATTACGCTCAATGGTGAGTCAGCGTTATTAATACCTGTACCATACTGAACAATTGTTTGAAAAGTTATAGGCTTCGAATATTCCCATTAAAAAATTAAGATCTGGAATGGAAAAATAAAGACTTTAAGGTCCCTTTTCTAAGGACTTCAAAAATTTAAATTGATCTTAAGAAATTTTAAGCACAGTGCAAACATTGTTGCAAAGTTAAATATTACCTTATTACAAAGACAAGTGATTCTTACATCACCAGGCGAGGACTTTTTACAGAGGATGAATGAGACTCGGTTTTTTTCCCTTCTTAGGAGAAATTTTATCATGTTCACCACGTTTGCGCGATCAAACAGGGAGCTTTTGTTTTCGCTTTCAATCACAGTACCTATGTTTTACGATTCTGTAGTGACATCACTTACCATTGATTGGGATATATCTAGTTTTGTAGCAATATCATGTATTGAAAAGTACTGCAACGGCGACGTCAGAGTAACCTGCATCATAAATTTCATCGCCATGCGACATGTTGACATAAGATGTGCTGTTGCCACAAACGGAGCTCCAATCCATTTATATCTGAACTGCAAAAGTCAAGAGCAACTTCACGCTCAGTGAGGGAATGGCAGTCAGGCTAGTTTAGAGGTAGCATCTATGCACTTTTCGATAATATATTTAAGGGATTAGCAAAAACAATATTTACCATTTAAATTGAACCCTTTAAGTTTTTTCTTATCCGAGATTTATTCCCTAGTCTGGTGATATATTTCCTATTATAAGGTATTCAAGTTGTTGAGGGCATCGGTAAAAGGTGTAACAGATTCTACAAAAATTACAATGGTTAATTTAGGTTTAGAATACATTACGATACACACAGTTTATTGAAAATCAAATAAAACCTTAATATACAAGAGGAGAGTAAATCTAGGATACCAGTACATTCCTAACATAAGTCCCTGCACAACTTATTTCAAGCATTCCAATTAACAAATGTTTTAATGGCAAAATTGATCCGATCCTAAAGGTCAGTTAAAAGGGATTACCTAATCTCCTCAGTTTTTCACTATCCTACAAACTGCTAGTACATATCTCTACTGCCCTTCTAGCCCCGCAAGTGTTTTTTAAAGCGTTTAAAAGGTAAATGAAAACAGCCAAAGGAAATTATTATTTTGTTACAATAACAAGCGTACTTACGTACTTACTAGTTTGGAAACAGTTACAAAACACATTACTCTCAGAAATATTCGCAAATGTCCTTTCTCTCTCGCAGTTGAAAACAGATTACATAAAAAGAACTGAACATATAACACAAAAACACAAGCAATCGTGAAAATTATGAAGACCCCAACATTTCAACGAATTGATCTGATTGTTGACCGCACATCTGCTGTCGTTTTTCCCCCTTTTTTGAACATGTGTATCGTTGAAAAGAAAAATGAAAGTACGACGAAGCATGAAACATTTCATTATGTCATAAATCACAGTGTAAATATAGACAATATATACAAGCTTTTGTTTCATTGCAAAGCCTTCTCTTTACGCAATGCTTGCCCAAAGATCCCATGGGAGTCAAAGGATTAAAAACAAACATCCAATGCCTCGATTTAAGCCTTATTCTTAGGTCATCACTTTTTTTTTAAAGACTTTTGCCGGAGCGGGGAAATTGCGTTAATCTTATTCTTCTAGCAATTAGTCTTTTTTATGATGACTTTTACTCTGCTATACTGAAAATTAATTCATGCTGTGAATGTTTCATAATGGAGGCTCTCTTTTAAGTAAAGTCTACCATCCATATGTTTCGTTTTTCATATGTTAACACAACTTTCTCCCCTTTTAAAAATGTAATTACCCATCGACATTTTAAGCATCTCAGTTTAGTGGACAGGATTCGAACCTGCAGAGAGAAACTGGAAGGTCCAGTGGGGAGACTCGACAGAAAGTCCAAGAGAACTTTCTCGTCACAAATTAATACCATATTTCCTGCTCTTTAATGTGCTTTAAAATGTCCGTACAGTAGTTTCAGAAAAAGAATATGATAAAGCATAACATACAAAAATTGAACACTTGAAATACCCCGAAAAAAGATTTATTCCACTGACCAATCATCTCATTATACCTCCCTATATCAGACATTTTCAGTCAGTCAGAATCTCGCTAGTCCAACTAGTGACTCTTTTGAATCTTGCAGACAAGAGTTGTATTTGTTGACTAAGAAAATAAAAAAGATTCTGGGTTTCGGGGAGTACATTAGGGTTACCAGTTAGCTATTTTTTTACTATTAGCTGTTAAGTTATTACAGTGGATGGATCATCACACAGGCGCAGGAAGCGCGCACTTGGGGCCACCGTTGTCAGAGGCCCCCGAAAAGTTAGCAGCTTCAAAAAGAGATACATTCCTGCGATTTGTTAATTAAGTAATAAATTGATCTGATAGCGTTACTTAGTATTCAGGACATAGGCGCTTCAAACCTAGGTTACGCTTGCATCCTTGCAAGTGCTTGATCTACCACTGGCTATTAGAATTCTATAGCTATTAGGACGGGACAATAACTACGAAACTTGTGAAATGGAACACACATAAACTGAACTCATGTGCAGTGGGAAAAATATATATCATTAAAGAAAAGTAATTTAGAAATCAGAGTCTAGATTAATTTACAAATAAAATTAATTAATTTAAATAATCACTGAGACAGGACTTTAAAAAGATATTTAACCAACACAGTTATTTCTGCTCGTTGTCATTTTATAAAGGTAAAAATTGTTTCAAGAGAATATGCTTTAATAATTTTTGGACATGGAAAAAATATTGGAATGTAGTCCCTTACAGGAAACTTGTAGCAACATAAACAGTAAATAGAAGATTTCTTAATTATTTAATTTTTCTTAAAATTTGATTGTGGTTATTAAGAAGCTTTCTAGTTACTGATCAGAATATACTTTTCCAAAAACTGAGAACATTTCAATAATCCTTACATAGAGACTAGTCAGAAATGCCAAGTATTCCAATGCATGTTCTATCTTATATAAGTAGAACCACATATTTGAATCTAAACTTTCGTATAAATCAGTGATTTTTCTTTATGGAAATAAACAAAGAGATTTTTTTTTACATTTTTCCCTCGGCTTTTAGTTATCTTCTTCCCATTTTATATTTTTTCTTTTATTCAACACGAGACTTTATACCTTGCGCATTTTTTCCTCTTTACCCTTAAAGTTTCCCATTGATTTAAAGTAATAATATGCATATGTTTTAAGTTGAAATTTATTTCATTTACAGGAATTCAGCATGGACATTTACTTGCGTCAGTCCTGGGTTGATCCCAGATTAGGATTGGTCCGCTTTGGTATCAACAATACTGTGACACTCAATGGCCAAGACATAATAGACGACATCTGGAAACCAGACTTATTTTTCAGAAATTTGAAAACTGCTAAATTCCATATGGTTACAGTGCCTAACAAACTCATTAAGTTATCACCGGATGGTACAGTTCTCTTTAGCATGAGGTTAGTTTTATGGCCTTATTCGCATATTGCACTTTTGTATTCTTATTTAGCATTTTTTCTCTCCGCGGATTGTAATGTCGTTCGTACAACATTACATTATTCCGGGACAGAATTCTCAATACAATTTTTGAATCAGGATAAAGTTTGATTTATTTAGAGTAGAGTTTCTCTTAGTATGTTACTATTTATCGTACGTCGTTGCTCATTATTATAGGTAAATGTATATAATTTTAAATGACTTTCACAAGAATCCTCAGAGAGTACTTTTGTTCTCCTTTATTAGTGTGATTAAAAACAAGCCACTGTATATGTCTGTAATCAGATAACACCAAGCAACAGTGCACACATACGAGTAAAATTACAATTTTTACTACCTTGGTAAAATGTCCAGTAAGGATCACGAACATTGCTTGTGCTTTTGTAATAAGGCCGTTAGAGAAAAATGATTCGCTTGAGGTGATCATCCTCTGTGTGAGAAAGTACTAAGAAAATTTGAAATTCATATACTTGTTGTTTATTGGGTGAGAATTTGGAAGCCAAGTGTTAGTTAAAGTCATCAGGTAATTTCCGTATAGGGGACATTACAATCATGGAAAAATAATGTCCTCTATCCTTGATATAGGTTTATGTGATCATATGTGACAGTTAAGGTCCTAACAGAGGCAGCTAAATTCGGGTAGGTTTTCAGGATTTCATTACCTCTTTTGTTCCTAAATTTAACTAACCGTTAGATTACTTCCATTCAATAAATTAACTGTCCCGAGTTCGGGAAAAGCTTGCGTAGATGAATGTAATTTCGTGATGTGAGAGACATCATACTTCGTTAAGGTACGTTTTCTTCACAGCACTTTTGACGGTTGTAAAATGGTAAACTTTGAAAATGTTACTTTCTGCACAGTGTCCCATCGCACAACAAAATGTCTATTGTTTAAATACCGTAGTTAACGTACGCAGTACTAATATTTGACAGCTTTAGAAAACTTTCTAATAAAACTGTTTTATAGGGCGTCTCAAAAAAACTTTTTTTCGAAAACTATTGCTCCCCATGGTTTTTCTGGTTCCTTTTGGGTACAAAAGAAAAAGTGTGAAGTTTAAACATTGTAGGTTAAGGGGAAAGTTTGCCCCTAAAAGCTTAAAATTTGAAAATATAGTCAAAATTTCAATTTTTTTTCACTTTTTTAAAAATTTATTTATTTTTTTTAATGAAAGATATGTCAATTATAAGTGTTTTTATACTATTTAAAAGTATTCCAAACAATATTTGTCTTTGAATTATTAACTAGATCAAATCTTGGTTATAGAAAAATATACGTAATAAACAGAAAAATTGGCGAAACTCGAAAATTCTTGGTAATAATTGTTACTAGTTTTAGATTGATCTGTGATTAATAAAAAATTGTAATTTTCATTTGGTTTCGTTCATTTAGTTTTTGCAACAAATAATATAAGGGAGTAAATAAAAAGGCAGCTTTTTATCAAACCTTTATTTCATAAAAATTGCATAAATGTTGGTTCATAGTTTAACAAATATTACAAATTGTTCAAGTTTTTTTTCCTGAAAGTAGGAGTTGATTTTCTACTCTGTTCAACAGACTGGAGTAAGTTTTGTTTTGGGTCTTCATTTTTCGTAATTTTATTTGAGAAATCTTGCATTAGTTTGACCCCTCGTTCTGCTACATCATTGACAACTTTAAGATTTTTTACGAAGGTTTCCATGCTTTTGTATTCACGGTCTTTGTAATGTTAGTCGGGTTAACTAAACATTCCTTATCTTTAAACTTAAAATAAGCTTTAATCAACATTAACAACACACGTGCACAACAGACATAGCAGCTATCTTACGATGATAAAACATTCGGTCTTGTTGCCAAAACGACCGTTGTAAAAACAGTGTTGCCACTGTGATAATAATATACTACATTCACCCCAACCAAAAAAGTTAATTTACAATATAGTCAGATAGGTAGGCAGGTTTTCGTTTAAGTCTTCCAGGACGCGTTGGTCCATCACAAAAAGTTCTCTGTTCAGGTTTAGATAGTTCAAGAGAGACATCTTCACAGGGCAAAGCACCTTCTTTAGAATTCCCTTCAGTTTCTTCCAAACTCTCTGTCGATTGTTTCAAATGACATCAAACTCCTCACCACTCTGGTTAACAAGCAAAACTCTCTCACTGTCACTCTTATAGGTAGGTTCGATGATTTCCCGTCTAGGAGCCAAGTGTCGTATGGACACACTAGTCTCATGTCCATCTGGAAACCTTACATATGCATATTCTGGATTAGCTTCCAGAAGATCAACTTCTTGAACAAGTGGCTCATACTTACTGGTTCGTGAATGATTTTTCATCAACACTGGACCAGCCTGAAAAAGCCAAGTAGGTAAAGAGTTCCCATTGTATGACCTCCTAGGATGGGAGAACATGCTCTCATGTGGAGTAACGTTAGTTGTCGTGCATAAAAGGGAACGAACAGAATGCAATGCAGATTGTAGGACCTCTTCCCATAGTTCAATTTTCTTGCCTTTAGATCTCAATGCCAACTGAATCGTTTTCCATATGATACCATTGTAACACTCTACCTGGCAATTCCCACGTGGATTATAGGCAGTGGTATGACTGGTCGCTATACCAAGAGATGTTAGAAACATTTTTAACTCTCTGTACAGGAAAGACGACCCTCTGTCTGTATGAATATATGCTGGCATGCCAAATATGGAGAAGATATTCTTTAAATGCAAAATTACAGTAGTTGACGAAACGTCTGAGCAAGGAATTGCAAAAAGAAACCTGGAGTACTCATCAACTACAGTAAGAAGGAATCGATTTCTGGAACTTGATGGCAAGGGGCCCTTTAAATCTAAATTCAATCTTTTAAACGGAGAAGTTGCTTTTATCAATTTTCCTTGATTTTTAAGGAATCTAGGTTTTACTTCACAGCAGATGGAGCATGAATTTGTAAGTCCTTTAATATCTTCCAAGGAAAAGGGCAAGTTTTTGTATCTAAACAATGATGCATCCTAACAATACCAGGATGACATAAGTCCTCATGCAATTGTTTTAAATCCACTTCAGGTTTAATTGATGCAGTTTATAGAGAATGTAGCTCACTTCTACCCAGACTTGGGTGTATATAATTTGAAGTGGTACTCTAAATGATTTTCATACAAACACAGTTTATACATGAAACAATGTTTATTGAATTCGTTGCACATATAGAATTTGCTTTTACAGTAATAAGCACACGTACTACTTGTACGGAATATATAAATACAGCTTTCAAGAACAATATATTTTCAATACTCACAAACAGTAAGTCAAACCAGCAATTCTGCCACGTAAACTTTGGGCCTCCTAAGCACTAGCTCAGGATAGTACTGGAGCTGCATACCTCGTAGCTCCCTATCGCTTATCTATCAACTTTAACAACCTTCTTCAACCCTAACCACCTTCTTTTATTAATGACGCTGCATGGTATTTATACTAAGCGCGTATGCCGAAATTAGCATATCTAAAGCAGCTTCTTTAATTCATTCACTTAAAAGTTCGATTCTTGTGAATCGAATCTTGTGTATACCTTACAAGTTATTATTGAAAATGCATCTGCAGTAGCATTTTTACTTCCAGGGCTGTAGATGATATCAAACTTGAAGCATAACAGTTCTAGTTTCCAACGCATAATCTTTTCATTCTTGATTTTGCGGGAATGATATTTGTCAAACATGAATGAGACAGACCTTTGATCGGTGAATACCTCAAAAGGTTTACCAATCAGGTAATGTCGCCAGAAGCGCAAAGATTCCAAGATAGCATATGCTTCTTTCTCAACAGATGAATGATTAATTTCAGACTTGTTCAGTGTTCTGGAAAAAATGCTATGGGTCTACCAGCTTGACTGAGAGTTGCTCCTATAGCAAACTTAGACGCATCAGTCTCAACTCTGAATGGTATGGTATCATCTATCGCGGCTAATGATGCTATGGCTATATCTCACTTTAAGTCATTGAATGCATTTACAGCCTCCTCTGAAATAGGGAACTGATGGTTTGATAGCAATGGGCGTATCTTCTTTGAGAATGCTGGTATCCAACGGCAGTACAATGAGCGAACATACCTTAATGCTCTTCGGAGAGATGCAATATTGTTAGGTATAGGCAAATTCATCAAAGGAGCAAGTCTGTCGGGATCAGGCTTGATGGTTTTGTTTTCGATAGTGTATCCTAATAGCTTAACAGATTTAGAAGAAAACTGACACTTTTCTTCATTTAAAGTTAAATTGTACTTCTCGGCAATTTTTAGGAATCTGTTAAGTTCCGATCATGTTCATCAGAGTCTCTTCCACAGACAGTAACATCATCCAGATAAGGAAATGTACCCTCTAGGCCTTCATCTTGAATGATCTTGTCAATGACTCTCTGAAAACATGCAACACCATTAGTGACCCAAAAGGAACCGAAGGAAATGGTATAATTTACCATCAGCCTCAAAGGCAGTATAATGTTTTTCAGCATCATTAATAGGGGAGTTGGTGGTATGCACTTCTCAAATCAATAGTACTAAATAAGTCATACCTGGATATTTTAGAGATTAATTCTTCAATTTTTGGAAGAGGATAGGCATCAATCATCTTGAAACGGTTAATCGTTTGAAAATAGTCAATTACCATACGTGGTTTGTAATGTTCTCCTTTCACTACAAATGCTTGAGCACGCCAAGGTGAGTTGCTAGGTTCAATAACTTCCTCTTCCAGCAACTTCTTTACCTCTGCAGCAATTAATTTTTGATCTTCCTCAGTTTGGCGTCTGGATTTGGTGGCCACCGGTCTACAATCAGGGGTTAAGTTTGCAAACAGTGAGACTGGAGATATTTGAGCAACAGCTAGGGAGCAGATTTTAAAGGGTGGTCTCTCACCATTAAATTGGATCTCAATCAGAGAATGGTCCTTCAGAATGTCATAACCAATGAGAAAATCAGCACAGAGATTTTTCATGATTAATACTCTTACATCATTATACACATGTGATTGCAATTTCAAAGTGACATCACAGCAACCCTTGACATCTGAGCTTAGAGAGGAATTAGCCATAGTTATTTTACTCGAGTATGGTTTCACTTCTATCTTACACCTTTTAACGAAACACTGATTTATAAAGCTGAGCGAACTGCCGGTGTCAATAAGGGCATTCAATTCTATCCCATGAATTTGTATTTTAGTCATAGACTTTTGCAGACAATTAGGTGAGACCGACACTGTAGCTAAAGTGTGAACTGATACAACAGGATTGGGGGAGACACGCTGTGGTTTAGATTTGCACACTCTTTGATAGAGTCCTTTTTTACCACATCTTCTACACAGTATTTCCTTCGCAGGACACAAACTTCTTAGGTGGCGATCATTTCCACAAAAGAAACACTTTCCAGATTGAAACTGCGTAGCTGCAGACGAATGACTATCCTCAATATTATTGTCAGAAAAATCAGTGGCAGCCACAGGAATGGGATGCGAGGTATTCATGTACGATGCTGAGTGATGTTTGTTAGAAAAACCAGTTGCAGCCACAGAAATAGGATGTGAGGCATTCAAGTACGATGCTGAGTGTAATTCAGCTAGTACCAACGCCCTAGCTTGATCGAAAGCATTTTCCAAGGTAATCGTAGAATTTTCCAACAAACGTCCTCTGATACGTGGATTTCTTAAACCGCGGATAAACGAGTCTCTGGTGTACTCACTCTTGTATTGATCGGCAGTCACCGCTTTAAAGTTACAATCCTTGCTAAGTTGCTTGAGTGTTTGTAAAAATTCAGTAAAAGACTCACCCGTTTCTTGCATTCTAGAGGCTAGGCAATGTCTTGCGAAAATTTCATTTCGTTTCGTAACATAGATTGAGTCCATAACAGTAATTGTAGCATCATAGTCCGTCGAATCGTTAATATACAGGAACACATTTGAAGAAACGTAATTGCATAGGAGCGGGAATTTACTTGTTTCCGTTATGTTAGGAATTTCACGTAAGAAGTTTGAAAAAGTTCGTTTCCAGTGTTTCCATTTAGCCTCTGCGCCAACACTCGTGGGATCGAAATCGAACTTTTCAGATTTCAAGAGCTGATCCATCGTAAGGAATGAAGAACAAGTAAATTAATGTTGATTAAATTGTAATGTGAGTCGAGTTAACTAAACATTCCTTATCTTTAAACTTAACATAAGCTTTAATCAACATTAACCCGCGAGAACTCGCACCGGGTATGACATACCCAATCCATTTTCATTCAATGTTTTGAATGAAATTTTGTTATCTTCTTCTTATCGGATTAGGCCGAAATTTCGTGTAGCTGTATTTAAGGTCACATTCTTTCAGTGGGGTAAAAACTAGTTCTGCTCTAAAAATAGATTTTCAGAAAAATATTTTTGAGGGATATGTCATACCCGTGCGAGTCCTCGCGTCAGTCAGATCTTTCCCTTTTTCTGTCAGTTTAGTGTATCATGGCGCACTTTTTGAATTACGATGAGGAAATGAAAACAATTGCGACACCTTTTAGAGACTTTTTCTAGTGATGATGACCTTTATCCGAAGATAATGATGCCTCTGAGGATTGAGAGTACTGTAGCAATCACGATTCTCTACTGAAATTGAGACAGAAACCGAAGATAAAAGTTCACGGTCAACAGCCGAATTTTATATTGGTAAAGATAAAATTACAAAATGGCTGAAGAAAAAATGCCAGCAAAATGTAAGGAAGCCTTCCAGGAACGCAATTAGAAAGCTTCCAGGTAATACACATTATTCAAGTGATGTCGCTCCTCCCGTAGATACATGGAATGTTCTCTTCGATAGCAACATGCTGAATATGATGGTGCCTCAAACAAAAACAACTTATTCAAGCACTTCAATGGAACTGGAAATCACTAATAGTACACCGACTGCAAAAAAACTCAAGACAAAATATAAACGATGTTAAATTTGCCCAAGTAATAAGGACAGAAAAAACAAAGTTTATGTGCCAAAAATGGGAAAAATGTCTCTCTGATGAACATCAGTATGTAGTTTGTAAAATTGTCTATAAAAAATGTAAGTATTATTAAAATTCAATAAAAAATCTTAATTTATTATTTTATGTTCTTTAGTTACGTAAGGTTTGCATATAAACAATATTAATTGATATTTAAATAGCAGAAATGAACTAGGGTATGAGATACCCGGTGCGAGTTCTCGTGTTCGAAATTGGGTGCGAGTGCTCCCGGGTTAACAACACACGTGCACAATAGACATAGCAGCCATCTTACGATGATAAAACATTCGGTCTTGTTGTCAAAACGACCGTTGTAAAAACAGTGTTGCCACTGTGATAATAATATACTACAGTCTTCTTCCCATGTCAATGGAGATTTTTTCAACCAGTCACCATTTTGTTGAAGCCTCTCGAAAAGAAGCTATGATTTGGGGCCAACTAACTGGAAGAGATTTGTTCCTACTATATTCAAGCTTGTAAAAACAGGTACACCATTTTTCATCACTATCAGTCCAGTCTTAAATTCAGTAGAGAAGAAACAATTTTTTTCTTGTCAGTATCTGATATCTTTTTTGAAAACAGTGATAATGGTCTCGTTTCTTCGGCCAGATACCATAAATGGCGATTGATGCCTCAATTACTTCAGGATCAATTGTTTTGTAGTTATTCAAGCACTGCCACAGATTCAAGTCATTTGCTGAGGTACCTGCTGCTTTGGGACGTTAAACCAGCATTTAATGTATATCAAGGCATTGAAAACACAAATACGTTGCAGCTTCTCAACTTTATTCAAATCATAATTGAGCTGCTTGCTAAAAGCATGCATTTTTGATGCATTAAGAACTGTTGACATCCATCTTGCTTTATGGAAGCTCCAGGCTTTTGTTAGTGAATTCCTCGAGGAGGGAAGGGGGTTACCCTAATATTATTAGTAAAACCTCGGCACATTCATTGTAGTCTCCACGAGGGAGGACATATTTGTCTTGGCTTAAAACAAGATTGAGAAAAGTTATAGCTTCATCTTTTACAACTTTCAATGCCCTGTCTTTAATATCTAGTGTAAAGAACTGATCTATGCTGTTTGAAATGTCTTTCCATTGTCCTTGGAATTCCTTGAACAATACAATATCAGAACTCATAGAATTTCCAAAAACTGATTTCCTTGCGGCAGATTCTATCAGCTCAAAAACATGATGCCGACAAGCAAGGTAAAATACTCTTTTGTTTAAAGGCATTTCCAGTCGTACACAAACTCCATTTGCCCACCCACTGTTGCATGCGATGGTATCAAAGAAAAGTCCCACGACATTTTCAGTTATTCACCGCTGTTGAATTTATTCAAATAAGTATACATTTCTCAAATAAAATTACGAAAAACGAAGACCCAAAATAAAACTTACTCCAGTCTGTTGAACAGGGCAGAAAATCAACACCTACATTCATTAAAAAGACTTAAACAATTTATAATATATGTTAAACTATGTACCAACATTTATGAAATTTTTATGAAATAAAGGTTTGATAAAAAGCTGCCTTTCTATTTACTTCCTTATATTATTTGTTGCAAAAACTAAATTAACGAAACCAAATGAAAATAATACTATTTTATTAATCATAGATCAATGTAAAACCAGTAACAAGTATTACCAAACATTTTCGAGTTTTACCAATTTTTCTGTTTATTACGTATACTTTTCTATAACCAACATTTGATCTAGTTAATAATTCAAAGACAAATGTTGTGTGGATTACCTTTAAATAGTATAAAAAACTTATAATAGACATATCTTTCATTTAAAAAAAATAAAATAAATTTTTTAAAAAATGAAAAAAATTGAAATTTTGACTACATTTTCAAATTTTAAGCTTTTAGGGGCAAACTTTCCCCTTAACCTACAATGTTTAAACTTCACACTTTTTCTTTTGTACCCAAGTGGAACCAGAAAAACCACAGGGAGCAAAAGTTTTCGAAATAATGATTTTTTTAGACACCCTATTCTTTTTTTCTGTTGACGAAACTTCGATAGTTAAGCCAAAAGGGACAGCACAGACTGATGGAAGACAAACTGACGTTTAAAATGTGTGTGTTGCACACAATAAGTATCCGCGATTTTATTGCCCACCAGTATAGATAATAAATTTCTAACAAACTGAGTTCGCGTTCTGAATGAGACCTTTCCTCCTTTACAAACATCACTGCGAGATAGTTTTACGGTAAATAAATATTGACAAATCTTATCGGTGAAATTCTCTAAAATAGTTATTTTAATGTAATAGACCCGTGGCGACCCCCAAGAAAACATTTCACAACCTCCCTGGGGGTTGCGATCCACAGGATGGGAACCATTGTCCTACACGGAACACATAAAAAAGGAGACTCCTTCAATTTAGGAGTTTTTCCAAAAGACTATCAGACGTAGATAGATTCATCTGTGACTCACATTCCCAGTTATACCTCAACCATATTAAGCCGAAATAATCTCAGACTTACAATTCAATGTTTACTTTTTATCCACTTATATTCTAAGTCGAATTTTGGAGATCAGAACGAAATAATTTGGATGGTTGTAACTGACGCTATACCTCTGTTATCTTATATTTACTGTATGTTCTGAAGAGCAAAGGAGTTTGTTACACGTAATTCCAATATTGTAATTCTGTGCTATCTGAAATTTAATACTTGTATACGTAACACTAGAGATTCCATGATTTATCTTTCTCCTTTTAGGTTGACACTCCGTTTATCTTGTCACATGACATTCCGCCATTACCCATTAGATACTCAAAGATGTTGGGTCGTATTAGGAACATGTAAGTTTCAATTTACTTTTAGCCCTCATTATTTTACGCTAGACCCAAATTTGTAATGAAGGTTTATTATTATTTTTTAGATGCCCAGACAATGGATCAAGTTGTAATAAGCTGGCAAAAAGAACATCCAATTACAATTGAACAAGAGATGGAACTTCCCGAATTTGATATGATTGCACAGCCTCCCGGGTCGTTCAAAAGAGAAATAGACACGGGTAAGGATTAACTTAAATATGTGATACAGTACTTGACATTTTCTCCTTACCTTACATCATTCCTAAATCTTTGAAAAGTTGACCCAGCGCTGCCAACCAACCAATCAACCAACCTAAATGTTTGAATCAATTATTGAAACAAAATCTCTCTCTCTCTCTCTCTCTATATATATATATATATATATATATATATATATATATGTGTGTGTGTGTGTGTGTGTGTGTTAAGCATTGACTGATAATTTACAAGGGGCTTCGAAATAACCAAATTCTAACGTTAAAAGACATATTTCAGAGTCAACCAGATTACACGCGTCTACGAATGCATGGACTATAGGAGTTATTAATAGAGTGGGATGGTCTTGGGGAGAATCAAGAAAGAGAATCCAGGCATTCATTGCGTGGGGAGTTGTTTTGGAGTTCAGACTACGTTTCTTACGAAAAGTATTTGTAAAGTCAGCAAAAGATGTCTTCTCGAACATTCGGCAGTCGTCAATGAGCATGCGCGATAAATTTAGACGCCTTGGGGAACAATAGAATTTCGGCAGAAGGGGATTAGCATTTGGATTGAACGGTCACACGTCGCGAGGTGGAGATGATTACTTGGAAAACTAAATTATGTGCGGATTGAATTCGAGGGTATTTAAATTAATTGTTGGAATAAATTTGTTGGATGTAATTAATTTGTAATCATTTACCACGGCCTATGTTACTGACTGCAATATTATTAATATGTATTAGGGAGTTTAAGAGGAATTTACGATATTAAGAGCACGCTTCGAGCCGGCAATAGTCAGGCTCGTCAACAGCCGTGTAGGATTTTAGGGATCTCGCGAGGGAACAAAATTTAACCCCACAGCCTTTTTAAAATTCGTTAAAGGAATTAAAATTTGTAAATTTGTCCAAGTTTTCATCTCTTCCTCGTGATTGCGTTGATCAGTGGAGGAGAAAGGAAAAAGTTACGGAAAGGATTATTAGTCGTTTTGTTGACGCCGAGAAAATTTTGTGTGTGCCAATGCAAACGAGTGGAAGGTTGCGACGCCAATATCAGGTTTTTGGATGAACATCGATTTGCCTGTCACCGTCTTCTGAGAGTTGTCGACCACCAGTGCCGTGATTGTTATTATATCCTGCAATTTGTCATCTACAAAAATTAGGATGTGGTTCCAGACGTGTTTAGATTCGTCAAGATTTTTTGTGTTTTCTCCGGTAAATTTGTGATTCATCTTATTTCATCGCGGACCTCCACTACAGAGTTTTTCCCGATGCTGTTTTTCTGTTCGATATATGTGCTGCTTCTATTATTACGTCTTCAGTTTCAAATTCAAGATCTCTGTTCTTACAATTATTACGTCAGAGTTTACATTTCAAGATCTGTGTTGTTTCGTCATGGAGAAAATTTGGATCAGCGAAGGAAGTCACCAGAGAACGGTAAATTTAAGAATGAAGAAAAAATTTTGTATATTCGAAACGGAAATTGGTGAATTTAAGATTTTTTTTGTTTGTGGGGATTAACTGCATTGGGGTAAGCAGTGTTTATGATTTATAAATTGTTTTAAAGTAAATCTTAGATTGTTGTTTCTGTATTGCCATGTTTAATTGAAAAAGAATGTTTTGGAGGTGACATTGGAATTAAAATAAATTCAGTAATTTTGGGAGCTATAACCCACAAATTTTAAACTGATATTACCCACCCCTGTTCACTCAAGAATGGGTTCCCTTTGGTATAGCTAGGAGGATTTGGGCATTTTACTTTTTCTGACGGCACTTCCTAATTGGTTTGCATTGAATATTTTAACTTTTCAGTGAAGCTTTAAACTGCTGAAATAAAATTCGCTATTTATGTGTACGGTTTGGTTAAGATTTTGAAAAGAATTTTGAGTATGAAAGATTTATTTTCATGTTTTACAGAAAAATTAAGTAATATTTTGACATTGGAAAAAATTTTGATATTGTTATGCTACGAAATTTAAATGTTTATCCATTTTTTTCTTGGGGAGGGGGGGGGAAGCAAAGTATAATGTGCTAAATTTTGAGCAATTTAAAAAAAAAAATTCAAATTCTGATTTCCTGAGTTGGTGATGATCTCTTGCTTCCTTGTATATATTTTTGTGTTTATATTTTGATTTACATTAATCTTACAGTTTTTATAAGTGTGTTTATATTTTGAGTCTTAACATAATTTGGGTATCCTTTTTGATTGCTATACGTTTTCGATAAATATTGTGTTAAGTGTTTTTATAATGTATATTTTTGGTTGTCGACAAATTAATGAGGAGGGCCTCCGATGCTAAGTATTTTATTGTGTTAAAACAAATTTTGTTGATATTGTATAATCTTCTGATCAACCCATGGGAAAATAATTACCTCTCTCTACACTGAAATAAAATTGATGTTTATAATTATTCTAGTTTTGATAAGGATATATTGATGTTAGTAAGGTTGAATAAAATATGAATAAGTCCACATATTATATTGATTGAAGTAAAATTTTAAAATTTTAAATAAGGCATGAGTGTATAAACATGCTTTCTCAAATTATAGAGCTCACATTGATTAAACGTACATCACAATGAAAATGAAGAAGTGTAATGTTGTTTTATGACTGTTTTTATTTTGTTTACTGTGTTTGAATCGCTAGGGAGGAATTGTTTTAGAAGAAAATAAAATATTAAATAAGATTTTTGAGGTGACTAAGTGTCACGAAGTTTGTGGACTGAATGGTTGCCACTCAATAACTGAGGAATGGTTGCCACTCAATAACTGAGAGACTCTAGGTGCAGACTTTTCAGGCATAGACTTTAGTTTATCAGTTATATTCTTCACATAACAGTCCTACTTAAACATTTAATATCTTTTAATTCATGTGTTTTTAAATTTGTTTTACATTTTTCATATATTAATATTTTAGTGATTTTCTTTACTGATATTTTGAGATAATGTTCTTTTTATAATTAATATTTTGGTTTTGATATGTAATGGTGTCATTGTAATAGAGTCAAGTTATTATGTAAACCATGTCTCAAATGGAGACTTATGTAATATGTACTCATGCCCTCGATTCAATCTGGCTAGGTGCAAATAGGAAAAACTTTAGGTTAAAGAAAATTTCAGTTGTAATCATTGGATTTTGATTTTAATTAATGGAGTTTTCACCGAGATTTTTGTTGTGTGGGTAGACGTCCCTACTCAACTTTTTCCAGTTGGCTAATTTTAGTGTTTTTCTCTTCTGAAGACTTGCCACAGGGAATTAGCTACTCCTTGTGTGCGTGCCTTCAGGGGGAAGGGGTAGGGGAAAGTTCTTAAGCATTAACTGAGAATTTACAGGGGGGCTTCGAAATACCTAAATTCTAACGTTAAAAGCCATGATATTTCAGAGTCAACCAGATTACACGCGTCTACGAATGCATGGACTATAAGACTTATCAATAGAGTGGGATGGCCTTGGGGAGAATCAAGAAAGATAATCACAGGCATTCATTGCGTGGGGAGTTGTTTTGGAGTTCAGACTACGTTTCGTACGAAAAGTATTTGTAAAGTTAGCAAAAGATATCTTTTCGAACATTCGACAGTCGTCAATGAGCATGCGCGATAAATTTAGACGCCTTGGGGAACAATAGCATTTCGGCAGAAGGGGATTAGCATTTGGATTGAACGGTCACGCGTCGCGAGGTGGAGATGATTACTTGGAAAACTAAATTATGTGCGAATTGAATTCGAGGGTATTTAAATTAATTGTTGGAATAAATTTGTTGGATGTAATTAATTTGTAATCATTTACCACGGCCTATGTTACTGACTGCAATATTATTAATATGTATTAGGGAGTTTAAGAGGAATTTACGATATTAAGAGCACGCTTCGAGCCATAATGTCACGCTGTTCTTGCTACAGGATGAGATTGGTATAAAAAGGAGCTGCTGGATGATTGTAAAGACAGCTGAAGAGCATTGCATATGAAGGAATATTTTAAAAACGCGATTTAACCGGATAATTTGAGGTGCAAGAAGTAATAGAGTGGAGATGCTTCGCTTGTGAAGTGTTCGAGAGCAACTGTTGTTCATGTTTACAGAGAGGGGGCTATCAAGAAAAAAACTGGGTCTGAACGTTAAGGCGTGTGGTCGTTACCGGACACTGGTTGCTCGAGCTGAAAAGAGAGTTTTCAGAGTGTCTAGTCCAACACAAGGGCAAAAGTACGTCAAACTACAGCTTATCTCAATCACGGACCAACTGCGATGGCTTCTCAACATATTATTCTCTGCACATTACACTCTATCGGGTATGTTCAAAAGCATTTGCTGTCTGCAGCTAACAAGATCAAATGTTCCCAGTTCGCACAGAATCACAAACATTCGAAAATAAATGAATGGAAAATGGTAATGTAGTCCGATCACGTTTTCAACTACAATATGCTGGAGGCAGGTTTCGAATATGGAGATAACAACACGAAATCATGGACTCTTAAGTGCATTACCACAACACTTCAAGGTGGTGGAGGGGATGTTTTTCTGGCATTGTTTGGGCCCTTAAATACATGAGAAACAACGTCTGAATGACAATATTGTCACTGACCAAGTACATCCAGTTATGTTAATGGTTCAATCAAATGGAAAAGAATACTTCAAACAGAAAAATACTCCAAGCCATAAAGCTGACATTGTCTACGAATGGCTTTAAAAGCATGTTGGAGATTTCATCTTGCTTAGTTAGACTTCACAGTCACTAGATCTCTTCAGCATTAGTTGGATGAAGCCAAAAGAGGCATCAGGCAGCTGGACCCAGAAACATCAAATCTTAGAGAACAGAAAAGTGTAGTTCATTGAAAATGGTCTCATATTCCTCAAGCCACCTACCAACATTTTATTGAGTCCATGCCTAAGAGAATTGCTGCTGTATAGTGAGCAAAAGGTGGCCCAACGATGTACTCAGTAGGTGGTCAAAACATATTGGCCATTCAGTTTTTATATATATATATATATATATATATATATATATATATATATATATATATATATATATATATATATATATATATATATACACCCGATTATCTTTTTGCACAGGGGATACGTTCCAGACACTACCGTAAAAAATAAGTTTTTAAAAAAGATACAGTGGACATATTAAAATTGGAGATAGGTTCCATCCATATATACGTAATAAAAAAACTGTTAATTTTCATTTGAAATTTGGATTCAATCGACTGAACTCGAATAAATATGTAAGAGCAAATCCACAAATCTTATTTTAATTACGTTCACACGGGATATTTTTTAAATTGAAAAAGTGCGGCAGTCGGAAGTGATTAAAAATAAATAGAATTTATTATTTATTTATACATACATACATAATCATTCAGTCCTTCAGTCTCACTACTAGGCAATAAATGTGCCCATTTTCTGTCGTTTTTCGGTGCCGAAAAATCACTCTGGTCACTGGAAATATTAAATGGCGATGTAACTACGAGTGCGTCTTGAATGAAATTAACATCTTACGTTTCTTTTGTTTCACTGGTTTTGAATGCGAATTCAGTTATCAGACGCTGTGATTTTGTTTTCGTTAGTTCTTCATAACGTTCCATAATAATTTTAAAACGACGTTAGAGTGGTAGAACTCTTTCTACATTGCCATTATTTGTAAGAAAATCATTTCCAAATTTATTGTCTAGTTAGAGGCCTTCAAGAATTGTACTTGCAGAAAGTGGAACCACGCCTCCATCATCACAACTCTAAACTAACGTGGAATCATCTACATTCTCCGAAATACTCTCTAGAATTGTTCTTCATTAAGAGTCGTCAGTTGTTAATTCTGCAATATTTTCAACTGTTAATTCTTAAAAGCTCTCTCTGCCAACTTATGTAACAAAGTGATGATATCAGAATGTAATTCGTTCGTATTTAAATTAGATACAAGATTTTTAGACTTTACACAATCTGGCCAAAGTGGCCAGATCTCCATGTATTTAAGGTGGATGGGTTTTTATATTTGTCTCATTGTGTCGTGATCGCCCCGTCAGCACACGAGAGAGACTCCTGAACGAAACGTTCCAGGAATCAGGAGCTAACCGTATGAGCTAGAAGAGGGACCAAGGGCTGCAAAGGCAAAAACAAAAATATAAAACAAGGAAAAATCGGCACAACATGGGCGTCATCCGCTGATAACATTGCACGCAATATAAGCTACAGTGCAACGCAATATATTTTTACTTCTTTTTAGATTTTTAAACTGTGTTAAAGCAAAAAAATAATCGGTTCTTTTTCTTGGACCGTGTTATTTCAAAGCTGTGGAAAAGGAGAATCGTGTATATATACACTGAAAAGCTACAACAACTGGTACACCTGCCTAATATCGTGTAGGGCCCCCACGAGCACGCAGAAGTGATGCAACACGACGTGGCATGGACTCGACAAATGTTTGAAGGTATCCTGGAGGCAATTCACACCATGAATCCAGCAGGGCAGTCCACAAATCCACAGAGTGCGAGGGGGTGGAGATCTCTTCTAAACAGCACATTGCAAGGCATCCCTAATATGCTCAATAACGTTCATGTTTGGGGATTTATGTGGCCGATGGAAGTGTCTAAAGTCAGATGAGTGATCCTGGAGTCACTTTGTAGCAACTCTCGAAGTGTGGGGGTGTCGCATTGTCCTGCTGAAGTTGTCCAAGTCCGTCGGAATGCAAAATTGACATAAATGGGTGTAGATGATCGTACAGGATGCTTATGTATCTGTCACCTGTCAGAGTCATCTCTAGACATATAAGGGTCCAATATCATGCCAAATGCACACGCCCCATACCATAACAGAGGCTCCAGCAGCTTGAACAGTCCCCTGTTGACACGTACGATCCATGGATTCATGAGGTTGTGTCCGTACCTGTACCCGTACACGTCCATCCGCCCGATACAATCGGAAACGAGACTCGTCAGACCAGGCAACGTGTTTCCAGTTATCAACAGTCCAATAGAGGTGTTGGCGGGCCCAGGCAAGGCGTAAAGCTTTGTGCCGTGCAGTCAACAACAGTACACGAGTGGGCGTGCGGCTCCGAAAGACAGTATCAATGACGGTCCGCTGAATAGTTCGCACGCTGACACTTTTTAATGCCCCAGCATTGAAATCCGCAGCAATTTGAGGAAGTGTTGCACGTCTCTCATTTAAGGATTCTCATCAGTCATCAACGGTCCAGTTCTTTAAAGATCTTTTTCCGGCTGCACCGCTGTCGGAAATTTAATGTTTTAAAGGACACCTGATATTCATGGTACACTCGTGAAATAGTCGTGTGCGAAAATCCATATTTCTTCGCTACATATATATACACTCAAGAGCCAAAACATTATGACCACCCCTAAATTTTTCAGTGAATTCGCCTGGATGACGTGGAAGGCACGTGATCAGGTGGAAGTGGTATTTAACTGCTGCTGGAGAGTCTGAAGAATCATTCTTTCACTTACTTCTGTGCGTGATGGGCAAGGCAACGGATCTAAGCGACTTTGATAGAGGGCAGATTGTAATGGCTCGAAGGCTCGGAACAAGTATTTCCGAAACTGCACGACTCGTGGGTTGTTCACGACCTACAGTTCTTAGTTAGTACTTATGCAAAGTGGATGAATGACGGTGAAACCAGCAGTAGACGACATGGTGTTGGACGTCCACACGCTATCAAAGAAAAAGGTCGTCGGAGACTGTCTCGCATGGTGAAGCAAAACCGGAGCCAGACAGTCGTTCAGCTGACATCCCAATACAATGCAGGGCCAAGTAGAATAGTATCGCAGCACACTGTTCAGTGGACACTGTTGGATATGGGGCTATGCAGCAAACGTCCCACTCGTGTGCCTTTGCTGACCAAGCGTCATCGCCAACTGCGCCTGCGCTGGGCCCGGGAACATCGCGACTGGTCCATGGATCAGTGGGAGAGAGTTGCCTGGTGAGATGAATCACGGTTTGTCATTCATCACACCGATGGCCGTGTCAGGATACGCCGTCTTCCAGGCGAACTGTTGCTCCCTCAATGTACAGTAGGTCATACACAGGCCGGTGGTGGCAGTATTATGCTTTGGGGGACGTTCTCTTGGGTGTCTCTGGGACCCGTGGTTGTGGTAGAGCAGACCATGAATGCTACAGGGTATCTGAACATCATTGCGGACCAGTTGCACCCTTACATGGCCTCTGTTTTTCCAGCTGGAAATTGAATGTTCCAACAGGACAACGCCCCGTGTCACAAGGCTAATGTGTTGGAGTGGTTCCAGGAACATGATGTTGAATTCCAGTTAATGACCTGGCCGCCTAACTCACCGGATCTCAATCCGATAGAACACATTTGGGATGTCATAGGACGACAGCTCAGAGTTCAAAGACCACCAATTCGCAATATCTCGGATTTGCGTGACCGTTGCTTAAACATCTGGTACAATCTGTCTCCGGCCATCTACCAAGGACTTGTGGCCACCATGCCAAGGCGGGTTGAAGCTGTGTTGCGCGCCAAAGGTGGGCCAACTCGTTATTGACAGGTGGTCATAATGTTTTGGCTCTTGAGTGTATATACTATATACACTCATGGACAAAAAAATGGGTGGGCGTCAAGGGCAGCACACGTAATGGGCGCCGCGATACCAACTGTCCTTCAGCCAGGCGCCTTCGTATGGTTCGAGAAGACACAGAGAAGTGAAGGTGCTACCTATGCCTGGATGGCGGCCGATGAAGCAGTTGGCTGTACGCGTGCATTTCTTACGATGTGGCGGTCTTCTCGACGACTGGTCTGTCGAGGGCATCCTCAGCCTGGTCTTCGTGTACATGACATCTCTCGGGTCCACTGGTCCCAATACCTCCTCACAACACAATCAGAGCGGCCTAATTCACGAGCTACTCGCCTAGCTGACCACGCAGGTTCCATCATCCCGACGATTCTCCCCCTCTCAAACTGCGACAACTGCTTATATTGTCTTCGAACACGGCGTAATGGCATGTCTATCTCAGCTCTTCCTTTGTAAATGATTCATCACACTCAAACAAGCTTTGGTTACCTGTTTTATACTCCACAGAGTACGATGTTCAACGCCCTCTACCGGCTATACGTAATGCGCAATCACGCTGCATTTCTAATCATTTGCATATCTCCCCGACATGTACCTTCATTGCAAATTTCGTTACGATCCCGCAATTATTTCTTGGTGCGCTAATTTTTTTGTCCATGAGTGTGTATATATATATATATATATATAAATATATATATATATATATATATATATATACATATATATATATATAGATATATATATATATATATATATATATATATATATATACATATATATATATATATACATACATATATATATATATATATATATACATACATATATATATATACACTGCTGGCCACTGTAAATGCAACACCCTGAAGGCAACATGCATTAGCGGAGGTGAGATATACAAATGATTAGAATTTCAGCGCAGACGCACATCACGCGCACCTGTGGCACTACTTCAAAGCGCTATTTAAGACTTGGAGATTTCGACGATTTCAAGTTCGGCAATTGTGTTTTTCTTGTGGTTTTTTCAAAAAAACGATCAATTATGCCTCGTCGAAAACAGCGATCATCTTTTGATCAAGTATCCGAGTTCGACAGAGGAAGGATAGTGGCCTACCGAGATTGTGGATTATCTTTCAGGGAAATCGGTGGTCGTGTTGGACGAAACCAAACAACTGCAATGCGGATATGTGATCGTTGGATGTAGGAGGGTACGACGGACCGGCGTGTCCGATCGTATCCACCTCAGCGCACCACTTCACGTGACGACAGGCAAATTGTGCGCATGGCAGTGACGGATCGCTCAGTCACATCACGAACCATAGTACAGCACATGCAGTCTGTAACGCATCATCCAGTGTCTGCGCGTACCATTTGACGCCGTTTACAGCTGAGTGGTCTGTCCGCAAGACGTCCATTGCTTTGTCTACCCTTGACGCAGAACCACAGACGTCTCCGCCGCCAATGGTGCGATGACAGAAGGATGTGGACGGCAGAATGGAATGAAATTGTCTTTACTGACGAGTCACGCTTCTGTATGCAACACCAAGATGGTCGCATTCGAGCCTGGACACACCGTGAAGAGAGGATGCTGAACAGCTGCGTTATGCACCGCCACACTGGTCCTGCACCGGGTATTATGGTATGGGGCGGTATTGGATATCATTCTCGAACACCTCTAGTACGCATTGACGGTACTTTAAACAGCCAGCGCGACATCTCCGAGGTGTTGGAGCCAGTTGTCCTTCCTTACCTTCAGAGCTTGCCCACAGCCATATTTCAACAAGATAATGCGCGACCACACGTGGCACGCATTGTCCAACGGTTCTTCGTCAATCGCCAGATTGAATTGCTTCCCTGGCCGCCTCGCTCTCCGGATCTTTCGCCGATAGAAAACATGTGGTCCATGGTTGCTCTACGATTGACCAAAATTCCATCCCCAGCTGCCACAGCAGATCAACTTTGGCAACGTGTGGAAGCTGCTTGGTCTGCTGTACCCCAAGAACTCATCCAAAGTCTCTTTGAATCAATGCCGAGGCGCGTGGCAGCGGTGATCTCCAACAATGGCGGCTACTCTGGCTACTGATTTTGGCAGGAACCACACTTGACAGAAATCTATAAATTTAATCATTTGATACTTGGTCAACATGTTATCTACAAAATAAATTTTGTTGTGATATCTCGTCTTTCTTGGTGTTGCAATTTGGGTGGCCAGCAGTGTATATACATATATATATATATATATATATATATATATATATATATATATATATATATATTATATATATATATATATATATAATATACCTATATATATATATATATATACCTATATATATATATATATACCTATATATATATATATATATATATATATATATATATATATATATATATATATATATATATATATATATATATATATATATATATACCTATATATATATATATATATATATACCTATATATATATATATATATACCTATATATATATATATATATATATATATATATATATATATATATATATATATATATATATATATATATATACAGTATACATATATATACAGAGGCTGTTCACACATTTTTTAGACGATGTATATTGTATTCACACAACTAAATTACATAAAATTCTTGTGTTTTAAATGTTCTATTTGACATCCCTTATTCTGTACTATCTTTCGACACTGCAATTTCCATGATAATAATGCCTTTTGAAGTGTCAGAAGAGGTATTCTATCCCATTCCTCCTGAACAGCTTTCCAGAGACCTGTAAGGTTTTTGGGACGACGTTTGGATAATGCAGATTTTAAAAGTCCGAAAGCACAAAATCCATAGGTGATACATCGGGAGATTTAGTAGGGATATCAGAGAAGGGTATGGCCTCGATATCAGTTTTTTGTTCCATTTCTTTTAGGAAATTTACAGTGGATTTTGATGTGTGACTGCTAGCTTTGTCCTGATGGAGTCTCACAGATTGATGGCACTGTGGGTAAAGCGATGGTATTTCATTCAGAAAAATTGGCGATAAAATATGTTCCTGATAGTATTTGGAGTTAATCTTGACATTTTTTCCCACTCTCTTTATTTTTAACTTGCCATTATAAGAAAACCCAGCAACAATCATGAATCCCTTAGAAAAACTTTCTTTCGATTCTTTGAACCATGTACTTAAATTTTTTTCTCCCCTTTTATGATAATAAATGGCTCTTTTTTTGTTGCAATCATTTAAATACACCCATGATTCATCTATTGTGACAATTGTTTTCCATTTTTCTTTGGATAAATGTTTCTCAAATAGAATTCTGCAGCGTATCCTGCGTTCAGCGATATGATTTGGAAGAAGACGATGCACATTGCGTTTTTTCGCTTTCTTAAGATTTAAATCAACGTTTATCATTTCATTTACAGTGGACACCGAGCATTTTAATGATTTTGCAACTGTCCTTTGACTAGGGGGATTTTCTTTTAACATTAAACAACGTACCTTTGCAATAGTCGAAGATGTCCGTTTTTTCCTTGGATACTTGTTTGGAATTTTTGTCCCACTTGAGGCTCCAATTTGACGTTTTATTCCTTTCTTGTAGACGATATTACCTATCGACGCTTTAGATATCACAAAACCATGACTCTCACATCGTTTTTGGATAACGGAGTATGCATATTTCTCTTCGGAAAGAGCATAAATGTAGCCTTCGAACCACTGCTTTGTTAAAAACGCCATTTTGAATAAAAACAAAACTTTCAAGCCGCAGACGATAATTTTGACTTTTAAAAACATAGTACATTGCAATTATTTCTTTTGAAGCAAACGATTTTTTATTACCGCTTACCAAAATCGTCTAAAAAATGTGCGAACAGCCTCTGTATATACATATAATATATATATATATATATATATATATATATATATATATATATATATATATATATATATATATATACAGGGCTAGATTTGAGGCGGAACGCGCCGGAACGGCGTTCCGGTACCTCTCTTTGTCAATAATTTGGAATACCCCCCCCCCCCCCCACACACACACACACACCCACCCCGGAAGGTAACCGTTCCGGCACCTCTATTTCTAGAAATCTAGCACTGTATATATATATATATATGAGTGTGTGTGTTTAAGTTCATAAATTCCTTTTGGAAGACACTCTGATTTTGAAACACTCTCTCTTAAGCTCCTTCATCACACTTTAGCTAAGCGTTCTCAGAATTAATAAAAGAAATGGAATGAGTATATACTGGTAGAAGACACTTGATAATACAAACATTAGCAATACTGTAACTTCGTATGCTAAAGAAAAATTCTTATTCCAAAATCCATTCTTTATTGTTATGAATGATGTTCTTTAGCAGCGAGACATTACCATTTAATCTTGAAATATGATATCGTTCACTATGATAAGGATTGTCAAGAAAACATACATACACGAACTCCACAGTAATAGTACAGTTTTAGATTTCTCAATGCACTTTCAATAAACTTGACTCTTATTCTGTGTAGTGTTATTGTACTTCATGCATTAGAAATTATGTTAATGTAATTAACCAATCATTTGAACACTTTCAGGTGCTTTCAGTTTCCTAAACGTAAGCTTCCTTTTCGTGAGACAAAACGGATACCACTTGGTACAAACATATTTACCTACTTTTCTCATTGTCATGATATCGTGGGTATCATTTTGGTTGCATGTTGATGCAACTCCAGCCAGGGTGACTCTGGGAGTTACCACTCTGCTGACTCTAACTACGGTCGCATCAGGAATCAGAACTCAGTTACCCCCAGTTTCTTATGTGAAAGCCATTGATGTATGGATTGGAGCGTGTTCAGTCATGGTATTTGGAGCTTTACTTGAATTCACACTTGTCAACTATTTATCCAGAAGAAAAGTGAGATCGCCTGAGCAGAAGGCTACTCTAAAGATGTTTAGTGTAAGTATATATTTCTTTGAAGTACAAAAAATATTGAGAGACAACCCCCCCCCCCCCCAGAAAAAGAAAAAGAAAAAGAAAAAAAAAAAGACGTCTAGAAGTATTGAAAAAGATGTTTACTCACCCGAATAGCTTTCACGTGCATTAAAAGTAACTGTCAACGTAAATGCAAGTTTTCTTCGCATAGCGGTTCTCAATCTTTACTATGAGGGAAACACTTACATGTCCCAGGAATGAAACCCCTAAACCCCCATCATCTTAGGATGTCATGTTATAGGACATACTGAATCGATTTTCATCGTTTTTCTTTTAAAATCAGTTTATGATCAACCTCAATTTAGTTTCACACATTTTTTTGTTATGGAAAAATAATTGTAATAAATTTAAAACAAATGGACATCAATCATATGGATAATTGGACAATTTAAAACAAATGGACATGAATGGAAAATTGCATACGTTTTTCTCAAGTCTCATTTCTGTGTTAAATAATAAAACATACAGAGACAATGCACATAGCTTTATAATTTTTTTTATCTATTACTCATACATTAGTTGGTGTACAGTTAAATTTATATGCAGAAAAATTAAAAGAAAAGTAAATACACTGTAGAGCTTTAAAAAAAGGGAGGCCCATTTAAGACTTTTAAACAAAATTGTGGGCTTCTAAAGAGCACCTAAAATAATTTTGAAAATTTAGTCTGTTTAGGGCCTGTGGGAACCTTAAAAAAATAATTAGAAACATTTATATTTTAATATTACCATGATATACATTGTATAGCATAATGCTGCTGGTAGTAAACGTCAGGAAAGTTCTTGAATATTTAAATGTATTGCACTTATGTTTAAAAGAAATTCTGCATGTCAAAAGAAAAACAAAAATGAAACCTACGACTTAGTAGAAATTTCTCAAAAGCGGATAATGGTGTTAATACAGGAAACTATGTAAAAAATTTCAAATTTTATGTGATGTTGTATTGCTTTACTTTCTAGGATCACACAATGATTTAAAAAAAATATATAACAATATTCATCGAATTTGAATTCCTGAGAAGAAGCAGGGGATTTTATTTAAACAATCCATTGCTGAGATAAATAGTGAGTTAGAGAGAATGGGCACTTCATCTAAAATTAAGTTTTAAAAGCATAGTACTCATGTGGTTTTCTAAAAAAATCTAGTGTTTTAATATGTATGATATTTTTACAAGTTTGTTAATCAACATTGACTCTTATTATTTCAGAAGAGCAGGCAAGTTTTGGAATTCTATAAGGGAGATGCACCAACAGATTGCAAAAGTCAAGCTGATAATGCAGATTCCACTGAGGAAGAGAAGAAAGCTATTTTAAAAAGGGCTCTAAAAGTTGATCGTGTCTGCAGGATACTATTTCCTGTAATCTTCCTCATCTTCAATGTTGCATACTGGTCTTATTATCTTCATGTTTCACAATATGTAATAATTTAAGCAATATCACCAGAAAGGAACAAGTTCATTTCAAATTTAGTATTAGAAATTTGATGGAGCACACAAAAACTGAAAATTCACATCCTCCAGATGTAGACAAGAGAATTAAGTTCAATCAAGAGGAAGTATCCTCAATGAGAACAAATCATAAGAAAATAATATGTCCCACATCAAGGATAGAAAAGCACAAACATATTCATGTTGCCAACAAGCTGCATTTGTTTATTAGCTGTGAGATTACTGTTAATAAGAGATTGTTTTAAGTGTTTTCATTTCATGTCTTGTTCATTTATGTATGTATCTAAATAAACAGGTTTAGACAAGTCTTTCATTAATCAAAATATATTTCAGATTTGAAAATACATAATAAAATATTTTTTGAATAATCAACTATAAAGCTAAAAACAATAGAAATATAAATTCTAAATTTAAAGTCATAAAGCCAATAAAAGCATTTAAAAAAAGTTGGTTATAAGTCATATATGTTTTTTATCACTACATATCACATAGAACATTTTCCGTTAAAGTAATGCTTTTCTGAGTATCATTATTTGAAATGATTGAACACTGTTTTAATATGTAGTTAAAGGAAGGAGGAGGTGAGAGGAAGATATTCATTTTAGAGGATTGTGGATTTGCTATTAAGAGGGGAGAAAGTCATGCCAGGTTTAGGCAGTAAAAAATTTAAAATATTAAGACTATTTACTGAGCAATACCATAGAAGATTATTACAAAAATGAAGTTTTAAATATATACATGAATGAAAATCTTAGACATGATTTAAAATCCCCTTTAATATATATAATTATCTGACAATCTGTCAGTGCAGCAAACTGAACAATTCTTAGACCATTTAAGGTACCTAGTTACCATGTACAAGACTGTAACAATAACTATTTTATTTCTTTGCCTCCAGCGTAGACATCCAATTTTTTTCCAATTATTTTAAAAGATTGTAAACAATGAGAGAAATTTCTATTCTGCAAAGAGCATGCAAGGTAGAGGTTCTCTAAAAGGGGAGGAAACAAGACTCTGAAAGGCCCCAATTCCTTACATCAGGTATAATACACTTAAGTGAAATTGACATTAATAGCAATTAATTAATTTTATACTCTGATGCAGGACAAAATGCTTACACATGCAAAACAAAAGAGGCAAACAAAATATACAGTCAGCAAAAATGAGTTTTAATATCAAGAGATGACAGCATAAGTAACATTTTAAATATAAAGCCCCCTCTCCCACACACACACACAAAAAAAAATAAATAAATAAATACGAGTATAATATGACAGTGCAAAAGCAATTCCATACATCATTTCATTACTTATTCTACCTCTGAGCAATTTTCTCTATAAAAGCAAAATTTTTTACATACTACAGACATCACTATCAGGAATATTTTTTTTCTCTTGTTATACCTTAGGCACAGAATTTATAAGTCATATATTTTCAAATAATGTACATATAGTACATACATATTTTCATGGCAAATAAGATTTGATCAAACTCATTTCAGTGATCAGTATCCTTCCACTAAATATCATTATTGTGGAAAGATATAAACAGTTGAACCCACTTATAAACTTATAAAGAAATACATTCATATACTATATTAATCATTTCATAACTGTCCAAACTTGCTTTGAACTGCATAATAGTGGTGACACATACTAAAATAGTTTTATTTGCCTCCATAAAATAGCCAATCAGAATAAATACAGCAAGCAATCTAAATGTGACAACATTTATTAATGAAAAGGGGATCAACCACCATAAGGAATATTTGTAACAAAATTCTCATGAGAATAACAATTTTTCCATAGTATGTAGCTGGAAGGAACAGGAAAATGAAACAAAAAATATATTGCTTAGATAGATGAAATTAAATCAGGCTTATAGATGATGAGAGAGTTATCAGATCTTATTTTTATATGATTTTCTGATTCAGCAAAATCTTAAGTATAAATGAAATATATTTAAAAGTTTTTTGCACTTAGCAAACACCATAGATAAAATACAAATACATTTATGACTAGGTGAAAAATAAAAATGGATAAAGAACTACTTCATAAAATGTAATTAATACAAATCCTTCATAATAAAATTTGGATATAAAAATCTTAGTAAAAACAAATAAATAAAACTGAACATCAATCTAAATTTATCCAAAGTTAATATAAAAATTATTTAAAAATGAGCTATGCACAGTTAACAAATGATTTCCCAAAAAATCTCCTACATAAAACCTTAATAATTACATTTAGTGTGAAGGGTGAATGATACTGCAATTGTTAACAAATAAGAAAAACAGTAAGAAAATAATTCCACAATGTTCACAGATAGAATTCCGTTCAATAAGAATAACAAATGTATCATATTTCACCAAAATAGGCAACAACACAATATTTGCTCAGATGTGAAATTCCCATAATTTGAGCCAAGCAGAAAAAAGATCACCTCACATTGCCATGACAAAAAGCAACTCAGTGGTAATAATCACAAATCATAAAGGACTAAGAGAGCAAAAATCATACAACCGAGATTATAGAAATGATCTGACATATGAGCAAAGCTGTTTCAAGCATCTCTTAATTTTTTTTACAAACATGAATGCAAATACTTTGACTACATTTTTAAATTGGAAAATTGTCAGTCAACAGTAGATATCTTTAAAAGTTCTGCTTGAGGAATTGAGCTATTCCAGTATGCTAGCTAACAATTTCATGCAGAGGAACCCATAAAGAGGGCAAAATTCATTACAACTGTGTATGAAAGCAGGCTGAGCAGGCTAGAGATGCCTGCTTTTGATCAGAAGTTTAGATAAAATTAAATAGTTTTTCCAAACTATAGGAGTTTCAGACATTTCAGTAACAAAAACAATAACCAATTTTATATTAGATAAAAATAAAAGAGCAGGTCAGTCATATTTTTCTTCTTTTTACACATATATCATTGGTGCAAATGCACATCTACTAATTTGTATTTACAGTTCTTCTCCTTTTCAAATTCATTAAAAGTGATTTTAGAACGTGCAAAAACATAAAAAAAATATTAAACGTAAGATTTTACAGTTTTCCATTTCAAATTCATTAAAAGTGATTTTAGGACATGCAAAAACGAAAAAATATGAAAGGTAAGATTTCACAGTTTTTCCATTTCAAATTCATTAAACGTGACTTTAGGACATGCAAAAACATAAAAAAATATGAAAGGTAAGAGTATGTTCAAAGATTTTAACTTTTCAGCAACCAAAAATAAGACAATACCAAATACAAATCACACAATAAAATTATTTTAATATAATAGACTTGTAACTTGCAAACGTGAAACATTTTCATAATCCTAACTTATGGGGATTCAATATTAACTTCAATTATCCCATTTTTTCCATGAAAGTGGATTTTTAAAAAAAATCAGTCAGTTCTGAGCAGATAATAAAGAATAGTAATTATTAATTTAATAACACCTAAGAGATTAAGTATAATCTGTAATAATTGTCATAGTGAAAAAAAAGGCAGAGAACAAATTAATATATAATAATAACTTGCAAGACCATATAATACACATGAAAAGCTCTTATAAATATTGCCATGCCAGCAATACAGCTCAGTGTATATTCAATCTGGATATCAATGTCTGACATTACTGATACATCTGCAACTACCAGATATATACTACTTATATACTAGTCTCATAATTAGATAGCCATTTCAATATACACAGTGGTCACCAAACCTTGGGCCACAGACTGGTACCCGGTCCGTGGATCAAATGGTACTGGGCCGCCTAAGGAACATTAAATTATTTCCATTTTATTTACTGTGGTATATTTCTCTTGTTGCAAAGAAACAAATGCAGGGTTCTCATTGATTTAGGGTTCTAGTGAGTTAAAATGTTAAATCACTTTATATTCATTTTTTGGTGTAACTGTACTTTATTTTGAGGGTATGTTTAAATACTATTAAATTAAAATAATTAAATCAAAACAATCTAAAATGTTAACAATCACCCCCTCCCCTCTGCGGGCCGCGGTAAAATTATCAAACGTTGATCGTTCCACAGCGATAAAAAGGTTGGGAACACTGATATACAGAAACAATTTTAATAAAATGTTATGTACATTATACACAAATATTTAATTATCAAAAGCCTGAGGACAGAGATTTTGTACAACATTGTTTCTGACAAAAAAACTCATACAATATTTCAGTTTTGAATTCCTGAGTTTAGTTCCTAATAAAAAAAAAGTCAATTTGAGTATTTACCAAAAATATATTCAGCTTTGCATCCTTGTATTCAGTTCCTGATAATATAAATAATTTAGGGCATTTTATTTAACTTAAAAGAGAGGAAGAATTCATTCTGTGATAAAGTAGCAATAATGTAGAATTTTATCTAATTTACAACTCTACATTTAATAGTATTCCATTTGCAGATAATAAAAATACAACAAGATAAAGTGTTAAATGAAGTGGAAATTATGAAAAGAGTAGAATTTTCATGGCAAGAAAATCATTTGAAATATTGACAAAACAATACAAAGGTCAAATCATTGCAGCTGAAAAAATAAACTAAAGGAAATAGTGTTATATATAAAAGGCCAAAATACTGTTCCCGGTGAAATTGCTAGTATTTGAAAACTGTAACATTTCCTATTGTACAGTTGCACATGCTCAAAATAGAAATGACATTACATATGTGCAATTAATTAGACAGAATACTATATCATCATTCTTAGTAAAACTATTTGTGAGTGAGTACCAGACAATGTAAATTACAAAATTAAAATTAATATATATATATATATATATATAACAACAAAATATTCAATATGAACTGATCTGATGATCAGCTATGGACCTGGCATTTCAAAGGACAGAAAAAAAGTGGTTCAATAAATTATCAATAGTTCAATAACTCAAAGTAGCAAAGTTATTGAATCTAAGAGTTATGATGTCTTTAAAATTATGAACAAGAAATTATGTTTTTTTTTTGTAGTACATTTCACTTTTGACTTAAAAACGATACAATATTTATTTCTTTCATGCTTATTATTTAAACTTGAGTATTTCATAAAAGTAATATAAATTAATTTTCTCAGGCATATTTGATCATCCATAATACTAATCACCTTGTAATTAAAAAAGCCATTGTATATGTATATAGTGACAAATATAATAACATTATAGAAGCGAGTCCCATGCACAGTTTATTCTTATAAAAAAAATCTTCCTAACATAAAATGTGTCTGATATGAATAATATTCTTACTACAGCAAGTAAATGATCTGGACACAAATTATTACATTATCTGAGATGAAACAAAAAATAGTGCATACAGTTACAAATATTTAATATATAATTTTTAAATTGTATAATAGTTTGTAACTATGCATACCATTCTACTATTGTAAATAAATTTTCTTATGATAAATTTCTAAGTGGTTCATCTGCATTACCTGCTTAACTAGAAGATGCAACTAATATTACATGAACTGATTATAATTACAGAAAAATTGTGCACACAGATTAAGTAAATAAATCTAAGATTGTGTATTTCAAATAAATAAATAACTTCTAAAATTGTTAAAATCCTGAGTATTACTTAAATATAAATAGAAAAAAATTCTAATATCATTTTATAAAAAAAAGTAGTCTCTGTCTTGAGAAGGAAAAATAATAAAATACACCAAAAATAACTAATTTTAAACGTAGAAGAAACTTCTTTAAGCTTGAAAGCCACACTTCTACATTAGCTGCAGAAAACAAAAAAAATTATGAACAACTGAGCAAGATATAACCTTAACTATTTACATTCTCGTGCGGCAGTTTACATCTGATCTGAAATCAACCTGCTGTACATTTTTAGTCCAACTTTAATATGAAGGCATTTTTCTCTTTCTTGTTGAATAACTTTGCTTAGTTCACAATATTTTTAGCCTGAAAGAACAAAATTTTAGTTAATATGAACTTAAAACAAAATTAAGAAACAAGTGTTAAAATGTGATATATCGATTCAAACTGTAATGTATTAAATCAATTATATCATAACATTCATTATGCATTGCATCCTTAACATATCAAAGGGTAACAGAATATAGCTATAGAATACAGACACAGTCAAAAAAAATTCTTTTTAGCAAGCAAGAGCCTTCTTTTAGCAAACAGGGTAAAATCACAAAATGATTAACTGAATTTTTTTCAACTGATTCTCAGCAGCTGAACTAAAGAATTCATCTGGTTTATTCAAGAACAATTAAATGAATAATAATATAAATGACTACTATTTTACTCAATGCTTGTAATTAAAACTCTTTTTTAAAATGTTTATACATTTACAGTATCAAAAATACGAAATTAATGTATGAACTTATATTTATAAGTTAACAATATTTTTCGAAGTGCTGAAAGATTTGAGCCTACGCCTTAAATTCATACATCAGATAATCTGAGAGCCAAAATTTATTGAAAAAAGGTGGAAGCGGAGGACCTAAGCTTATTTCATTAATAGCTTCCTAGTTAGTAAACTTATTTTAGCAGGCAGACCAAATGATTCATAAGACATTAAATCCTTGATTTTTAAAACTAAAAATATCTATAAACAGGAAACAAAATTTAAATGACAATTTGAGCTTTAATTTCACCGGCAGGCATACATATCACAGCTTTAAGAATAATGTTATGAAATAAAATTCTGGGTCCATAACATAAAGGATCATCGTTATTTTGACTTTAGTAACAAATACTTTTAAAATCTCAGAAGTGTGCATTATTCACTTGTTGGATAAATGAATATAATTCATAGTATACAAATATGATTTATAAAATATAAATACAATGAATATAGATGAAAATTTATTAATTACATTATATAGTTTATATTTACACTGCTGGCCACTGTAAATGCAACACCCTGAAGGCAACATGCATTAGCGGAGGTGAGATATACAAATGATTAGAATTTCAGCCGCAGACGCACATCACGCGCACCTGTGGCACTACTTCAAAGCGCTATTTAAGACTTGGAGATTTCGACGATTTCAAGTTCGGCAATTGGTGTTTTTCCTTGTGGTTTTTTCAAAAAAACGATCGATTATGCCTCGTCGAAAACAGCGATCATCTTTGATCAAGTATCCGAGTTCGACAGAGGAAGGATAGTGGCCTACCGAGATTGTGGATTATCTTTCAGGGAAATCGGTGGTCGTGTTGGAACGAAACCAAACAACTGCAATGCGGATATGTGACGTTGGATGTAGGAGGGTACGACGGACCGCGTGTCCGATCGTATCCACCTCAGCGCACCACTTCACGTGACGACAGGCAAATTGTGCGCATGGCAGTGACGGATCGCTCAGTCACATCACGAACCATAGTACAGCACATGCAGTCTGTAACGCATCATCCAGTGTCTGCGCGTACCATTTGACGCCGTTTACAGCTGAGTGGTCTGTCCGCAAGACGTCCATTGCTTTGTCTACCTTGACGCAGAACCACAGACGTCTCCGCCGCCAATGGTGCGATGACAGAAGGATTGTGGACGGCAGAATGGAATGAAATTGGTCTTTACTGACGAGTCACGCTTCTGTCTGCAACACCACGATGGTCGCATTCGAGTCTGGAGACACCGTGAAGAGAGGATGCTGAACAGCTGCGTAATGCACCGCCACACTGGTCCTGCACCGGGTATTATTGTTAGAAGTTAGCGCCATTTATCGGCATATTTATAAAGATCGCTATCCCTAACTTTGATTCTATCCCGGCAACTATGCGCAATAAAGGCACCTAAACATATAAAAACACCTATTATTTCCTTTTAATTTATGTGTCCTCATGTTGGCTTTGCCGCGGGGTGCGCCCGTGCGAGGCGAACTTTTATTTGTAAACAACGCCATGTTGGAAAATGACGTCACCGTCATTTTCCGGCGGAAGATAAACTCTCATTGTATTTTGATTCGCTACATGCAAATTTTCTGTCATTATTCAAATTTTTTCATTGTTTGTGATTGGCTGCCAGAAATCTAACTGTAGCTGTTAACCTTGTTTAAGCACTATATATAACGAGTCTGACTATAGTTTAGCGGTGGTGTATCGCTGTTGCATTAAATTATATTTGTGATACTTGACATATTAGTCTTGTATCGTATTTTTATTACTTGTTTCTTTTTTAACCGGACATGTAACCGTTGATGTATTTCTTTTTAGTTTTTAATTTAAATAAACTACTTTAATTTTTTATCTTAAATTTCTTGGCTGAACTTTATTTAATTTTTTTGATGTTCGAAGATAAGTTTAATTTCTGAGCCATTACCGTGCTCAGCACCACAGCGCAATTAATTCTGCTTGATTGGGTTTTCGATCATCTATATTGAGACTCTATTAGAAGGTTATGGGCCAGACTCGTTAAATTAGCTTATCTTGTTTCCTGTAAAAATTCCTGAGTAAGAATGGCGCAACTTGACCTTTATAGTAAAGTCCCGCCGCTGACAGAAAATAGCTACTCGTCGTGGACTTCGGCCATGAGAATGGTGCTTATAGAGCGGGGACTTAGTAAAGTGGTCTTGGAACCTGCCGTTACCGTCAGGATGAGGATACAGCCGTAGCCGAAGATCTTCACGAAAAGGGGCAGAAGGCATTGGCCTTATATTTTTAAATCTGCCAACTAAATACAGAAACATCATCGAGAAAGACATCGATGGTCGTGAAGCTTGGGCGAAGCTGAAACGCATTTTGAGCCAGATTCGTTAGCAGGTGTTATGCACCTGAAACACCAGTTTTGGTCAACGAGGTTGAAGGATGACGACATTTCGCAATATGCTGCCCAGTTATCATCCCTAGCTGAGAAGTTGAAGGATGCAAAGGAACCCGTGTCAGAACTCGACCAGGTCTTTCAATTACTTCGTTACCTTCTGGATCCTTACGAGGGACTAGTACAGACAATCTACGAAAGAAAAAGGGATGACCTGATTTTTTTCAAGAATCCTTAATGAAGTTCTCGCTGAACAAGCAGGCTGTCGCAACGGGAGAATGACCGCAGTCATCAAGCATGGACGTCCACCCCTACTCGAGAACAACCAGCACGTGATACGTCATCATCATTTGCACCCTCAGAACGCGGAGATGTTATGAATGCAAGAGCAAGAATCACCTACGAACCGATGTCCTAAATTACGCAGAGGTAGATCTCCAACACCCCACCGGAGACAGATGACGAGACGATCCCCACCGAAGCGTGACTCAAGTACCGATTCTGAGAACTTTCACAGTAAAAAATCTTATCTGTCCGTGTCTTATTCCAACATTAAACCTTCCTGTGAATGGGTCCTGGACTCTGCCTCAACCGACCATGTTTGTGGGTCGAAGGAACTTTTCACCAAATTTATTCCCTTGGAAACCGAAAGGTTAGGGAGTTGTATCAAGGACACACACACTGCTGTTGAAGGTAAGGGCGAAGTTATTGTAAAATTTGATAATTCTGTATTACTCTTAAAAATGTCTTGTATGTTCCTAATATATCTAAAAATTTAATATCATGTTTTAAAACTTGACAAAGGAGGGGCTATTTTAATATTTAAAAATGAAAAGTTAAAGTTGAAGATAATGAAGAAACTGTATTTACTGCTCACGGGGAAAATGGTTATAATATTGTGAAATCTCAACCTATTAAAAGTAATCTAAAGCTAAGAATTTTAAGAATAATGCAATTGATACTAATGTTAAAACTAAAGCATGTTTAAATTCTAAAAGAGTATCCTTTTAACAGATAGTTTAGATGTGTGGCACAGAAGATTTGCCCACATTAACGCGGAATATATTAAAAACACAGCTAGAAAACGAAGCCGTTAAAGGTCTTCCTAAATTAAAAGGTGAACTAAAACCTTGCGACGCGTAAGTTTTAAAGGGAAAGGAGAAATTAAGTCAACTAAACCTTTACACTTCTTTACCTTGACCTCTGTGGTCCATTTCCAACAACGTCTATAGAAGGCCATAAATATTTTCTAGCAATAGTGGACAATTTTTCGCGTAAAGTCTTGGAGCTATCCTCTAAAAACTAAAGCAGATACTTTTAAAACATTTAAAATTTTCTTAAGTAACGCGGAAAGATTTACCGAAAACAAGTAAAGGCCATTCGTACCGATAATGGTACAGAGTTTATTAATAAATGATTTCCGTGAATTCTGTGAAAAACCTCGGAATAACTCATCAGAAATCAAACATTTACAACTCCAGAACACAACAGTTTGTGTTGAAAGATTTAATTATACTGCCGTAAACGGCATTAATGTGTTATTAAGAAACAGTGGCCTAAGTCAGGGTTTCTGGGTCGAAGCATTGAGGCACTTTACCCATACATGGAACCGAGTAGTGCACAGTGGAACTAAAACCCCTTGCGAAATGTATAGCGGATACAAACCCTCAGTACAGTATCTTAAACCTTTTGGGACAAAGTATTTTTTGGACTACCAAAGCAAGTCCGTAATAACTCGACATGCGTGCAAAACAAGGAATTCTTGTTGGTTATGCCCTTCAAACTAAAGGATATAGAGTTTGGGTTCCAAACGAACACAAAATAATTGAAACTATCAATGTTCGAATTGATGAGTCGGGAAAAACTGAAAAACCAAACGGAAAATCATGATAATCGATCCCGAAGTTTTGTTTCCTAACCGTCAATATATTTGTAGTACTCCCGAAGAACCAAATTCTAGTGAAACCAAGACTATTCCCAAAAGTAGAGAAACCAGCCCGAAAAAAGAAATTCCCATAGTTTGAGGAAATGCCTAAAACGGATTCGGAAATTGAATCTCAGCGGATTCTGAAATAGAATATCAGATGGATTCAGAAGACACCCCAGAGGGAAAGCCTCCCAAAAATATTAGCTGGACGCGAGAGTGTATACCCCGTTCAATAGCTCTAGAATTGATATTTATTACTATCCTGAAGGTACGTCGAAAAGGTTAAATACGCTTAAAAAATAAAAGGATATTGTAATTATAAAAATCTAGTTTACGATGAAAACCTATTTGATTTTTCATCTAAAAATCCTTTCGAAGGTATAGTTTCCGCGGATCAAACCGCAAGTAGTAGCAGTCATGTTGAATGACTAGATTTGCCCCATTTTGTCCCAAATAGCCTGAAACAAGCACTCAATACTAAAGATTCTGAACATTGGATAAAAGCCATGAAAACCGAACTCGAAGTAATTAAAAAATGTAAAGTGTGGAAATTAGTCGATTTGCCGGAAAATACGAAGTACTCGGCTGCCGTTGGGTGTATACCCTTAAACTCGATGACAAAGGGGATATTTCCCGTTACAAGGCCCATTTAGTTGCCCAAGGTCATCTACAGAGGAAAGGGGAAACGTACGAAGAAACGTTTTTCACCTGTAGTGAATTTCGGCCTTATTCTATTCTTTTTTTCTACTCTAGTCTGTTTTTACAAATGGTCCCATGTTCAATTAGATATCACATGTGCTTACCTTTACGCCCCACTAGAACAAACTATTTATATGAAACAGCCTCCCGGTTTTGAAAATTCAAACAAGGTATGCCTACTTAAAAGGGCAATTTACGGTTTACACCAAAGTTCACGCGAGTGGTATTTCGAAATCCACGAAGTTTTAATGAATTAGGTTTCATAAAACTCGATTGGTGTAACTGCTGTTATATTTATGGAAGAAAAATAGTTTTGTTACTTATGTGGATGATATCGTTATATTTGGCAAAAAAACCTAAACATTTAGAAAAAGCGATAAATTTAATTAGCCAGAATTTGAGAATAAAGTTTGGGAAAAACTACAAAACTTTTGGGGGTGAATTTTGAGGACAAAAACGGGGAACTATTTATTCACCAAAGTAATTATATATCAAAAATTTGTTTAGACTACGAAGAATACATTATCCTATTGCCTCATTACCTATACCAGTGGGAAAAATTTATTCGAAAGAGCAATGTCCTAAAACTGATGACGAAGCGTTAGAAATGTCGAAAATTCCTTATAGGAATTTAATAGGAAGTTTAGCGTTCATTGCTAATAGAACTCGTCCAGATAGTTGCTGTGCCCTTAATATTTTTCCCATTCCAAGAAAAACCCTGGAATAGCACACTGGGAAGGGTTGTTAAAAATTTTGGGTTATTTAAAATATACAAAGAGTTTGAAAATAATTTGTCAAATACAGGTTCATTAAACTTAAATGCATATTCTGATGCCGATTTCGCTAATAATCGCGGATGATCGCGTTTCAATGGGTGGATTAATAATATTTGCTGACAAATCCCCCATAGTATGGCGAAGTTTTAAACAAAAATCTGTTTGTTTAAGTAACATGGAAAGTGAATTCGTCGCCCTAACAGAAACGGCAAAGGAGTTGATTTGGTTGCAACAAATCGTATTGGAGTGTCAGAAACTAAAAATTTTTAAAGACACAGCCACTAATCCAATTTTGTTAGCGGATACCAAGCAGTATAGAATTTGTAAAAATCCACATGAAAATCAATCGCACTAAACACATCGATGTGAAATTATTTTTTGTGCGCGATTTATATATAAGAAATTTTTTAAAATTCAGTATATACCCACTAAAGCAAATTTGGCCGATATTTTTACTAAACCACAAACGAAAAATATTTGAAAAGGTTTAATGAGCATGTATTTGTGAAAGAATGACTATATGAGTGCCAATTTAGAATATAATTGTTTATTATATTTATAAAGGACTTTTTACACGTTCAGATTTTTAGAATATACAATTTTTTCAATGTATCACGTATTAGTATTATACACAGTATTTTTTATTGTATTAAAATTATCGAAAAAAAAATGGTAATGTTATACTGTATGATAAAATGTTTACAATGTATTTTTCACTTGTATGCTTATAATGTGTGAAATCACGGTCGTTTTTATATATACATTGCTAAAGTGCTTAAGTATGTACAGTGTCATGCTTTGATGTCAATTGTTTTGTTGAATATCATGCAATGCGAGTTTAAATAAGGTTTTTCTTTTAGCATAAGTTTAGCTATAAAGCATAGTTTAAAAAAATGTTTAGATGCTATTTGCGTAGAGTTGCCGCGATGGGGCGACCTTGTTAGAAGTTAGCGCCATTTATCGGCATATTTTACTTATAAAGATCGCTATCCCTAACTTTGATTCTATCCCGGCAACTATGCGCAAATAAAGGCACCTAAACATATAAAAACACCTATTATTTCCTCTTAATTTATGTGTCCTCATGTTGGCTTTGCCGCGGGTGCGCCGTGCGAGGCGCACTTTTATTTGTAAACAACGCCATGTTGGCAAATGACGTCACCGTCATTTTCCGGCGGAAGATAAACTCTCATTGTATTTTGATTCGCTACATGCAAATTTTCTGTCATTATTCAAATTTTTCATTGTTTGTGATTGGCTGCCAGAAATCTAACTGCAGCTTGTAACCTTGTTTAAGCACTATATATAACGAGTCTGACTATAGTTTAGCGGTGGTGTATCGCTGTTGCATTAAATTATTTTTGTGATACTTGACATATTAGTCTTGTATCGTATTTTATTACTTGTTTCTTTTTTACCGGACATGTAACCGGTTGATGTATTTCTTTTTTAGTTTTTAATTTAAATAAACTACTTTAATTTTTATCTTAAATTTCTTTGGCTCAACTTTAATTGTTTTTGATGTTAAAAAGATAAGTTTAATTTCTGAGCCATTACCGTGCTCAGCACCACAGCGCAATTAATTCTGCTTGATTGGGTTTCTCGATCATCTATATCGAGACTCTATTAAGTATGGTATTGGATATCACTCTCGCACACCTCTAGTACGCCATTGCCGGTACTTTAAACAGCCAGCGCTACATCTCCGAGGTGTTGGAGCCAGTTGTCCTTCCTTACCTTCAGGGCTTGCCCACAGCCATATTTCAACAGGATAATGCGCAAACCACACTGGCACGCATTGTCCAACGGTTCTTCGTCAATCGCCATATGAATTGCTTCCCTGCCGCCTCGCTCTCCGGATCTTTCGCCGATAGAAAACATGTGGTCCATGGTTGCTCTTACGATTGACCCGATTCCATCCCCAGCTGCCACAGCAGATCAACTTTGGCAACGTGTGGAAGCTGCTTGTCTGCTGTACCCAAGACTCATCCAAAGTCTCTTTGAATCAATGCCGAGGCGTGTGGCAGCGGTGATCTCCAACAATGTTTGGCTAATCTGGCTACTGATTTTGGCAGGAACCACACTTTCACAGAAGTCTATAAATTTAATCATTTGATACATGGTCAACATGTTATCTACAAAATAAATTTTGTTGTGATATCTCGTCTTTCTTGTGTTGCAATTGGGTGGCCAGCAGTGTAATTCATAAAGCAGTCAATGTTATGACCCTTGTCACAAGTACACTTAAAAAATCTCTCAGATGTGCAATTATATATATACAAGTGGAATCTGATCTATCGTTTTTCAGGGACCACTTGAAATGAATGATAAATGCGGGAAAACGATAGATGTGGAAACATAACAAATCATTAAACATGACCAATTTACATCAGTAATATTCCAGTTCATCCAGGAGAGCAAAGCAGTTCATCTTTGAACAAGCTCATAGTTAAAATGATAAAAATAAAAGGTGAAGGACAAAATTGTCATAGAAGTGGACTTTTGTTTCCAACTTATGAGCTAAAAAATTAGGAGAATTAATTTAACAGAGCCAGTGAAAATATGAATAGAAATTTATTTAAATTTATGTAAACTAATATAAATTTTTAAACATGGTAAATTTACATCAGTAATTTTCAAGGGTTAACTATAAAGTGGCTGCATAAACACCCATGCAGCAAACAGAATATCTAGCATGCATTCATTGGCTATGTAAATTAAACAGTCCTATTCCAAGGGCAAAACTCACCCACCATTACTGTACAAATGTAATAGGCATGCATGCCTAACATGCTCACAAACAACTCCTGTGAGTGAACATGTTAAGATGCACACCTAATATATTTAAAAATTTTGCTTCTACAGATGCAATGGCATTTTTAAAAAATACTCAGAGCTTCCTATACTAATTTTATACTATGGGTTAAACATAAGGAATCTTTATTAGACTTTCATTTTTGGCTGGAATATTTGTCAATGGTGCAGATATAGTACAGCATACAGGATTGTTTCTCATTTAAATTTCATACTTTATTAAATGATAATGATGGTGAGACCCTTCTTTCACCAGACTCTGTGAATGTACCAAAGATGCATGATTACTTAAATATACTATGTGAAAGAAAAAGAAAACACTTTACATCAAAAGCTCATAAATTTGAAAAAATTAATTTTTAAAATATGAGAGTATTACAAGTTAATATGATGTAGGGTCACTTTAACAGCAAAACAAGCACGTGTAGACACAAGATCTACGATGGAAATCAAGGTCATTCAAAAAGATATATTTATTAAAAGATATAATTATTTTTATCACACAATAGATTCTTTTAAATTTTGGTGAGGCAATGAAGTGACACATGATATAGCCATAACAAGCTTCAAAATTTTAATAAGCCTGACATGTATCAACTTGTATAAAGCACAGCAATCAAAATAGTTAGGAGACAAATAGCTGAAAGCTAGTTATTCCTTCTACAAGATTTAGACATGTATAAATACTTAGAAATAAATACCTCTAGTAATTTATTCTCTCTGATTAGTTCCTCCAGAACAGAAGACAAGTGTCTTCTTCATCCTACATTTGTTAAGGAGTATGATAAGACTTCAATAAAATATAATAACAAAGTTACCAAAAAAAAAAAACTTTGTGACAATCACTTTTCAGAGTATAGTTATATAGTTACTAGTATACAAATGAGACATAGACCTTTCATGTATTTAAAATTATATTCAGTAATTGTAATCATGCTTTTTAAAAATCCAAATACATACAGAAATAAAATCATTAAGTTCAGATTTTTGAATTAAATAAATCTAAATTAATCAACAGTCTCAAAACCTCAAAAAACATACAAAAAAATGAATATATTAATCTTAAATTTATTATATACCAGGATATTTGGTTGAAGGATATTACTTATAAGTCTCTAATGTGCCTAAATTTTATATGAACACCCTAAAGTTTCATACACCTCAATGATATATAAAATTCATCTCATAATCAAAATTTATTAAAATGATTTACCTTTTTTAGAATTAGTGTACATAAAATTAAATCTAAAAGAAAAAGATGGCACCTTTTAAAAAAATTAATAAGAATTAAGCTAACAAGTTACTATAATCTAATACTCTTATATTATTTAATTTAAAAAGAGGTATAAAAAGTTTACTTTATTAACACAACATAGAAAGTTAAATTATATGAAATCAATTAAAATGTAGTTAAAAAAATTGAAAACTTTTTTGATACATTAAAATTTGCATCTACAAAATATTATGGTTGATACAGACAAAAAGAAAGATCTATTAACATCTAAGGTCAGTTATCTAATGTTCAAGGATAGATAAAGAACTGTTATAAATGGCAATTAATTCTTTAACTGTACAGTTTTGAAATTATATTTATACGTTTATAATGCCAAAGTTTGAAGATATATTATATTTTAAAAGATTAATTTCAAAAGAAAAAGTTAGAGGATTTAAATAAGTGCAACATATAGATAAGTATACTTATCTGTTCAAAATTTTATTCAGTTCGATCCTGTGGGTTCAAGTCCCACTGTTGACATGAATGTTTGTAGCTTTTCAAAATCAGCTTTAATTGTAGTGTCTAATTAAGCCCTCATGTAGCAAAAGTTGACCATAGCGCTCCAACCCAAACCAAAACCCTGTATTTAAATATATATAATTCCTCAACCCTATCCTTAAACACAGGAAACTTAGCAAGGTCAGTGTTAAAACTCTGTCATAATACGTGAGGATTTTTTTTTTCTAAAGAAGAAATAATGTGAAAACTATATACTTTCTTTAACAAAAGTTATGTACTTTTTTTAACAAATGTTGTGACAAGCTAAGTACTTAGAGAAAAAAAAAATGTTTGGTGTTCTCTATGAATTGTCTCTCATTGTCTTCTTACTTTATTGGTGACAACTTACAAGAAAAGACAGACAGTTAACAGGCATTATGTGGAATAGCAAGAATGAAAATTTTAAACAGAAAAACATTCATTATACATTAATAGTAATTGTACTTTTCAATTCTACCTGTAACAATATCTACAAGGTTTTATATTACAAACATCATTTTGTGTGCAGCTGATGGCTAAAACATATATTTGAGAAAGGTTAAAAATTTAGGGTAAACTTTTAAACCTATTTCAAATATATTGTACTTTAAATTTCCTTGATGGTATTTTAAGTCGACTTGATTTTTGAGCAAAAGTTTACAGTAACTCTGTCTTTTTCTAATTTCCCTGATCAACAGGAACCTTACATATGTAAGAATAATAAACAATTAAAATAATTCTGGCTTTTGTCAAAATTATGCAAAAGTTTAAAGGTTGGATGGTTTACAGTGCTATGGTTAATTTTTGCTACAAATGGGCCCTACTGTTTAAAATTGCTTCCAAATGGCTCCAAGCATTTATGCTGACAATGGGACTTGAACCTACAGGCCATGGACCAAATGCCATAACCCTAGTGATTTGGTCATCACCATATTCTATAAGTTTAAATTGGCCAGAAATATACTGGTGCTGCATTCTATCTTCAGTGATAGCATTGTTCATTGTGTCCTATAAGTATTCTCTGTATGTCCTCTCCAGGTATTTCATTATTGTATATATATATTGCTTGAAAGTAAGATTTTGTAATCAACAGAGACCAGTGGCACACCAGGGGGTTGGGCCAAGGGTCCTGCCCCCCCCCCAAAAAAAAAAAAAAGAAATTGAAATTGCATTATGAATATTGAATTTGCTTTATAAATATTTTATCTGTTCAACTCAGTCCCCCCCCCCCCAAGGATTAAATCTGGCTGTGCCACTGACAGAGACCCATACTTTATTAACAGGGAGATATTTATCAAGAAACTTTGGTTCTCCAAGAATATGCATCTATAACTAATGGAAACTCAATACAAATTCAATTTTCGATCTGTGGTCAAACACAGCCCAAGATAATTTTTTCTTTTGAACCAAATTTTCACAAACTTTACTATCTATACAATGTATTATATTTGTCAAGATTTATATGGTCTGATCTCAATTTGCTGCATGGAAAAAAATAAATGTGTTTCTTTACTCAACTTTTCTCCTAACTGGTAACTTTTTCATTCTCTTATTCCCTCATTTTTGTCTCTAAGAACTATTCTTAATTTTGACTTTTTAATCTATTTTGTTTACTGCCTTTTCTCCCCATCTCTATTTCTTTCAGTATATTTTGTTTCTCTGCATTTCATTTTCCTATAGAGAAGCTGGCATGGGTTTAGAATTCTTATCATTTCATCCTTTAAACAGACTATTCCTTCATGTCTCCACATCACTGACACACACATTGCCCCCCCCCCCTGAAAAATTCTCTTGATTCACTATTTTACATCAGAGTTTGATGATCTTTGCTTTTATGAACTGTCAATAGACACAATCACCACTTGTGGTTCTATGGTTTGAGTATAAACTAAACTTTAATTCAAAAATTAGAAGTCATTTTTAACTTTTATTATGGAATTTATGAAAACATTTTCACTATTTTATCCCCCTATCTAAGTTTAAGGAAGTAATACTTGACACAGTTTAATATGATAACTTTTAATGTGATAAAAGCAAACCAATATATCCATGTCATGACTTCACAGACACAATAAAACATTAGTGAGGATATTTTTCCTGTCCCACAGGTTATCAATTTTATTCAACACCTTTGAGATCAATTATTCAAATAAAAAAATAAGTAATCCTATTTTCATGTACTATATGTAATTTGTAATCATAAAAAAGGATACAGAATCACTACTGTCTTCACTTTCAGATGAACTATTTTCAGTAGAATCAAATGAGTAACGTTTGTACCTGGAAAAGAAAAAAAAATCACATTACTAACCAATAAATTGAAATTAACTATAATGGACACTATAAAAAATATAATACTTTAGCTTGATATTATCACAAACTTTTCAGGATAGTAAATGATACATACTTAATAAGTGAATGGTTAACTTCTGAGTCACTTTAATTTTAATAAAATATTTTAAATATAATAGTAAAACTGAAAATGTTTTTTATTAGTTACATTTGGAGCATAAAATTTGTTTCTCTTTGTTCTTCTTCATACAAGTTCTTTATATACATTTAAGCATCATACAAAGGATAATAAATGATGTTTAACATAAGTATTGTAGGATTAGTAATACTGCATGTTTTGCTATGGACAACATAAAAGTATAATGATTGCTGTGTAAAACGTCAAAAATTTAAGACCACATCCATGGTGAAATAAGCTTTAAAAAATTCTTCTACAGAAAGAGAGAAGGAAAAAATATTATTGCTGATTATTGACAGCATGCAGAACAATCTTCCTGAAAGTTTATACCCTATTTTATAGACTGCCTAAATTTGAATGGATGGAAAAGGCAGCAAGCTAAAATCTTAAACTTACAGAGCTAAAACTATGTAAAAATTCAATATTACACAAAACAATGAAAAGTTATGAAAAAAATGAAGCAGCAATTAATTTACTGTAATGTGAAATTATTTTAAGTAACTAAACTAGATGTAAAAGTTTTGAGAGTCAACAGATTTATACATGATATTTTAAATAAATAAGCAATATATCTATGGAAGAAAAATTTTCAATGGTTAAAAAATTAAGAGTATCTGTAGATCAATTAAATATACATGACAAGGAAACCTTTTTATAATTGCACACACACAATAAAGCAAAAAAAGTTAATTACCCTTAAGAGTAAAAAATGTTTAAAGCTCATGAAAAGCCATGATAGAGCAGAATCTAATGAACTGTCATGACCAAAATGACCATAATGATTCCCTTTAATTAAGAATATTTAACCTCAACACACAATTTTTTTATAATAAAAAAAATATCACATATGTAACCTTGGCAGATATTCTATGCATTCACTTTAATGGCCAAAATAGCTGTGATGAGAAATAATTATGATTACTTTTAATTTTGTAATAGAAGCCCCTAAATAATAAAAAATATGTGGTAACTTGTGGGATGTGATTTAAAAGTCACTTACACACACACACACAAACACATACACACACACCCAAAAAAAGTTAAAGAACACTTGCTACAGGATGGAACATGTTTTAAAACATTAAATAGATTTTTTGAAAATGTGAAAGAAATTTAGTTAAAAGCATGGTAATTAAGATATTTTACATTTATTATATATATAATGATTATTTCTAAGAATATATATATATATATATATATATATATATATATATATATATGTACAGTAAAAATTGTTTATAAGAACATCAGTTATAGAAAACATATTGCTTAAAAGAACGAAATTATTAGTTCCCGGCAATTCTCATGTGTAATGATGAATACAAAATCTGGTTATAATACATCATTATAAGAACATATCGCTTTTAGTGACTTAAAAATTAATTGTTTTCTGGGAACATATATCGCTTATAAGAACATGTTAATTGGAATGGACAGGAAGTAGCAGCACGTTGTTCTTCAACTATTTTATCCACTTTTTTTATCTAAAAGAACCCAATTCTCACGAACTATTTGGCTGTGTTAGCCCTATAAAGTAGGAGTTGCCAGAAAATGTGTGCCTCCAGAAAACTACCAAGAAAACCAAGCTTGCCAAGAAAAGTGGACCACCACCCACACCCCTAGTGACTGGAACATAATGATCAGACGTGCTGACTCCACCAAGCCAGTCCCCCCAAAACTTCCACCCACCAGAGGAGTCCGCAAGAAAAATTTATGAGGAACTGAACCAACTCAGACCGGCAGAAGAAGTTCCAGGACGTGGGTGGCGAGAAGAAAAAGTGCTGACAAAAGTCTTCACAGTCCTGTACTCCACATATTCAATGATGAGTGCAAAACGTAAAACTTTTACGGTTGAGGAAAAAATTTGTAAAATTTCCAGATTAGAAAATCGTGAAAAAAAATGAAGCATTAGCCAACGAATTAAAAGTGAGTCATACCACGATTTCAAATATTTTTAAAAATAGAGAAAAATTAAAAGAAGAATTTGAAAAAGATCAGACAAAAATTAAGAAACTTCGAAAAAGTCCACATGCTGACACAGAAGAAGCCCTTTTGCAATGGTTTAAGATTCAAAGGAGTGCCAACAATCCCCTAAGCAGAACGATTTTGCAAGCGAAAGCAAATGAATTTGCAAGGCTCTTTAAAAAATATGATTTTGTTTGTTCAACTTCGTGGATCCAGAGATTTCAGGAGAGGCATTCCATTGCATTTGGGAGAATCAGTGGAGAATCGAAGGCCATGCCACCAAGAGTTTCTGATAACTGGCTTAAAACCACTTGGACTACGTTAAGAGAAGGCTATGAAGACCATAAAATCTTCAATGCTGATGAAACTGGCCTATTTTATAGGATGACCCCAGATAGGATATTGCATTTCAAACACGAAAACTGCAGTGGTGGTAAGCTTTCAAAAGAAAGGATAACAGTTATGGTTGCTTCAAATTTAACTGGAACTGAAAAATTGAAGCATTTATTAATAAGGAAATACAAAAATCCCGAGGACATTTAAAAATATAAAATCATTGCCAGTTGATTATCATTCAAATTCTAAAGCTTGGATAACAGGAGAAATCTTTGAAAACTGGTTACGGAAGTGGGACCAAGAACTTATCAAACAAAAAAAGAGAATTCTTCTTCTTGTAGACAATTGTCTAAGTAGACAATTATTTTCTTGACAATTGTCAAGAAATTGTCGTAGACAATTGTCTTGTAGACAATTATTTTTTATAATTTTAAAAGTACAACTTAATTTCTAGACCTATAAGTATATACACATGATTATAGTAAGAGAAGAAAAAATCCAATATTTGTTACCACATAACTGCTTAACAGTTTTAACATTTCAACAACAGGAAGGGTGCAAGAAAAAGTTTTCTATGGTAGTTTGACGTAATGAAGATTTCAGGAGGCTGTTTACACTTCATTCAATACTAATAGTCTCAGACGAAGATTCACCTTCTAGCTTACGTTTCACGGTTTGATAACGTGCTGAATCTACTAATGTCACTTTACCTAAGTGATAGTAGACACTTTGCAGAAGATTTATGTGTTTCAGGGTCCAGGAAACCGCAACCAGGATGAAGGAGGTGGGAAAAAAAGAGTCCCTATTTTTTTTTGGCAGTGGAGAAAAGTGAGATCAGACCCGGACAGGTAAAGATGCCCCCGGGTCAAGCTAATAGGACAGTATTGTGCTAAAGCGTTTAAGGGGAAACTATTATGTTATGTCTAACAAAGAAAGGGATGAATTTTACCACTATATTCCATCCCATCTTATTAATCTTTCTTTAAAAAAAAAAAAAAAGAAAGAACTTTGTGCCTTTTGAGGGTTTAAGTGGCTTTTTTGGAAAAATGAAAGGAAAGCGAAGAGCGTAAACTGATTCTTAAAACCAGTGGATTTATTCTTTAAAGCGAAAATTTTAACATGTAAATAACATATTTGTTTTTGTTTTAGCGATATTGATTCTTATGAACCAGGGGTCGGCAACGTGGTGCCCGCGAAACAATTTTAAGGTGCCCACCGTTCAAATTTTGAAAATTTTTAGATATTTCAACAACAAACGCTCGTACTTGTAATGAATAATTTTAGTAAAAAAAATTAAAAATTGCAAAATCGTAAAAATCGAAAACTGAACAGCCTGGTCTCTTGACATCATTGTTCTCCCCTTACTTATCTGATAAGTGCGATAAATGCATTAAAAGATAAATTGTCATTCTAGAAATCGCATATTGAGACAGATAATTTTTCACATTTCCCAAATTTAAATTTAGAAAATTATTGCGATGGAAATGCTACAATGCTACCACCTATTAGTTTCTTAAACATTTTGGTTCCTTATTGGGAGAATTTAAAACCAAGAATTTATGCTTATGAATCTTTGTTTTCTAATATGAAATACTTAAAATCAAAGTTCCGATCAAGCCCCACTGACACTTACTTGGACCAATGCCTGAGGACTGGAATTCACTTATTGCCACATTACGAGTTGGCCGCAGATTTGCAATGTCATATTTGCAACTTAAATTATAGGTTTTGTAAGTCATATATCATTTAAAGATTATTTGTTAAAATTAAAATTTGAATCTATGTATTAACAATTTATGTCTCATTAATATTTTCATGTTTAAATATTAACCCTCCCCCCTTCCTCCTCTTCATACAGTGGTGCCCGCCGAACTCACGTATTTCTGAAATATGCCCTCCTAGTCAAAAAGGTTGCCGACCCTTGTTATAAACGGTTGATTCTTATAACACTGATCACTATAAGCGGTGGTTACTGTGTATATATATATATATATATAATATACAGATGGTGGACAAATAATACAAACACCTGTGAAATAATGGAAAAATCTTTATTAATAGGGGGTTGAGACACCCTTTGACTGAAGTACAGATTTTTGCGACGTGGGATAGATGCATAAAGGTCATGGACAATATTTAAAGGAATATTTAGCCATTCCTCTGCAGAGCGGTCTCTAATCCCCGAAAGTCCGGATGTGAGGTGGGAAATCGGGGAATGAAGTTTGGACTCCAAATATTGCCATAAATGTTCAATAATTTCAAGGTCCGAGACTGAGGGGCCAAGCGAGATGTTCTAACTGCATTGTCATGCTCTTCGACCATTCTTGAACATACCTAGCAGTGTGGATAGGGGCGTTGTCATGATGAAAAAGAGCGGTCGCTCTTCAGGGAATACAGTCTGGACAAAGGATGGACATGATCGCCTAGAACGCTTAGGATAGTGATTGGCTTTGATCCTCTCCCATGCAGAATAACAAGTGGCCCAAGACCGCGCCAAAATATCCCACCCCATACCATAATGAGCCACCCCCATGCTTCATATTCGGGCAAGAGGCATTCAGGATGAAATGCTGCTTTGGGCGTTCTCCACATAATATGCAGTTCCGGGTCGTCTGAAAATAGGATGAATGACGATTCATCTGACCATATTACCTGTTGCACTGCTGTGGGGACCAGCCTTTGTGATCTCTGCACCATTGGCATCGCTTGAAAAAGCATTAGTTGCTTGTCACCAAGGGTTTACGAAATTGCCACTCTGGCCATACAATATTGCAGCATGAAGTTCCCTTTTGCAAATTTTTGTTGAAAACAGCGTCCTGGATATGACTGTTCATTTCGGATATTATCTCGGATAACGATTGCTTGTGCTTTCGGGCTACTATGCGCTTCAAGACCCGTCTATCCCTTCAGCAGCTTGGACTTTCGGCCACTGTTTGTGCTTTGAAGACGTCGTCTTACCCTCTTTCGTGTACCTGTCATAACGGCTGATACCGTACTCTTTGCAAACCCCAAAAGGTGTGCTGTTTCCGTAACCGATGCTGCACTTAAACGCGCTCCAACTATCATTCCTCTTTGGAAACTCTGACAGGTCCTGACATTTCAACTTATCACAGACAGTTCGATAGAAGCATGCAACGTAGGTGACTGTTGTTGAGAGACGATACCTTCCTCTTCACGCTCACTAGGTGGCAGACTTCTGTTGCAGGTGGCCACGGCTGTACTGCAGGTGTGAAATACGTCATACTTTTCCACAGGTGTGTCGTATGATTTGTACTCCATCTGTATATATATTATATAAAATATATATTAGATACAGTGGGAATCTCGATCGAACCATTTTCGGATCCATCGTTTTCCGTATGTGTCGTTCATTTATCCAGTCCCACATCATATTGCTTTGTTATGTTTCCGCATCTATCGTTTTCCCACATTTATCATTCATTTCAATCGGTCCCTTGAAAAACGATAGATCAAGATTCCACTGTATATATGTATATATATACAAATATTATTTTGATTGACAGCAGTAACTAACAGTAACACTAATTACAATTCCAATCCACATGTTTCAATCATTTAACACCTACATTCAGATATACATTAGCAAGATTACTCCAGATCATACAACTTCTAAAACAAAAATTATAATTGAATAAGAAACCATAAAAAATATATATATTTCCAAGTGGGTAGTTAAGTCAGATGTACCCTCATTCTTTAAAAATAAAACCAAAAATTTTGCATTACATCATTTGAGAAATTTAAACAAAAACAAATTAAGAAGAGTAAACACTTGCAAGTGAACACTCCATTAAATTAACAATGAACTTACTTATACAGCTGTTGATATTCATATATTTCAGTTTTCAGTCTTTCAATTTCCATCTTTTCTGAAATAACTTTTCTCCTTAATTCATCACCTAACAGCATTAATTCCTCAGTCTGTATCTGAAGCATCCTTTCTTCTCGTAACAACAACTGCATAACAGCTTCATCTTCAGACAGGAGATGCTCTTTAGTTTCGGGCATTGATACCGGAGGAACTAGAAATAAATACTTATTAGTTTAGAATTAATTGAACATGTACTAAAAATAAATTGCATTTTGTGAGAAAAAATTATATTTTAGATGACATTACACAGATTAGAATACTCACACAAGGAAAATATTAATTGATTTACACAACTCCAGATTAATTTACAAAGTACATATAATGAAAAACAACCCTCATACTTTAATATACCACCTACAAAATATTTTACATCAGTTAAGGTCGGTTTTTATTAAGAAAACTTAAATCCCTTTCTCAAAAATCAGGACACTGCATAATGATTTAAACTAAGTCCCTGTATCTGCAGTTGTGCTTTAAACTCTAGACCTTATTGAATAAGCAGTGGAATCTGACTAACTCATTGATCATCTCTTAATCATGTCATCCTAAAGCTAATTTCAGTGTGGATGTGTTGGAACTAAAATATTTGGTGATAGGGTGAATTAAAATTACTTATTAGCAGCCATAATTAATTAAATTTAACAATTAAAGTTGTAAGCTAACTCTTTACAAGCTACTCTTTACAAGTTAGTAAGCTAACTCTTTACAAACATTAACATCAATTCACAATTAATATTAGGTTTCAATTAAATTTAAATACAATATTAGCAATATTACTCATAATTAATGGTTAGTACATTTTAAGGAAATTAAGATTGAGGCGCATTGTGAAAACCTCAATTAGTATATTAAATTTTTTTAAACCGCAATAACATAACACATATAATTAACTTTACACCAGGTTATTTTACTGTTTACTCCACAGTGGTGGATATGAGCAAAGATAAAAATTAAATTAATCAAAATCAAAATTATAGAAAAATTAAAGATAACTACTTCCCTATTATTGAAGCACACCTAAAACAAAAATTAGTTCTCCTAAAGAAAAAACTTAAAGAACTCAAATCTGCTGAAATAAAAATATTCAAAGTCTCTGAAATAAAAAAAATAATTTAAACTCAACACTGGCAAAAGCAACAGATGACTGATAAAGTTTAAAGCAACAATTTATTTAGACATTAGTTGATTCACACATACAATGATTATAAAAGTTACAATAATCTCCCCGATATTTTCATTTTTTTTTCAATCAACATTTCAATCAAATGCAATACAATTCTGTTTAAACCAAATCTAATGTCAATATTACATAAATAATTAAATAGAAATCAATGAAATGAAAATTAAGTGGCTGGTGAATAAAAAAAAACCTTGCTACTCTAATTGTAATTGCTAACAATAATAAAATAAAATAAAATAAATTAAAATGAGTCTTAAGGACCCTGCTCCAGTGTTCAAAAAAGAGAGAAATTAAAGATAGGAATAATAGCACAGAAAGGAAGGGAAAAGGGTTTCACCCATGATGAAAACGTGGTTCTCCTGGATCAGGCTGCATCTCCTTTCCTGGGAGCATCAAGACTTTGGCCCCCAGCGTTCTCGAACTGAATCTTCGCTTCAAAATTGCCACTCCCCAGGTCCGCCGCTGTACTCCTTGTAGATGTGTGCAGCAGGGCGGAGCGTAAAAAAAGTTTTCGATTTTGTTTTTGCCCTAGGGCGGAAAAGTTGGGTACTGTTGGGTAAGTCACGTATGCAAAATTTTGGGAAAAAGAAAAAATATCTTCCGTCTCCATTTCAGCCATGATTTTTAGCAGATTTTTACCATACAGTTAAAAATGTGTATTTCCATTGTTTTGTATGCCGCTTTTTGCTTTATCTGAAATAAAATTCAGAAAAAAAACCCCAGAACTCACCACGGGGAGGTGGGTGCATTGCGAGTTCCACCCGAGCCCACCCAACCACCCAACCATATCGACACTAACTCCTTTGCTCTTGCAGTTATTCCGGTTTTACTCGGTACTCGCATTTGGTTTCAAATGGTGGCACAGCTTTTCTTGACTCTGTTCGGGTTCTAACTAAACCGTCACACTTATTTTCTCCACACACAGCCGCAGAAACCTCTGTTACTAGTTTCACGAAACGTTCAACACTTTGGGTGTGGCAAGGAAATTTTATGCTTCCCAGGTGTTGAGCTACAGACTCTCCACTGGAAATCAAATTTCTCAAATCATCTTCTGTCAATTGGGGGTTCTGTCAAATTGCATTTCTGCCAATCAATAAGGTCTAAATATGAAACTGTCTCGAAGTTGAGTGACGGAATGTTGTAGTGTCTGATTCCTTCCTTTTTTTCCTTTCTTGCTCATAAAATCCTACGTAGTCCAAGTTCTCGAATGGACTGTCTGCCGTCTGTGATCATTGGCAAGATTATTGCTTCCGGGTGGCCGAAATAGCCATTTCTCTGGATAATGGGATCGACCACAGTCTTTAAATCGTTTTTAAGATAGCGTGAGACGTTTATTGTCCGCCACAAATTTCGTGGACCATAATTGCAATATGGATTTAATTTGACTGTAAACCACATAGGTGGGTACACTTTCATGATGAACTCTGCCAGAGTTTGATGTTGGTTTGAAAGCTCTGACGAGCTAATGTATAAACGCTTTATTCAATTTGCACTTGTTAGCTAACGTGCATGAGACATTTTCCCAGGGTGCTTTTGTGACAAAATTGATGAGCAGTTTCTATTTGTGACAGCTTGACAAATATCCCAAAGCTATCGCTTGTGTGTTCTAAGATCCTTCATATCGATTTTCGGAAATTCGTTCAAAATGTCTACAAATCTCACAAGTGGGAGGTTTTTACAATTTGCCAATGCTTTCCCAGTAGGACCAGAAAATACATTAGGGCCACTCGTTCCACCATCCAAATGCTGCACTAAATGTTGGAGTGTCAACTCATTTGCGTGTAACTGGCAGATAAACCAGTGCAAGGGTTTCCCAATGGCTTTCCCAGAAAGGCGAATCACGCCGATTTTATAGTCAGTATTAACGACTGCTCCATCTCACCCTATTGCTACTAGTTGATGAATGTCCATATTCTTATTCTCCATGAATTGCAGCATCATTTGAGAAATACTCAAAGCTGATGATGAGGTTAGTGCTATGTGTCCAAGGTACTTGCTTCCAGGTTCCTTAATCATTATAACTTGTTCTTGCAGGACTGTTTTCTGGTACATCTTTCCCCCTACGCTCTTTTGCATTAGAGTTTTCTCCTTCCTACCGTCAAAATAAAGTCCCTTCAGTGGTTCCAGCTGTCCTTTATTTCCTTGCTGATATTCTTTCTGAATTATTTTCCTCTCTCTTCTTATTTTATGTCTATCAATTACATTTAAAGTGTCTGTTTTGGTAATCATCCCCAAATCTTCCAAAACAGCGCTTACAATGATATCTCCAGCCCGATCTGAAACTCCGGTTCTGTCACAAGCTATAGCTACTGCTGGGTATCGGCTTGATCATAATGTCTTTGTCCCTTCAGATTGAGTCATCCTGGATGTGGATGGGGAAGGCTTCAAGTAATCTGTGTCACTAGTAATCTGTGTCCTCAGTTATGTGGATCCATGTTAGAATCTGGATCAGGAAATGTGAGCCTAGATGGAGTAACAGATGGCGAAATGTTTATTTTAAGACTTGCTGCTTCTGTCTCTTTCTGCTTCCTATCGGCTAGTTTCCTCAGATTTCAGTTTCTTTTAAGTCAACTGCACCTATGGACATTTGCCTAAGTGCCCGTTGGTCTATGAGAAAAGTTCTTTCCATTTTAGGGATCCTTTTATGCTTTGGGCAAGAACATTTGTTAAAAGAAACACACTTACATAAAAAAATGTCGAACAATTTCCGTGAGTCTTTCACGAAGGTTTTAAGCTTCGTTTCTATAGTTGTTGTTGACAATGTTTGCATGCCAAAATATTTCTTTACCTTTCTGCACGCAGTGTGTCAGTTGCTGCCTTTCTTATTAAGTTTCGAATTACCTCTTTATTTTATTTAAGAACAAAATGACGAGTTGCATACAAAACAATGGAAATACACGTTTTTAACTGTATGGTAAAAATCTGCTAAAAATCACGGCTGAAATGGAGATGGAAGACATATTTTGTTTTCCCAAAACTTTGCATACGTGACCTACTTACCAGTACCCAACTTTTCCGCACTAGGGCAAAAATGAAGTCGAAAACTCTTTTTTTACGCTCCGCCCTAGTGTGCAGCACTCTGTAAGAAACTAGTTCGATGGCGCGCTATCGCTTTTGGACATAAACTTCCAGGAAAAAGGATGCAGGCCACAAATTTCACCTTTTGGATCTGTAGTACAATTTTCTTTTCGATTCTCTGCTCCATCTCTTTTTCTATAAAAATTCATCCCCCAATGCCACCATCTACGTGAAAATGTATCCTTGCACGTTGTTCTCCACAAATTTTCTTGTGAGCCTGGCCGGGTTGATGTCCGTTAACCCCCTCACATTCCAAAGGCCTGTAAGATCACTCCCCCGTCTGGGTTTCCGAGAATTTCAGAAGAAAAAATGGCAAAAATCGAAGTTTCGTATTACTGGGCAGAAACCAGTAACAGATAATTGATAGGATAGACGCTTTCAAGAGAAAAACTTTTAAGTAAAATTCACCAGCCAACAAAGAATAATTTCACCCCCGCCACTTTACAAACATATTTAAAACATTAAATCACCTTAAATTCAGTTGAGGCTTAAAACATTCTTTAATTAAATCTATCTCTCATTCAGAGTTACTATATTAAAAATCGCGCTTGTAAACGTTACTAAAATTAATAATTATTCTCACAACAACATCAGCACAACAGGATGGTCTTTGACTTTCTCCTATAACTGCAGATTCAGGAACCTAATTACACATCAGTATTTTAATCTCTGTCTAATAACGGTAGTAGTGTGCAATGACTTCTTGTCCCCAACAAGATGTGGCACGGATTTAGAAATTTAGTGTAAAAGAAATATTTCATAAAAATCAGAAGTTTAGCTTAACCCCTTAAGTGTGACATATATTTCGGAAAAATGGACCAAAAATGGAAAATTTTTTTGACTGTTTAATTTTGTTCTTTATATTATTATAAAAGTTAGAAAATGGTTTTTTATTACAAAAATAAATTTTTAAATGCAATAACCACTATATTTATATTTTTTGCATACACATGAAACAGTAATGGATTACACACATATCTTATTCAATTAGAGCAAATGAAACAAAATTTGGAAGCTAAATTTTATATAACTAGTAGTTTATACTTAAATTTTACAAATACATAAATTTTACAAATCTTTTACAGTATGGTATATCCCAAAACACGGTACTGCACACAAGCCCATATCGCACTCTTTGCAATAAACTCGTGTCTCACGTCTTATCCTCTTTCCTTTTTCATCGGTTTTACGACAGCATATATAACACAGTCTGGTTGGATTAGATTTTTGTCCCGTTGGTGGGATATGTTCTGGAAAGTGTCGACCTGTGAGGCGCAGCAAGCTTACACTAGGACGCCCTGGTCCTGGTAGCTGATCCCGAGGAACCTAAACTGTACTCCTCATCGGTGTCTGAATCAGGCATTGCGAAAAAAGAAAATTATTTACAAAAAAACTCACTGAAAAGCAACCGAAACTAAACGAGAAAACGAAACTCTTTATCAACCCAAGCGTGTTTTTGTTTACAGGCAGTTTTCGAAAGCCAGACTCACCACTCGCGGACGATTCTACTCCGCAGGAGGTAATTTAGTCTTTCCCGAAAAGCTCAAACTAACACTGATAAAACGTAAACATTCCTGCCCTTTTTTCTCGTCACCCCTATTTTGATGAAATCAAAGGAGACCTGACTCATGCGCAAAAGCATAAACGAAAACAGACTATATCTGAACAGCTGACAACACCCACCTACCTTTTCCCCCGACCGTCGAAATCGGTGAAAAACTAGGACCACTAATGCCATCTATTAGGAAAATAGAGAATTAAGTATCCTAAAGAAGAAACGAATCCAGTTCGGGCTTCACAAAATAGAAACGTTAATTTTTCTTCTACCCGAACTCAGTTCGGGCATCACAAATACTGCACGTAGTAGTTGCCCGAACTGGACTCGGGCGACACTGGCAAGGGGTTAAAACTATTACTAGTGAAAATTCACTAGATGAGTTATTTGGAAACTGAACTGAATTCTGAAGTCATGATAAATGGCTGTCATATAAATGAAAAGCAACTAGGATTGTACAAATCTAAACAGAATTATATGTTTTGCATTAAAATAGCTGACATGTTTGATTTGTGTAGAGAATATTTTAAGTATATTAAACTTTGAACCTTCATTAACTAATTTTATTGATTATTTATTTATTTTTAAAAATGAGGCAAATTAGTTTATTTATTATTTTATTTTATACACTATTTTGTGCAGCATTATTCTTGTTTCAGAGAAATCCTTCTTTAGAAATTAACCAGTTATGAATCAGAATTACTTAAAACATTTTATTTAGTTTCATACAAAGACAAATTTAAATTGATTCTACATATGAAAGAGAAAGTGAGTTATAACTTCTAAAGAGAAGAACAAAATTTTAATACTTACCAACTACTTCAGCAATTTCTTTTGGAGAATTATCATTTCCTGATTTCACTTTATCTGTAAAGGCTGGGTCATTTACAGGGAAAGGACAGCTTTCATCCTAAAGCAGAAATTATGTTTGAGTCCAATTTTTTTACTGGCATACACATATAGATGTTTCTAGATATTTCCACAACCTAAGAATCATAGCAATCACATAAAAATCCCCTTAGTACAATTTTACAAACTACATCTCGATTATTACTAAAATTGTCTCAACAAGATTTTATGCAAACACTGCATTATGATATTTAGTTCTGATCTGGGGTAAAAAAAAAATCCATCAAAATCACATAGAAATTATTCATACATTTAAAAAAAATGTAGTAATTAAGAACTAAAAATATAATTTAATGAATATAAATGTATGAAAATTAATTAAATTCTAAAATTTTATCCCACTGATCAAAATATAACTGTATTATATTCTTTATCAGAAGAGGGGAGAATTAACAAAAATGTTATCCTTTTCCCTTTGCTATGTACTTAGTCCCAATCATTATAAATAAGAATTTTTTACAAAAAAAGGGAAAATAACAATCCAAAGGGAAACAGCTTGTGTTTAATAAAACTATATGTTAAAAAATAATTTTAATTTCCCATTGCTTGGATGATACCAAAGAGAGGAATGATTAAAAAGTTAGCACATCAAAATTAATTGTTATTAAAACACTAAACATTATTAACTTCAATTACAACCTAATGTTGTGAAATATAAGAAAAAAGTTAAAACTTTGTTGAAGAATGACTCAAGTTCTTCCATTTTTAATGAACCAAACACCACTGCAAAAATTACAAGCAGAGTATGAGTCACATGGAAATCTGAAGTTCACAGACAAAATAAATGGATAATCACATGTCACCATGAATGTTTGTATTTAGTATATTACATACTACATACTGTCAAACAACTAAAATATAAAAATGTCTTTCATCTTAACCAGAAAAATGTACCTTTTACTCCCTAATTATAGCAGTCATAACAAAGTTCAAACTTAAAATCACGTTTCAACATACAGTACTATTCCAGTTACCTTATAGCAGAAACAGGAGCAGTTTAGGAGTTGGAATTATCTCAGGATTGCAATAGCTTATGAGAGGGGGTTTTATTTTATTTGCTTGTACTTAAACAAAAGGGGAAAGGCCAAGTGTTAACAATTATAAAAACAGGTCTATGAAAGAAATATTCATTCTATATCAAAAGTGACTAAAAATATACTTTAGGAAATAAAAGATACATGAATTCTTCAAAATGTTGAAAATTAGTAATTAATCTAAATAGCAAATGAAATAATTAAAATATTTCAAAGCATTAAATTACAATCAATTGAAATATTATTACTTTTACTCCATGGAGTTACTTTACCCTAGTGGACTGTATTAGTATGAAACAAACACGTACACATAGCTCCAATTCAAAGAATATTGCATTTAATCAGTCTAAAGAGCCATGTCAGAAGAACATTACACAGATAAGACATACATAGGTGGAAAGCACGTTGCTTTTAAATCATGACTGATAGAACATTTCACTTCAGTTCGACAAGGGATGAACACTTCACTTCACTTCAAATAAAGGATTCAACATTCCGCCCGCCTTGAAACCTCAAGGGGGTTTCAACGAACAAAACAAAGCACAATATAAAGAATATACAATATACATAAACATAAACAGAATTAAATGTTAAAAAAAAGAATGCTGTTAAGCATTTACAGAATTTGGAAGTTTGTACACCTTGTTAATATTTCTTGTCATTTGTCCATGCTTAGTGTTTACAGTCACAACACGAACCCTGTGATCCTTCCCCGGAAGGATCTTACTTATTCGTCCTAGTGTCCATTCTAAGGGAGGAGTATTTTCTCTCTGGACTATGACCATATCTCCAACTTGGAGATTAGGCGTAGATTTCCACCACTTTGAATGAGGCTGAAGTCTATGTAAGTATTCCTTGGACCAGCGGTCCCAGAAGAATTTTTGAAAACGTTGTATAAGATGCCACCTCTCTGTAAGGCAAGTAACCTTCGTTGGCAAAGACGGCTCTGGAAATTGATGAATCGGACCTCCAACTAGGAAATGAGCTGGAGTTAAGATACTGAATTCGGACGGATCAGATGATAATTCAGCAAGAGGTCTGGAATTAAGACAGGCCTCTATCTGAGAAAGTAGAGTAGAAAACTCCTCAAAATTAAGAAGTCCAGAGTTAGATGTTTTTATTAACTAGCTGCTGCGCGACCAGCATGGTCGCTTTTAGTTTTATATTTTCTTTTGCAAAACAACTCAACAGAAAGTAACATATGTAAGAAGGAATGCTACCTTTACATTATAAATATACGTTGTTAAGGGGTAGTGGGAGCTCAGCCAAAAAATTTATAATTGCTAAATTCACTATAAGGCTGATTCTAAAACATCGTGATTAAAAAATGTGAATTTCCATTACTTCAGAACAGAGTTAAAGATAAGACTCAGAAACCAAACACCAATGATTTTAAAAAATTATATCCCTCTCTGTATGTACAATTTTTCAAAATTAAGATATCTACACTTTATCATTACATCAAATAAGATATTGTTGGGGAAAATTTTCACTTAAAAAAAAATGGATTAAAAATTCAGCAAGTACTAAAATCTAGTGTGGATTACATCACTCTCTGTATGTACTATTGTTCACAATTCAGATATCTCCACTTTATCATATCAAAAATAAATTTTTGGAAAAATTTCATCACTTATAAAATGGAATAAAAAATTCAGCAAGTACTAAAGTATAGTGTAGATTACATCACTCTCTGTATTTACTATTGTTCACAATTCAGATATCTCCACTTAATCATATCGAATGAATACATTAAAATTATTCACGAGTAAAATACAGCAATTGAATTGTACCAAATTACGTGCTATCGTCGAGTCACTACACACACGCGGTTGCAAATTTCCGACGGCTGCTGTTTACATCCTGTAGTTGCAGCCGTTGCCATTCGGAGTGTAGAAATATCGTCGATTTTTGTGCCGCATACCTACGCGTTTTATATATATAGATGGTTGCTTTGCGCTTTTAACTCCAGACTCCCACAAACCTCCAAAGTGAGGGGTATATGGGGGAATGAAGGACCACTCAATGCCCTTCATTGAACTGAAGTCTTGTAGTTCTGAATGACGGCACAACTCGAACAGTTTTTGAGATGTCTAGAGGCACCCTTGAAGTTAGATGCATTGTCTGAAATAATCTTGGTCGGACAAGCTCTTCTCAAAATAAATCTGCTAAGTGCAGCTAGGTATGATTCCGTGGAAAGTTTGGAGACGAGTTCAAGATGTATTGCCTTCGTTGCTGTACAAATAAAAAGGCAAAGATATGACTTGGTTACTTTATGTTTATGCACACATTTAGTGTAGAATGGACCTGCAAAGTTTAATCCAACGCTATTGAATGGACGAACTTCAGTAATACGACTAGCAGGCAGAACTCCCATCAACTGAGGAGACGATTTCAGATTTAGCTTAAAGCACTTTAAATACCTTTTAAGCTCCTTGCAAACAACTGATCGCCCATCGACAAACCAAAATTTTTGTCGTATTAAGGGTAGTGTTAACTGGGGACCAGCATGAAGATTAGTAAGGTGGTAAAACTCTATAACCTTCCTTGTAAATTCGTGATTCTTTGGTAAGAGCATTGGGTGCTTTTGGTCATAGGAAAATTAAAAATATTTGCAAAGTCTGCCTCCTACACGAAGAATGTCATCTGAATCACAAAACACATTTAGAGGAAGTAGTTTACTATCACGTGGCAATGGTTTTCCTTCATTGAGGAATTTTCTTTTGAGCAAAACGCCACCCTTTGAATTAAACACACAATATGCGTAACTGCGTTACTGAGCTCTGATGTTGTCAAGCAACCAGACCTATTGGAGGTAAAGGGACGGCTGTTGTGTAAAAATCTAAGAATCCATGCGCACACGTGAATTAATTTTGAGAAGGTTGAATATCTAGAAATTAAGAAGTCAGTATCTACACAACCAACGGTTACAGTTACATTTTTTCTTTCTTCTCTTAAAACTTCATTATCAAAAGGAACTTGAAACTCTTCCTTACAAAAATCTGTTGACGATTTCAACCAATCTGGGCCATTGAGCCACATATCACATTTAAAAAGCTCTGAAGGTAAAAGTCCACGTGTAGCCCAATCCGCCGGATTTAGTGAACTTCGGACGAATTTCCATTCCGCATTCGGTATGACTTCCTAAATTTAAGCCACCCTATTCGCGATAAACGTTTGCCATCTGTAGGGTTCTCGTGATATCTGTTAGGCAAAATGCCAGATATGCATTTCTTTTCTTCCCCTAACTATCCAGCTACGTAAGCAATGTGATGTTTACATCATTAAACACCACCATAACGCAGGTCAACCGTCGCCAGACACCCGTTGCGTCATGACGATCTTGAGACGTCAATCAACCAGCAATGACGCCATTCTACCAGCCAGCAACGACGTCATAAATTCCCGAGCTATTTCATCAATAACGTCAAGAACGAACCATCTTTTAAATTTGCATAAAGAAGTTTTTTATCTCTTACCACGAGGGAGCGTGGTAATCGAACTGCATATATAGGCCGGCGTTTCCCTGGCAGTCGGTGGGTGATTCACGGCGGTTCGCAGCCGAACAGTTGTTGTGTGTCAAGCCATCTCGGCGTACATGTTTTTTATGCACCCGAGTCCGAGCGACATCATGAAGCAAAGTGTTAGGGAAAATCCCGATTAGCTTTCCTCTTCTTCCCCTAACCTTCCAGCCACGTAGCAGGAGCGATGTATTTACATCATTTCCCACCTCCACAGCAATGTGTAAGCATCGTCAGACGCCAGTTGCGTCATGACCAGCGATATGCCAGCCGAACGACGTCATTCATCCAACGATGACGCCATACCATCAGTTAAGAATGACGTCAACGCACATCACGTAAAATTAGCATAATTAACTTCGCTATTCTCCTGCCACGAGGGAGCGCGGCGGTCGACGCCGGTATAAATACCCAGCCCGTTCACTTAGACGGAGTATTCGACGTGGTTGTATTCGATGTAGTATTCGCTGTGGTATTAGACGGTGTGGTTGAGTGATAGTTGCTGAGAAGCGATTTTACCGAGCCAGGCTCTACCGAGGACCCGTATTAGGAAGCGGCGACCAACTTGCCAGCAGTGCACTGATGCTCTAGTCGTCTCGACCTTGCATGCCCGCAGGTAGCCACGGGATAGTTTTTGTGCCAGGAAGGCGCTATCTACCTTAAGTGTTTTCTTACCACGATAGCAAGCTTTGCCTCGACCACCTGTGAGTTATTTTTCTTTTATTTTTCTACACCTCGGTAAGAACACGACAAAGCCAACTTTTGAGGATAACACTACGAGCTGTGTAGTGCGTCTGTAAACAAGACCCTTTAATGTCGTTTTACTAAATAAATGTATTCGTTATTTTACCTAAACCTTCGTACGTCTTTTTAACATCTTGCATATCACACAACAAAGCTAGCTAGCGTTGCTCTGACTATATCTAAAGATTAAGAGTCCAACCTTCCCTGCTAGCCAGTACGACTCTGCACTATTAGCTATCAGTAAAGTTTGGGGCATTCCTGCCCCCAAATCTTAACTAACTTTGGTTGGAAGAGCCGCCAGGTTCTAGCGGCTCAATTCCGTAACATTTTGGTTATGGGCAACAGGCCCTAAAGTTAATTCGTAAACAACTATTTTTCTTTAACTTGAGGGTGACTTTGATCTAAAATAGCAGAGCACAACGCGAAAGCTTTGTGATATGTGAGAAGCTAAGCGTCGAAGGTATAAACAAAAGGTAAAGGCCCTGAATTTATGAAATTCTATATTTGGGGGGGGCCTATTTGTATATATATATAATATTTAGTGTTTTACATACTGTCTTGCATTTTTTTTTTATATGCTTATATATATATATATATAGATTTACATACTGTACTTGTAACTTAAAACATGGCCTCTTTACAACCCCATAGGCTATAGATAAATTGACCGAGGAAAATTTCCATACCTGGGTAGCAGATATTAAATTTGTACTAATATCCCTTAATGCGTGGGACATTGTGAATAACCGCGAAACTAAACCGATAGCAAGTGCGGAAAATTTAGCTGAGGTAAGGGACTTTGAAAGAAGAACCCGACTCGCTTTATCTACAATCTTTTTAAACCTATCCCCTGCGTTTAAGTCGGTCGTGGAACATTGTACCACCCCCCAGGACACATGGTCAACCCTAAATAGGCATTTTCAGCCTGACAGTCGTAGCCGGCACATGCAATTATTTACCGAACTGGTTAATTGTAAGCCCTACGCTAGCGAGAAAATTAACATGTTTGCGGCACGAATCCGCAAGTTAAACGAAAGCCTAAAGGGAATAAATCAAGAAATAAATGAGACTTACCTCTGATTCCAGCTAATCCGGTACTTACCATCGGAGTTTGATCACTTAGTGCAAACTATACTTCGTTGGAAAGATGCGGAATTTAAATTTGAAGCCATTCTAACTGAACTAGTCGCCGAAGAAACCCGAATTAGCGTGCAGAGACAGGATAGGCGTGAAAACGCTACTTGCGAAACGCAGAACACCTTTTCGGGTCGGCATAATTCTCGAAGTTGGAATAAAGACAATTTCCGACCGAAAACTCCGTCAAGAAGCCCTTCTCCCAACAAACAAGTCCATTTTGGGAAATACCCACGTGGGAAATCAACGGGGCGTAGAAAATCTAAACGCTCGTTCCGGCGAAACTCACCAAATAATGAAAAACCCCAGAGCCATTATACTGTAGAAGCCCTATTTACATCTCACAGTAATCCAGGTGACTGGGTCGTCGACTCAGCGGCAACCCATCATTTTTGTAAGGATAAATTCCTATTTGATGGACCCCTTGAGGATGTAAATGACAGGAGCCTAGCAGTTGCTACTAGGGGAAAGCCTATCCCTATCAAGCAAAGAGGGCCAGTCGACCTACTCTGTAAGGGCGAGAAACGCGCCATTACGCTTATGCGTGCATTGTATGTACCATCTCTAAGGCGCAACATAGTTTCATTACCTTTACTTGACGAAGATGGATTTACTTTTGAAGGGGGAAATGGACAACTCCACGTTTACGATAAAGATGGAAAAGGTTATTTCACAGCTCGCAAACAGGGGGGAATTTTTTATGCAAAACAGCAGCTAACCCCAGAACAAGCTGCGAGAAAGAAAGCTTACCACACGAGAAAGAAACTCGATCGAAGAAAGGTAAGGCTTATGAAACTACAGCTAGAAAGAAACGAAATACCCTAAGCAAAAGTAATCAAAAACCTGCCAGTGCATTGAGCAGATGGCACCGCAGAATGGGCCATATGAACCTGAACTAATCAGCCAGTCTTTTACAAATAAAAGTGTCAGGGGTGCTCAGGAGGTAAAATCATCCAAACTTTTTTGCGAGGATTGCAGGTTAAATAAAGCTAAACGGGTGACATTTAAACCAATCGGCCAAACTAGGTCAACAAAACCACTAGAACTTTACATCTAGATTTGTGGGGACCTGCTTCAACGACGGGATATGCAGGAGAGAGGTATTTTTTGAGTATCACCGATGATCACTCAAGGAAAATCGCCCTGTATCCGATTAAAGATAAGACAGCTACTTTTCCCACCTTTTTAAATCATGTGAAACGCGCCGAAAGATTCCTTTCAACTAAGCTCAAAGCTATCAGAACTGACAATGGTAAGGAGTTTGACAACTCACAATTCCAAGAGTATTGCCGTACGAATGGTGTGGCCCACGAATTTACCGATATTTATTCGCCTGAAATGAATGGAGTAGCAGAGAGGTTGAACCAGACAATAGGGAATACCCTCCGCACGATCCTAAATTCAAGTAAGGTTCCAGTAAAATTTTGGCCAGAAGCCGTCCGCTATGCGGCCTACAATTGGAATAGAGTGTGCCGTAGAACCAGACGAAAACACCGTTTGAGAATACGGAAAGTTCAAACCCTCCATTAGTCACCTTAAACCATTCGGGTCAGTTTGTTTTGTGGGTGTGCCGAAGCAACACCGAACCAAATTTGATCCCAGAGCTAATAAGGGAGTTCTTGTAGGCTACGCATGTAGGATTAAAGGGTACAGAGTGTTGTTCCCAGAAACTGGGCGAATAGTCGAAACCCGGAATGTTAGCTTTGCTGAAGATGAACTAAATTTTTATCAATTGAAAGCTAAGCAGACTAACAATGGAGCAGTGCTGGGCGACCATCCAGAAACTACCATATACTCACTTCACAACCCGGAGCTTGAGACGGTGGTAATCCCACATATGGATTCGCGCCGAGTACATACCCGGAGTTACCAGCAGGATCCCAGACCAGGCCCTAGTTATGCAGTTCAAACTGATGAAGCAAGTGAAGACGAATCAGACAGAGAACTATACGTCCAAACATCTAGACTCCGAGTCGCTAAGTGGACAAGGGAAGCCGTTCCGAGACCAGATGGAAAGCGGACCGATATATATTATCGAGAAGTTAAAAGGCAAGGGGGCAAGAGCCACATATTGCGAAGCCTCAAGGAACTCAAGCAATACTGTAAAAAGCATAAAATTGAGTACCAGCCTGAATACTTCAACTTTAGCGGTAAGAATGGTAGGACGGGCCCTGTTCCAACCCCTCAGCGACAGGTGATTGACGATGATAGCGATCTGGAATCTGAAAGTCAGACGGAAAATGAAGAAATCAACTACTTTTCCGCCTATGACACTTCCGAAAGTGAGATTGACACAACATGACTAGAAACTGTAGTCATCCCGAAAACCTTTAAACAAGCATTCAAAAGTAAAGAATCTAAGCTATGGAAGAAAGCGATGGAAGAAGAATTAAAAGTGTTATGTATTTACGAATTATGTATTTACGAAGAAGAATTAAAAGTGCGATGTATTTACATCATTTCCCACCTCCACAGCAATGTGTAAGCATCGTCAGACGCCAGTTGCGTCATGACCAGCGATATGCCAGCCGAACGACGTCATTCATCCAACGATGACGCCATACCATCAGTTAAGAATGACGTCAACGCACATCACGTAAAATTAGCATAATTAACTTCGCTATTCTCCTGCCACGAGGGAGCGCGGCGGTCGACGCCGGTATAAATACCCAGCCCGTTCACTTAGACGGAGTATTCGACGTGGTTGTATTCGATGTAGTATTCGCTGTGGTATTAGACGGTGTGGTTGAGTGATAGTTGCTGAGAAGCGATTTTACCGAGCCAGGCTCTACCGAGGACCCGTATTAGGAAGCGGCGACCAACTTGCCAGCAGTGCACTGATGCTCTAGTCGTCTCGACCTTGCATGCCCGCAGGTAGCCACGGGATAGTTTTTGTGCCAGGAAGGCGCTATCTACCTTAAGTGTTTTCTTACCACGATAGCAAAGCTTTGCCTCGACCACCTGTGAGTTATTTTTCTTTTATTTTTCTACACCTCGGTAAGAACACGACAAAGCCAACTTTTGAGGATAACACTACGAGCTGTGTAGTGCGTCTGTAAACAGACCCTTTAATGTCGTTTTACTAAATAAATGTATTCGTTATTTTACCTAAACCTTCGTACGTCTTTTTAACATCTTGCATATCACACAACAAAGCTAGCTAGCGTTGCTCTGACTATATCTAAAGATTAAGAGTCCAACCTTCCCTGCTAGCCAGTACGACTCTGCACTATTAGCTATCAGTAAAGTTTGGGGCATTCCTGCCCCCAAATCTTAACTAACTTTGGTTGGAAGAGCCGCCAGGTTCTAGCGGCTCAATTCCGTAACACAAAGCTTTTCGCGGATGCATCACACTGCTAAGCCAACTCAGCCTTGCATGCCCGCAGGCAGTCAGCCAGTTTTTTTTATCATCCAGCTTCCAATACCTTACAGGTATTTCGCCCGCCTATTCAAGGGTGCTTTTGATATCAACTTCCATTTTTCTCAGTGATGTATCTTCAACTTTACGTGAGTTAGTTTACTTTGTTTATTTTACGAGTGTCAGCAAACTGTAAATTACGGACACGTTCAGCTTTACACTACAAGTTGTGTAGTGACTCGTCTCTGCTTATTCTTTTAATGTTTATTACAAGCGAATAAATTTATGTTTTATTTTAACATTTAAACCTGTGTATGTTTTACTTTAGGTTCCACATGCTACAAGTTAAACTATCTAGCGTTATTCTATTTTTTACTAAGCTATAAAAGTCCACCTTCCCTGTTAGCCAGAACGACTCTGTACAATAATCTATTCGTCAAGATTGGGGCATTAGCCCGCAAATCTTAACAATATCCATGCTAACGTTATCCTGGAATCTGACCAGGCAACCACTCTTCGGATCGGAAGTTCTATGTACTGCAACACTGCCTTTAAAAGATTTGCAAGCAAAAAAGCAGCACATAGCTCCAACCTTGGTAAGGATTGCACCTTTAACAGAGAAACTCTCGTCTTGGATGTAAGTAAAGAAACACAAACCTCTGAACTAAATTTCACGCACCGTAAATAAACGACCGCGGAAAAAGCCTTCTCGGAGGCATCACAGAATGCGTGCAATTCGAGTTCAGTATTTACCTGTAAGACACACCTAGGGATTTTAATTTTCTCGATGAGAACCAGTTCTTTGCGAAACGTTGTCCACCTTTTGTTTAATTCCTCTGGAATCGGTTGATCCCATGCAAGGTTGTGTTTCCATAACTCTTGAAGTAATATTTTCATAAATACCACACAGGGGGCCAGAAATCTCAAGGGATCGAATATTCGAGAGATTTCGGATAGATTTCTCGTTTGGTATACAACTTGTCCTTCATTGGGGCAACAGAGAAACTGAAATAGTCAGCTTTTGGATTCCATTTGATTCCGAGGACCTTTACTTCATTGTCCGATTGAATGGGTATAACATCGTGTTCCCCCGGTTCATCTGGAACTTCTGTAACTATTAATGGGCTGTTGGAATACCATTTTCGTAGATTGAATCCGCCTTTCATCAAATTGGTTAGTTGAGTCACTAACTCAACAGCTTATTCCCTTGATGCAGCTCCAGTCAATAGGTCATCCACGTAGAAATGATAAAGAGTTGCACGGGAAGCTAGTGGAAAGTCGTCTTTATGGTCTAACGCGAGTTGATGTAGAGTTCTTGTGGAGAGAAATGGGGCACTTGCAGTACCCATAGGTGACGGTAGTTAGTCTGTACTCCTTCACGGGTACGTCAGGAGACTCTCTCCAAAGAATTCTTTGCCAGTCTTTATCATTTGAGTTAATCTTGATTTGCCGAAACATTTTCTCCACATCTGCACATATAGCGATGGAAAAGGTTCTGAAAGTAAGCAGAATTGAAAATAAATCTTGTTGCACACGAGGACCAACCATTAGTAGGTCATTCAAGAAGTATCCAGAAGATGAGTTTGATGACCCGAACACCACCCGAAGCTTAGTTGTAGTGCTCGAATCTCTCACTACCGCATGATGAGGGAGAAAGTATGCTTCCCTTTTAGAATACTCTGCCTCAGGAACAGGTTCCATATGCTGCAACCTAAGATACTCTTGCATAAAGTCTCCGTACTGCTTATATTTTATGGGATTTGAAGATAACGAACGTTCTACAGACTTGAGTCGGCGAAGAGCCGATTGTTTGGATTCTCCGAGTTTCGATGGTGGAGAATGAAACGGCAATTTCACTACATACCTACCAGTCTTGTCCCTGAAATAGTTCTCCCTAAAATGTTCTTCACATGCTTTCTCAGCATTAGTTAGTTTACTAATAGTAGGCACAGAGTCTAATTCCCAGAACGTCCTCACTAACTGATCTGTAACTAGCTGGATGTTATTGACATGAATAGTCGTGGATAGGTCATGAGAAGGTACACTGCCAGCAATTATCCATCCTACTTCCGAATGAACTGCGAAAGGTTTACCTTCGCCGAAGGAAAGAGACTGACCTTTAAGCAATGGAAGAGCAATGTTAATTCCGAAAAGAATATCAATAGGACCGCTTTTGTAAAACATTGGATCAGCCAATTTCAAATCCCTAAATGGTTCCGAACAAGAAGAATCTAAATTGCAATGTGGAAGTGGAGCCACGATTTTGTTAAGAAAATACACTGAAGCGTTGAAGAAAGAAGTTGAGGTAAAATGTGGAGTAAACTTGATTTCAGAAAGTCCATTTGTATAAATTTCTGCTGCTCCTAAACATGAAATAGGAACCTTTGCTCTTTGCTTTGGTAAAGCTAGCCTTTGTAGGCAATCGCTAGTAATCAGAGAAACTTGGCTCCCAGGATCAAGAAGAGCTCGACATAAATGAACACCTCCAGAAGAATCACTAACACTAATTACCGCAGTACATAATACCTGTGCCTTTGAACCAAAATCTGAGCAACAAGAGGTAATGCTAGGGTTATTTATGATTTCGCCGGTTGAAATAGAAGCACAGCTACCAACACTAGATGCAGCGGGTTGAAACACCCTAGCGCTTGCAGAAAGTCCACTTGGACTAACCTTATCCGTCTCAGATTCATTAGGTTTGGATTCGTGCATATTTTTTGAAATGTAACAATGTATGATGAGACCTTTTACATTTATGACATTTATATGTACTTTTACACATTGATTTGTATTGAAACTGGGTCAAAAAATTAAAAGAAATATTATTTGCTTTGACGAAACTCACGTGGTTTGGCACAGACAATTTTAGAAATGAATCACATTTACTGAGTGCATGCCTACCCTGACAAAAGACATACTTAACTTGAGATTCTGAAGCCAACAGTGTTACCATTTTATACATATTTCTTCTAGCAGTTTGAGTACCGCTCATAAGTGACCTAGCATGGTTTGAAAGGAATTGTAAAAGTTCATCTAGCGACGGAATTGTATCACCTTTAAGAGACCTTTCCCACCAAATTCTTGTGGCTGGGTCTAACTTCAATTGAACAATAAACATTAGAATAATATCTGCAGTTTTTTCGATCTTTAAATCTGATGTTTTTAACAGCCTAACAAATTCCTTAGCGAATCTACTAAGTTCCGAATTTGAATATGTGATTCCCTATTTAATGATGGCATATTGAAAAATTTCTTCATCAAGGAACATAATATTTCCCGCTTATGAAAATATCTTTCTGATAAAAGATCCCAAGCAATTTTAAAATTACTATCTATAATCGAAGTGATTGTACAATTTTTTGTGCATCTCCTTTTAAAGCACCTTTTAAATACTGCAATTTCTGAGCTTCTGATAAATTTTGATTTTTTGTAACTGCAGCTTCAAATAAATCTGAAAATGTTAACCATTCTTCACTACTTCCAGAAAAAGAAGGAAGTGTCCAAGTGGGAAGTTTAACTTCTACAGAATCGGGCGTCTTTGGACCTATTACCTTTGATTCCTCCTTTTGGTCTTTATAATTTAAATTACCGTATCTATCCTAGCCAACATTTCATTTAATGATTCAATAATCTCATCCCTTTCAATACCATATGGTTCAACTTCCTCATCCTTACACAAGCCAAATAAGTTATCAAAAATGTCCTTTAAATCTTCACCAAATGTTGCAAACCAAGTTCTTCGAACATTGAGCTCAGCTAAATTTAACTTGTTTATATCTTCTATAGTCCTCTTTTTTAGACAAGTCAGGGATGATTTCAGGACTTTTTTGCGATTTAGAAAACTCTTAAAATCCATAACTGATTATTTAAGAATCAACTATAAATCACTGCTAACTTATGTAAAATAACAAAAACGCTCAAGCAAACCGAACGTACCAAATTCGGAATAAAATTCAACCTCTAAGTATTATTAATGAAAGTATAATTCAAATGCACCAATGCAACAAACACAAGTAGAATGCGATAAATCACTAATCAAGCATAAATATTTCAGAAAATCTAAAACTGCAGAAAAACTAAACAAACAAGAATACTACAGAATCTAATGCTACAGAATCAATCACTGTAAATGAAGCTACATGAAATCAACCACATCGAAAGTTATTTTATCTCAAGCAAAATAAACATTCAAAATAAATGGAATGAACTCGCCCAAGTAGAATTAACAACACTGACTAGAATTAGAACCACACTTCAAGACTAATGCACACGAAAGGCGATGGCCGCCAAATATTTCACAACCTTGAATTCGACTACACAAACTGACAAAAATTTGTAAACTCCGGCTCGACAGACCACAAAAATGGAGTTACTTCACCCTAGCAGACTGTATTAGTGTGAAATGAACACGTACACATAGCTCCAATTCAAAGAATATTGCATTTAATCAGTCTAAAGAGCCCCGTCAGAAGAACATTACACAGATAAGACATACATAGTTGGAAAGCACGTTGCTTTTAAATCATGACTGATAGAACATATCACTTCACTTCGAATGAAGGATTCAACACTCCAAAATATCTAACTTGTACAAAAAATTACATTTAACGAAAAGCTACAGCAAAATGAAATGGCTCTAAACACTTTTATATCTATAAATCTACATTTCTAATAATATAAATATTTTAGAGACAACTTACTTTATTTGTGATGGCTGCATTTGAACCCTTGATAACATTCTTTTGTTCAGGATTCTGCATAACTTGAGGAATAACAGCCACCTTGTTTTCATTCAAAATTTCATTCTTTTCAGGTGATTTTGCTTCAACATCAGGTAATTTTACAGCAGTTTCTGGCTTGTTCAAAATCGGTGACACTACTTTTGTCTCTTTTTCAACAACTTTTGCTTGAAGTGGTGTACTTGAAACTAAAACTTGATTGTTACTAACACTTGGTTGAGTATTGATAGTATCACTTGAAATGTCTTCTTTTTTTGTGCTTTTAACAGTAGGCTGGGGCTCAGACACATTAGGATTTGATGCATCTTGGACTTGCCTCAAGAATCGCAACTGTGGGAAAATAATCATATTTAGGAAATAGATTAAAATGAGACACATATTTAGGCTCTCAAACAAAAAGATTAATAATACTGAAAAATGTAATTTGGGCAAAATTCTGTTAAAATACCATAACTTCCCTCCACTGTACATCAAAATGACTTAACTAAGAACACACAAAAGATGTGTTAAAATATATATTTAAATTAGAAAGGATAATGAAAATTCTGTCATTAGTATAACATGTACCCTAGAATTTTAACTATAAAATATTATATTTATCCCAACAGAGACCATCTAAATAAGTGTTTATTATTTTATTGTGTGTGTTTAAAATATACACAAATTTCTTGCTCCAAAAAACAAATATCCTATCCTTTTGTATTATAATCATCAAAATCTTAGAATTAAGGATTACTGATCCTCTTTTCATAATCCTTCATTTCTCAAGCTTTTTTTATAGATAAAACTACTTTAAAACAGCTTACCTTTAATATCTTTTTCACATTTTGAGAAGTAAATTCAAAATCAAATTACAATTTACTTTAATAATTTTATCAATGTACACATACTCAGTATACAAAAAGAGAGATCTTAATAAAGTATTAAAAGTTACAAATGCTTACACTCATCTTGTTTATAAATAAGTGTTATAAGTATACAAAAAGAAAGCTAATTTTTGCCGCAGAGACATCTAAACAATGGTTTTGAAAAAAATTTTTTAAATACTCTTTCATACCTTAAAACTCAGCCCCAAGGAAAAAGGGTAAGCCATTTAATGTATCACTGATTTAGAGCAGCACCACAGTAGTTTTGTTACCTGAGGGGTAAACTGCACACATCAGTTCCCAAGTTATTTGGCCAATGTCAGGGAAAACATTATATCATTTATAAGGATTACATATGATGAAAAAAAAGGTATAATTATATACATAAGATTACTGTAGAAAATTATGCTGCAAAACTGAATATACTTTGCTTCACAAGCTAATATATATTTTCTACCATATAATGCTTTATGTGATGTACCTGAATGACAGCTCATACTAACAGCTATAGCAGCTTTTAGTCTCATAATTGGTCTTGGCTGTCAAAAGGGCATTTAATTTGAAAAAAGGTTTTGACAATTCCATTACATTGTCAATGTGGACTTGATGTAATTATGAACAGATTTACTACTCTCTAATATAAGGTGACAAAATATAATTTTCGATAATGTTTCTACTGAAGGTTAAATAAAATTTGGAAACTTAAAATAAATATTCCTTTGGTGGTAACAAATGGCTAGTTTTAAAGGGATGACACTATGTATATGGTTGAAATCCAAGAAAATATTTAAGTTACCTACAGAAAACATACTTTTAATTCATTTCCATCAATTACATATTAAATATTAAAAAAATATGTATGCTGTGAATGAAGCCAGTATATAAAAAAAATTAATGTATCTTGGTCAAACAAGATCTATGAAGCAATTAAACAGAGAATATACACAAATCTCTAAGTTTTTTTTAAAGATAATTATAAGTAAGATCAAAATTCAAAGATAATTGAAACTGAATACCTTTCTTTTAAGCTGTGTTACAAACTCTCTGTATTTCCCATAATTTCTCTTCTTTGACCTGATCTCTTACACCAGTGTTTAACTCAGCATGTAAATTGTTTAAAACATTTTCTTGTCTACCCAATTCCTCTTCAATAGCAGAAGGTGAATCAGGTAGTTCTAAAGATAAACGACTACTGTCCAATTCTATTGGTGGAACATATCTGCATAGAAAGAAAATAAATTAATAAAGTTAAGTAAATGAAGAAGAAAGATAATTTTACAACAAATAATTTCATGCATACTTTTTTATTTCCACTCCTTTAAAAAGAATATCACTATGAGCAAACAATGCTTGTAACACATGATGACTTATATGAAGTGTTGGACTGAGAGCTATAGATATATTTGAATGTTCATTTTGTTTCTCTTTTCCTGGAAAGATGAGAAATTTTAGAATGAAACTCAGGTTAAATTTAGACATACACACACAGACACACAAAGTTATATTTTTATAAGAGTGTGTGTGTTTATACAATATTTTACTAAACATAATGGAAAACTGAAAGAACAAATATCAATACTCTATAAATAGATAGTTTGCTACTCACTAAATTTACAACATGTAGCATATGTACAAATATCCATGATAAAAGAATGCGGTTGCAACTAGGAAGTTCACTAAGAAGTTTTTGTAAAGCCTCAACACGTTTCTTTTCATTTTCAATGCTGCAAAGAAAAAGTAATCATCATTATTATTGCATGTTAATTTGAATCACAATCTTGTCAACCTAATAAACAAAGAATGCCATTAAAGAGCAACAGATTAAAATTAATTTAATAACTTAAATTAAAATAGAATTCAGTTTCAAACTGTAAACTCAAAACCTCCTATGAGACTCAAGATAAATGTGTTTTTGTGGCATATTCAAACATGAAGGAATAAAACATGACCTAGTACAGATTATTTTATGTTACTAATTACACTTAAGCTATATGAAGCCAATCTATATAAATTTAAAATTTTTGACTAGATTGTATAATTATTAATTAATCTAAAATGACTTTTGATTAACTCTAAAAAAGTTAATCAAATAAAAAAATTTTTGTCAAATACACACTGAAAGATTACATGAACAATCTTTTATGTATGGAACATACTGTAATAAGAGGGAGTCTCTTATGCAAAGATTTTTACATCTCCAGCGACCAAGCAGTTATGGACTTAGGTTTTGCCAATGTTACGGGCTTTGTAGCTTGGCATAGACAACAAATATGCTGTGAGAGAAAAGATTTCTAAATGTAGAATTTCTCTAAACTTTTTATTGTGACCAACAAACTCAGTCATCTAGTCCACGAGAAAAAGAACTACCCTCTATTGTCTTTTATAGACCAAGATTTTGTCAATATTATGTGCTTAGCAAGGCTTAGCTGATAAGAAATTTAAAGAAATTCCACAATTGAAATACTCTTCCCTCCAGAATACTTATCAGCTATGCCATACCAAGGAGCCTATAACATGAATAAAAGCAGGTGTATGGTAGTGGGTACCTTAGGATGTAAATCATTGACAATTATTATAACAAAAATATCTCAAGCACAGCCCATAATGTTTAAATAATGGTCAATAATACAATATAATAAGTTTAATATGAAATCTACTTGTCATGTAATATTATGTGGTTTATAAGGTTCAAAACACAAATGTGGAGGAAACATGCAATAGACTGCAATGAAACTTGCACACTCTCATTTTCATAAAATAATAAATTTTTAATTTAAGGTAAAACTGCTGGGATAGTATTAATGTGATAGTTTAAAATTTGTTTCTGAGGAAATGTGTTAAAATTTGAGATATGAGAAACAAAATTTCAAAATTGTTTATCATTACCTTTGTTTAAACAAAGTATAGGAAATTTTTTTTGTTGTTATAATTACTCAGTTCAGGAATACTAAGATGAAAATGAGACAAAAAATCAACATTGTGGTAAAGCTGCTAGAATTCAGTAAAAAATTCAATTTCAGATTTTCAGGGTAAATTGCATACTATATATAAAAAAGATTGCAACATTTAGAGGAGCCATAATATGGATCTGTACCTACAGAACAATCTGAGATGACTTCATCATGGAGGACTTTTTAAGATACTAGAAAGCATAGCATACAACCCAAAAAATTTCTCACCATACACTACTATAAGTATTCAAACCTCAAACAAAAGAAACCAAAGATCTCAGAATTCAGTATATGCAACATTCCCTATGACACAAGTATGAGAATGAAAATCAGACTTTAATATTATGGGGGGGGGGGGGTTTTTAGAATAAGATAATGAAATTTTAATGCCCAGTTATGCTAAAAGCATGCTTAAATAATAAAGAACCCAGCATATTATTATGTTTGTTTCATTAATTAAATAGGCATATCAAAACTGTGCTTTCACACAAGATATATTCATTACCTTATAATTTTATTAAATTTTCTACAGGTCAGTTTTATTTAATAACTTTTGTAACATCCTACAAACACATTTTTAAAAGCAAAGGAAAATTTATATTTACAAGTATAGCAAAAAAAAAATAAGAATTACATAATGCATTTATTAAGTAAGTAAAATGTATTTCTTTAAGTATGTATATAGTCTAACATGAATGCAACATACTCTAAATGCATAATATATTAATGCTATCTAGGGTTTAATTTTAATTAAACCCTAGATAGAATTAATATATTGTGCATTTAGAGTATGTTGCATTCATGTTAGACTATATACATACTTAAAGAAATACATTTTCCTTACATTAAACATTGTTACAAAACTCCTTTAAGTATGTATATAGTCTAACATGAATGCAACATACTCTAAATGCACAATATATTAATGCTATCTAGAGTTTAGTTTCAATTATATTTTTCATTTCAAGATAGGTCCAAGGTTAAAACTCTCTAATAAATTTTAATTTCAGATAATATCTCACAGGTCATGCACAAAATTAAAATCTTGAAAGCATAAAATCCGACTTATCCTTCAACACAAATATCCTATTTTTTTATCATTTCATCAAACAAGAAAAAACAAGCATAGAATTTACTAATCTTGCCAAACATAATAAACATCACTAATTAGCAACAATATTTTAAGCATAAGCAAAGTTTTAACTAGAAAAATTAAGGGGAAAAAATCTGTATCACAACTAATGAACAGAGGTGAGGGGGCCACAAATTTTTTTATTCCCTCATCTTAGTAGAATAGGGTAGGTATGATACAATAGCTATTCCAAGTGTACTGAATACTGAAAAAAATTTAATTTTTAAAGCATAAACAAACATTGTTACAAACTCCTTTAAGAATTATTTTTAAATATAAATTACATGCAGTCAAAGATCAAAGCATTCATGGACCAAAACTTTTACTTAAAGGCAGATGTATAAAAAAAAGGTCATGCTTCATGAAAGTTTCAGAAGAGGCTGAAAGAGAAAAAAAATGTATAAAATACATACTAGCAGCTTCTTCAAATTTTGGAGAAAGTTCAGCAGTCAAAATAGGTTTCTGGTAAATCACGCAAAATTGCTTTAGAAGACTGGCAACTATGTGTGGTTCATGTTCATACAAATATACTTTCTCCCTCTTATTATATTGAGATTTTAGATGACGTACTTTAGACTTTAATCCAGATATTTTATAAATTGATTCACATGCTAACCTGAAATATTTCAAAACCAAGATAATAAACTGAATCATTAAATTAAAATTTTATTGTTACAAATATTAAAAATAAAACAGAAAAAAATTAATTACCATGTTCTTCTATATAATCAATGCATTCACGAACTATTACAGGATCTCAATGCCATCATGGCTTTTACTTCTTTCAATAGCAATATGCAATGGAACACCAAATATAGGCTTTTCTTCCTCACCTATAGATAATTACAAATGTATGTTAAAATAATCATAAGATCAGAAACACACACAATGAGTTGTTAACACATTTAATGGAAGAATCAGTAGATTCAAGATATTCATTTCTTGTATTTATTTATGATTATTTATCTTTTTTGTTTAATATATACTATGTGAAAAGGCATCTCTTCATCAATTCTGTTCTATAAGAGCATTATTATCAATCAACAAATACTGAGGCTGTTGAAGAATATTTTGAATGTGGCTAATAAGTAAATTAAGGTAAACAGAATTCTAACAAACATTTGATTTCATGAATAACTAGCCTCAACATATACATGGAATAATTAAAAAAACAATTAAGACTTTTGAATTTTCAAAAATGCACTATTTATCTGTTGGATAAATAATGCATTTTTGAAAACAAAACCTAACAGTCCCACATAGAAAATATTCTTCATAAACATGTTACTATCAAACTATTAAGAAAAATAACCTGCAGCATCCTGATCAATGCTTTTCTTCTTTTTGTCTTTGATTTTAGCAATTTGTGTTCTTTCTTTTCTTTTTATCTTTATCTTTCACTTTATCAGCATCTTTACTATCTTTTTTAATTCTTTACTCTCTTTCTTGCAAACCTTCTCCTTTTTCTTTCTCTTCTTTTTTGTCTTACCATCTCGATCTTCTTTTACTATACTTTCTTTCTTATCTTTACAAGCTTGAAAGTAGATTTACTCTTTTACCTTTCCTGGCTTCTGAAAAATTGAAACAAATTAAAATTAGCTAACATAACAGTACTATCAAAATACTACTAGATATAATGCTAAATAACTGATTTTATACCTTTAAAAGCATATAAATTCAGGAGACCAATAAACTCTTTTGACATGAATGTTTCCGAATGCTTATATATGTATATAAACATACACAATATAATAAAGCTATCACAATAAATAACTAACAGAGCACAAGGAAGCCTAATGGTAGTGTGTAAGCTTTGGGTGGAGGCTGCTCAGTTTGAATCGTAACGAACCACAAATAAATACTTTGTGTCTAGGCCAGAAATGGGCACATTAGATTTGTATGCCGGAAGTCCTCTTATTAGATCAGACAGGTTGGGAGCAGGTGCAATCATTGGAAACTTTTTGCACAACCGGGCTTAAATTGCTGGGGAATAAAGCATTACAAATCACCAATTTAAATGTTTTTATCTATTGCAAATTTCTTTCTATAGTTTTCTTGTGATTTGCCTGAATTTTCTAAATGGACTTAACCTGCTTAAAAAGTTCCGAAGGGAGGGTATTAAATTTTGACAATAACTAGGGCATCACAATACAGAAAATTTACTTTCCCCTGCTAAAACATTATAAGGAAGGGACAGATCTGCTACCATATGTTACAAAAGAGGGGGATTCATTAGTGGACAAATGGACTGCAGTTCGGAATTGCCAAAAGGGCAAATTTAATTTTACATCCCAGTTGGTGTGACTCTCATTATCAGATGGGCTAAAGCTGAAGAAATTGTGGCATGCTGACGCTCATTTTCACATTCCCTGAGGGATGAAACGCCGCACATGCTGGATATGCCTAATATTCAAATCCTTATATACTCTAGAGATAGCTTCCCCCAATTAAGTTTGCACCTTTGTCTGTTATGATGACTTTGGGACAACCATGGCGAGAAATAAACTCAGCTAAAGTATCAGCGATGGCATCAGAAGTTATGTTAGAGACAGGATACGCCTCAGGCCACTTAGAAAAAGCGCAAACTATGACCACGATATATTTGTTCCCTGAAAAATTTGCAGATATGGGCCTGAAATGGTCTAAATGGACTGTCTGCATAGGTGCATCCTGAATCTTCAGATACTGTAACTCAGCCAAACCACCTGGTTTATGAGCTCGCTTCTCAAGACATTTCATACAGGACTTTACAAGGTTTTTAACATTGGAACACAAGCCTGGACAAAAGAAATATTGTTTGAGATGCTGGTAAGTTTGAAGTGTCCCATATGGCAGGCAATTAAAGAATCGTGAGCTAATGAAAAAACTTTGTTTAAAAGACTAATGGGGAGAACCACCTTTTCTTGGGAATCCCTCCTGGATTTTTCCCCTTAAATCAATACAACTTAACACTTTATCATTATTTACATAAAATTTATATACTGAGGCTTAATATTTGCATTCTTTTCTAATAAATTTACAATTTTCTCCTACAAAAAGGGTCCTTTTTCTGGGCTGCCCTAAGTTCAATTCTAAATTTCTCCTCCTCCATGACTTCAAAGGAAACCTTCTCTTAGAAATAGCATGGCACCTGATCGCTGTCTATAGGATCCTGGATAACGTTTACCTCCTCCTGGACTTCAAAATTAACATAACGGGAAAGAAATCTGCAGTGGAGTTACATTTATCTTTAATGAAATCGCGTTTCAAGTTAAAATCTGCTGTAAGGAATTCCTGTAAGGAACATAACCAACGGGCGATACGGGATGTGGGGTCTTTAAGTTTTGAAGGCATGAGTAAGGGCAGCATGATCCGTAAACAATAAAATTTTGAATTCAAAAGATAACATTTGAAATAATTGACTGCCCAAACTACCGCCTAACAAGCTCACACTCTGTCGCTGAATACCGCGTTATCTACCTCTTTTAATTTACGGCTTGCAAACGCCACAGGGCGAGGAAAATTATCCTCATCCAACTGCACTAAGACTGCACCTGAGGCAAAACCCGAAGAATCAGTGTAAAGAATAATGGCTTGTCTAGCTCGGGAAGTTTTAAAGTAGGGATAACAGCAAGTCCCGCACGTAAATCGTCAAATTCCGCCTGCGCTTCTCTAGTCCAAAAAAATTTTCCTCTATCATTAGTTAAATTAGTTAAGTGCAGGGCTCTTTTAGAAAAATCCGGCAAAAACTTCCTGTAGAAATTTAAAGTGCCTAAAAAGCTGCGAACCTGCTTACGGGAGTAGAAATTTTAAATTTTTAATTACACTAACATTGCTATCGGTAGGAGAAATCTGACCATTCTGAACTTTAAATCCCAGAAAAGTAATAGAGGATTTAAAAACGAACATTTACTGGGTTTTAATTTTAATTATGCTGCCTTAACCTATCAAACACAAGTGGAGTTTCTTAAATTGGGACCGAATATCTTTTGAAGCGACGGCAATGTCGTCTATGTAAATTTGAATGGAGAGGTCATTTAAATCACCTAAACAACGTTCATTAGCCTTTGAAAGGTGTTTGGGGCCTTGTAGCAAGACCAAAGGGACTACGGGTAAAATTAAAGAGAACCTTTATGGGTTGAAATGGCAAGTTTGAATTGGTCTTCCTCTTGATTAGCGTTGAAAAAAAAACCCAGAGGTCAAATCTAATGTTGACAAAAAAATTTTGCACCGGACAAAGAGTCAATAGTCTCATTAATATTGGGAATGGGGAAAGAATCTTAATTAACTTCTTATTTAATTTTCTAAAGTCGACCCGCTAGCCGATAACCCCATCAGCTTTTTAACGAGCATAACCGGCGATGCAAACTCCGACGTTGAGGGAACTAGAATTCCACTTTCTAATAAAATATTTAACTGATCGTTCATCTCATTCCTTAAATGATACGGCACTCTATACGGCTTAAGACTTTACGGGCACATCATCAATTAAATTAATATTATGGGGAACCGTCGAACAACCAGGGAGATCTAAAACTGAGGCAAGCAGAATCATCCGAGTTGTGATTTAAAAAAATTTGAACTTTAAGTTTTAAAGGGGAAGACAGATGGTTAAGGTCAAATATAGTTGTCCCAAGTTAAATCAGCATGGTCCAAAGTGGCAATATCATTTTGCTTACATAATTACATAATCCATTTTATTTACACTAAAATAGGTTCCACATAACCAACTCTGATCCTTATTTATAGTACGTGTTCTACACCAAAATTTGCAATCCGACAAAAAGAGACTGCCTCTTCATTTTTGCAAATGGCGGTTAGCGACCAACACATCCGAAATACTAGTATTAGGGATAATTAGAATTAAATCGGAATCAGATGGAAGGGGTGATTTCACCTTAGCCGGTATTATAATCTGCTTCCCTGGGGTAAAGATTACTGTACTTTTAGAAAAAAATTTAATTTTGGGATCTTCTATACTAACAGCATTGACCTCCCTCTCTACAGCAACATTAAAAGGATACTCGTGGAATCGGGGCACAAAATTTGATTATTTCTAAAATCACAACAGTATTATACTTTGTTAGGAAAGGAATCCCTAAAATTAAGTCAAAATTCTGGGAAATGGGACCCTGGGTTACATTAAAAACCTCACAACATTTAAAATTTGCAAAATCAAAAAACAACTGAGCTTGAGAGGCAATCTTCACGGAATGCCCCGAAACAGTTCTAAGAGGAATACTACACTCCTTGACACTTAATGATTTAAAATGATCACTTGCCTGGGTACCAATTAAATTTACAGAGCTACCCGAATCCAAAAGTGCCACAAAAATATTATCCGAGGTATAAATATTTACAATGGGCAGATTAAAAAACTGAGGTCTAACCCATTGTGAAAAGTTCGCGTGTGGCCAGTCTGAAGGTCCCCATTCTATCACTAAGCTGGCTACTTAATGAGGGCTCTAGTAGTTTAAATTCCGTTGATTAAAATTTGTGCCATTTCCCCTGAAATTCCCTCGCCCTCTAAAATTATTAACTTGTGAATTTTCTTCTTCAAAATGGACCCATCTTTGTTGACCCCTGAAAATTCTGCTGGGGAGTGAAGTTTTGGTCATAAACAGTTTGGATACCTCTGAATTGAGGACTAGGGGACCTGCCATAATCGCCCCTCTCCCAACTTGGTGACCTATACGAATTTCCCCTCACGAACTAATTGCTCTCCCTGCTAGGGGCTGCCTCAAAATTTCGCCACCGACGACTGGGAGAGCTGGCAAAATTTTGCGGCGCTGATGTCTCGGACTAGTCTGACCCCGGAACGCGGAGCCCCTCTCAGAATTACGCTCGTGCTGGTGGACACTGATTTCTTCGGTGACCCAGCTGCTTACAGAGGAAACATCTGCCTTGAGGCGGAGCCTGCAGTGGTGGGTAATCGCAAGATTTTCCAACTTTGTGGACAGAAGGCTGACCGATTCCTGGAGCTTTACAACAATATTCTCTAACTTTGTTTGCCTATCCCCGCTGAAAGCCCCTTTTTCCTGACCAATGGCATACACCACCGCTGGTGGCTCCGGCTCTAGCATAGCTCCCACCTCCTTCATAGCCCTTTCTTCCAACACGCTATGTCTATTAATTCCTGCAGCTTTTCGGGATTCCTAGCTATGACCGCTCTACGTATGGAGGGGGTGGTAACAAGTTTTTTTAACAACATGGCCATTAGCCACTGCTCCTTTATCTCTTTTCTCGTCGCATCAGGTAAATTATGGGTTTTGATAAGTACTTTCACTTTCAACCCTCGCTATAGCCAAAAATTCTTTGACTGCGGTGTGCTTATCTTGTTTAAATGACCAAAATTCGGTCAATAGGGCTGCCGGGTCCTTTTCGTTTACGAATCTCTCTCCCAAAATCCTGAATAGGTCCTTTACCGAACCAATTTCTTCCCTAAAGATTGCAAAGACCGTTTGGGCTTGCCCTGCAAGCTGCTGCTGAACAGCAAAAAAATTGGTCTTCTGTGGACCACTGTAAAAATTTAGCTATTTCATCAAATTTATTTTTAAATTGAGAAAAGGGGAAATGTGGATCCGCACCAGTAAAGGGTGGAATTAACTCTAAGTGATTTAGCAGAAGATCATGCCTCTGGAAGATTATAGCCCCTAAAACCTGCTGTGCCTCATCATTTGCTACATCACCCCTCTCACTATCGGCCGTACCCGGATCGGAGCCAATTGAGTCAAGCATTACTAAAAGATCAAATTACCCCTCAACAGAAAAAGAGAACCCAAAATTTCTCTCACAAGTACACTATAAGGAAATCATCCCCAAAATTTGTTCACATACAACATGATTTAAATACACATTTTAACAATTATACACTTTAAACAATACAACAAAATCAATTAAATAAATCCCCCAAAGTACACATAAGAACAATTGAATACATTCATTAAACAAATCATCATCATACTCAATTAAACTTTAACTAAATTTCAATTATTTTCTTCCTTTAAAATTTTATTTATTAAACAAAAAGAATTCTCCTTTAAAGTTTAATTATTTTACTGAGAGCCAACATCAGCATTGTGTTAAACCCAGAAAGGTCAACGACACCATTTTGTGATGACCGCTAACAAGATTAAATTAAATTAAAGAAGTTTACAGAAAATGACTTCCCCACAAAGGAGACGACCTAAAATTGATCCCAAAAACAACACCTCCAAAATCAGAAATAAAACTTGCTGCAATAGAATTAAATTGAGGGAAGAAGAAATATAACACTTAAATTCAAATGACCAAAAAAAAAAAGGCTTGACAATTATATTTTAAACTTAACATATTTTATTCAGACATTACATGATTTAACGTTACAATAATTATTACCCTTAAGACCATCCTCGTCATAAATTTAAACTTCGCTTATCCATTTCCTTAAATATATATATATATATATATATATATATATATATACCTATAAATACATTAATCACAATGGATTAATCACAATTTACACTCACATATTACATAAGAACGGTGGCTGATGACCTGTAGCTATTTAACACTTTATATGAGCTCATGATAAATATTAAAAAAAAATGCATATTATCTAAGTTGATTTTAAGCTATATAAAAAACGGGATAAGAAGGAAGGAAAGACAACATAGGAGAGCTCAAAGAAGGAAGGCATGCCACGTAGACTAAGGCCTCTCAGGATCTTTCGGAGCAAGCATTCTTCATGGATTCCAAGTGGTGAAGTCCAGCATCTAGGACGGCAAAAAGGATGACAATGTTCCATGAGCTCCAGGCGAACCAGTCTGATTCTCCCAGCTCGATTACCCCCAGGAGCAAAACCTATTTTATCGCCCCTGCTTCGCCTGAACAGTATCAAGGAATACACATAAAAGAATGCCACCTCGTGCCAGTGGCGTAGCGAGATGGGGGCAAGGGGGTCTATCATGCTACGGGCGCCTCTCGCAGAGGGGCGCCAAATAGTCCCAAAAAAACTAATTCTATACATTATATTATTATACTTTTTCGGGGGGGGCGCGCCAAAAAGGTATCATACCCCGGGAGCCAGTTATGCTCGCTACGTCACTGCCTCGCGCCGAGCACTGAGGCCAGATGATTATTTCGAATGCCTATATTCTTTAATATTTGTGGAAGTTAGATGCCAAATTAATTTTTTCTTCAATTATTTCTTGGTCTCTGGTTAGATTTTATTCAATGACTTATTTGTTTTCTTGCACGGTGGACCCTGCCGTTCACAGCACTGCATTCTTCCGCGGGAGGGGCGGAAGGATTAAGCAAGCGATGGGAGAGTCATCAACATTCCAAAGATCTGTTACAGAGATCTCTCCTTCACCCCTATATCGAGGGCTCTGCGAATGTGAGAGACGAGAAACGGCGCACAAGTACGTATTGAATAACTGCTTAGCAACAGAGAGAAAGAAATGTAGCAAAGAATTTACATAGTTTTAAGGGGGAAATGGAATACAAGAACATTTACCTTTAAACATAATAATTTAAAATTTTAACTACTCACCAGCCAGCCAACAGTACATATCAGCCACCTTACAATTTTCTATTATTATTATTATTTTATTTTTTTTAACTTAAGCGCAACTGTGCACACAATAACAAGTACTTCTTACATTAAATAACAAATTTAAACACATAACCACTGCGAGGAGTGTTGCAGAAGAACAATACAATTTCTTAATTGTAGCACAACAACAGACATAACTTCCAACTATTACATATTACAAGCAAACGTTCAAATATCCCTAAATGACACGTTTGAGGGTTCTAAATGAACCGTAACATCACCAAACACCAATGGGATGCCAGGATAAATAAACTTATTGTTAGGAAATGAACCTTAAAAGGGCTATCTAAACTTCAGTTTATTAGATCATTTTACTTGTATTACTTTCCGACATTCATGCTATCGTTTTAGACTGATATAGCACTTATTATCTAACAAGTAATGGCGTCACAGCAACTTGACGTCATACATCTGAGAAATGTTGTTTTTCGTTTATTTTCCCCATGGTTTGTTATTTTTCCTTTCCAGTGTATTTTATGCAAATATGTCAATGTTATGTTACTGGCTTGTATAAATACTGCTCGGGTTAGAGCAAAGGGGCCGCTTGCAGCAGACACAGTTGAACTCACGAGCTAGTGAGACGCGTATGTTAGAAGTCTCTGTGTGAGATTGTTTTGATTATACAAATGTTTTAAGTTATTGCTTTTAATATTTTTAAATGTTATTGAAGTTTCGAATAAACATAATTATTTAACTTAAGTCTTGCTGATTTCTAAACACAACCTCATGCCAGACCAGTGCGTGCTCTTGTATTGTCACTCTGCGTGACACTTGGTTATGGGCCCAGACATACACTCGGGTGTGTGGTGTAATTGAAGACAAGCAAGCTGCCTGACTCCTGTGGAAGTAGCTGTTTCATTCCAGTGATGGCCGTTCCGTATTCCGGTACAGTACGTGTCCAGCGTGGATCCAGTGAACTGACAGTATGCTGAACTGACTGTGCAATTTTTCATCGGCAGCTGTAATTATGATGTGCTTCGACGGCGGGCCAGGTCTGTGAATTTTGTTTTGTTTTGTGCTGCTCTCCTTTACAATTATCAAAGATGGATCATATGATGATAGATCCATTGGTGGCGGACAATTAGCCACGTGGGCAAATGATGTAAAAGTGTTGCTAATGAGTAAAAATGGTTAGAGTATAGTAAATAAAACAGAAATTAAACCAGAGGTGGTTAAGGATCAAGTTCCTGATCTTAAGAAGTTAGGGATTCGAGGATAGGAAAGCAAAAGCTTTTAGTATAATTTATCTAAATATTACAAAACCCTATAGAGCCCTTCTGACAGGTATCGATGATGCTTGCAAGGCATGTAACAGGCTTGAAACCCACTTTAGACCGGATTCTCGTGCCCGAATCATTGGCTAACTGATGCTTTTTTTTAAATGTAGGCCCAATGAGTCTGAAAACATAGGCCTCTTTGCCGCCCGTTTGACTGACATTGTTAATCAATTAAATGATGCCGGCAAGCCTATTGACGACTGGTTGTTGCTTTCTAGCTTATCAGACATCTCCCGACCGAGTTTGCTGGCATAGTTCAGACGATCTATAGATACCCAGACCCCTAATTCACATCTGATTAAGTTTTGAGTGAACTTTGGCCGAAGAGTCTCGTCTGTTACAGGCTCAAGGTGACCAAGAGGCAGTTGTACTCGAGGCTACCCGAAAGACGAATTTAAGAACTTTTGAGATCGCAAATGTTTTCGGTGTGGCAAGAAAGGTCATCTTATCAAGAATTGTAGGGTTAAGACAGTTAACCAGTCGAGGACACCCAAATTTGACAAACCACCTGAAGCGGTACAAAAGTCAAATCCCCGCAGAAAATGTTTAAGAGGACATAGAATAATTTTATTGTCGAGGCTTCCCTGGGCGATAGTAGTGATAGGAAAACCGCCTGGGTTTTGACACCGCGGCAAGTTCCCACTTCTGTTGCAATAGGTCCCTTTTTGTCGACTATAAGAAAAGTCCGGAATCTCTATGGCTGTGGCCATTGAAGGTATTGACTGTCCTATCGAAGGGATAGGGAAAATCAAAATGTTTTTCAGATATAAAAATAGGCAAGAAGATGTAACTCTGTCGAATGTCCTTTATTCGCCAAGACGTCGGCGTAATTTAATAGCGGGGTCTCTGATAGAAGCAAATGGGGCTGCATTCGAGGGTAAGAACGGTCAAATAAGAGTTCTTGGTAAAGATGGCCGATTAATTTTCTGTGCAAAGAAACATCAGGGGTTGTACTACGTGTACCCCAGTACCCTAAGAAGGCCGAATCCTCCGAGGTCTTGAGTACTATTGACAATTCTCTGAGTAAGTGGCATCGTAGGTTCAGCCACATAAATAGCAAATATATTGTTAAAACTACAGGGTGGCTAATAAATACTGTAACACTCCAAAAAATAAGAGTTAATTTTAATCGTTTGGAAAAACAATTTATCTATCTATTTGTGTGATTGGAAACTTTTTGTAAACGCAGACGATTTTTGTTTAAAGTAAAACATGTAGAATATTTTTAAAGATGGAAGCCAAAAGGTTAATGGTTAAACAGCTTTTTGATCGCGGATTTTCTGCAGGTAAAATATTTAAGCAATTAAAATGCCTTGGTTTTAATAGGACGTTTATATATAGGACTATAAATCGATTATTGGATACCAATAGCTGTAAAGATCGACCAAGGTCCAGTCGTCCACACACTGTTTGTACAAAAGAACGTATCAAAAGAATTCGTGAAAAGATACGAAGAAATCCACAACGTTCTGCAAATAAAATGGCTGCAGAAGAGAACATCAGTCGCAGAACTATGCAACTTATCATAAATGAAGACCTGGGTTTTCGCCCTTATCGCAAAAGAAAAGTTCAAGGTTTGACTACTGCACAAATAGTAAAAAGGTTACAAAGATGTAAGAAATTGCTGAACCGGCACGGTAGCAAAAGTGTTGAAAAAATAATTTTCTCTGATGAGAAGCTGTTTTGTACAGAACAAAGTTATAATGCTAAAAATGATGTTGTATATTCAGCAACCTTCGAGGATATACCTGAAAATCTTTGAACTGTTAAACGCTTTCAGAACAAGAATTCTGTTATGGTTTGGGCTGCAGTGTCACACAATGGAAAACTGCCTCTGAAATTCATCGATAAAGGGGTAAAAATCAATGCTGAATATTACAAACAGGAAGTATTGGCTACACGTTTATTACCACATGCTAACAGATTGTATCCCAAAAAGAATTGGATATTTCAGCAAGATTCTGCACCGTCCCACCGATCCAAAACAACACAGGAATGGCTCCATGTCAATTGCCCGAAGTTTATCAAGCAAGAAGATTGGCCACCTTCTTCACCAGATCTAAATCCTTTAGACTATTGCATTTGGGGGATTTTAGAGTCTAAAGTAAATGCTAAGCAGCACAGAAGTTGGACTCCCTCAAAGCTTCCATACGGAGTGAATGGGACAAATTACCTTATAAAATGATTCGTGCCGCAATAGGACAGTGGCGTAAGAGGTTATCTTTAGTAATCGATAAAGATGGCGGTCGATTCGAGTAAAATTATTTCATGGTAAACTTTCATGTATAATGTTCATAATATTGTTGTATTTTCCATTTTCTATTTCATCTGTGTGAAATTAAATGATTCGATATTTGTCACAGTATTTATTAGCCACCCTGTAGTAAGGAAAACTGTGTGCGAGGTTTACCAAAGTTTAAAAATACTGAGGATATGAAGTGCGAGCCTTGTCAAGTAGCAAAATCTAAACGTGTCTCGTTCAAACCTATTGCGAAGATCAGGTCAAATAAACCTCTAGAGCTAGTGCACATGGATCTGTGTGCAATGCCAGAGAAATCTAAGGGAGGGCACAAGTACTTTCTTAGTATTATAGATGACCACTCACGTAAGGTAACGATTTTTCCCCTCAAAGAAAAAACAGAGGTCTTCGATGTTTTTAAGAAATGGCAAAAGAGGGCCGAGAGGTTCACCGGAAAAAAGGTGATTAATGTAAGAATTGACCAAGGGTTGGAATTTTGTCACCAACAGTTCGAAGATTACCTAGAAGACCAAGGTATACGAGCAGAGAGGACCAATACTTACTCCCCTGAACAAAATGGGGTAAGTGAGAGGTTCAACTTCACAGCCGTAGACGGGGTAAGAGCCCTCCTAGAGGATAGTTCTTTGAAAAAGTCATTTTGGGACGAGGCAGTTTTATGTTTCACATACACCTGGAACAGAGTTTGCCATCACAACCAGGTAAAAACACCTTTTGAGATTTTTGAGGTAAATCTCCCTCAGTGAAACATTTAAAATGTTTTGGAAGCACTGCTTTTGTTGGGATCCCCAAACAACTACGGAAAAAGTTAGATTCTCGAGCCAAAAAGGGCGTCATGGTTAGATACGCAATGCGTACCAAAGGGTACCGTATCGGATACCGGAGGAACATAAGGTCGTTGAGACCATTAATGTTAGGTTTGTGGAGCCCAGTGGTCGCGTACTGGACCCTATTGTACCAAACCCTGATTTCATAGACGTCGAGAGCGACACTGAGTCAGAAATCGACGAATCAGATGTTGAGCAGGATGTGGAGGATAGAGGGTCTTCCAGTCATGATGATCAAGCAGAACCTGTTGCAGGTCCATCCAGAGACCCAGAACCTCCCTTGAAAACCACCTCCTGGACCAGGCGAGCTGTACTTCGTGCAATCGGCGACAGACATGATATATACTATTACCCCGAAGGCAGTAAAGCACGTTTGAGGTCGCTTAATGATGTGGAGGAGTACTGTCGGGCAAATAAAATTGAGTATAACAAAGCAGACTTTAATTTCAGTACAAAAAATAATTACTCTGGGCCAGCTGAAAAGATTGACGAGAATATGGAATCGCGTGGCGATGAATCTTGTCATTCTTCTGCATGACTAGATGAAATCAATATCCCATCAAGTTTTAATGCCGCCCTGAGAACCCCCCCCCCCCCCCCAAGCAGATGAATGGTATAAATCTATGAAGGAGGAAATACAAGTGATGCATAATCGAGACATCTGGGATCTAGTAGCCAAACCAGAAAAGGCCAAGATTGTTGGAAATCGTTGGGTTTTTAGCTTGAAGAAAAATTCGGAAGGTCAGGTGGCGAGATTTAAATCTCGCCTTGTTGCCCAGGGTTTTCTTCAGCGTATAGGGGAATCTTATGATGAAACCTTCAGCCCTGTAGTAAATTTCACTTTAATAAGGTTGTTTTTCACTGTTCTAGTTGCTTATAAGAAATGGTCCCATAGACAACTTGATATAAAATGTGCGTACTTATATGCCCCACTATCTGATACCGTTTATATGAGTCAACCTCAAGGTTTTGTTGACCCCCAATAACCACACCTAGTTTGTCGCTTGAAAAAAGCATTATACGGCCTGCATCAAAGCGGCCGTGAGTGGTTCTATGAGATTAGCAGTAAATTGCTTGAAATGGGTTTTAGTGAAATTTCTGGGGATAATTGTGTTTTACATATCAAAATAATATAGTTCTGTTGCTATATGTGGACGACATTGTAATTTTTGGTGAAAATGATAGTCGTATCGACCGCGTCATACAAATTCTAAGTTCTAATTTTGATTTGAAAGAACTAGGCAGAACTAGAACCTATTGGGGGTAGAAATCGAAGAATCTGATGGTAAAATTTTTATTCACCAGAAGGACTATATTAGAAGAGTGAAAACCCTTTTCTGCAAGTTTAAGCTCCCGGTGGTTTCACTACTAATTCCTAAGGGCTTAGTGCTGTCAAAAAACCAATGTCCTGATTCGGATGAAGAACGTAAACAGATGGAACAAATTCCTTATGGGAGTGCTATAGGGAGTTTAGCTTTTCTTGCTAACCGAACTAGGCCAGATATTTGTTTCGCCGTTAACTTCCTATCACAATTTCAATCAGACCCTGGCAGGACGCACTGGAATGCACTTGTTAAACTTCTGGGGTATGTGTGCCAACAGAAAATTACCGACTTAAGTTGTCAAGGGTAAATAAGTTAGAATTAGTTTGTTTTAGTGATGCCGACTATGCATCCAACCGGGATGACAGAATTTCTATGGGAGGAATGCTACTTTTAGTTGATAAGGCCCCTATTGCTTGGCGTACATTTAAGCAGAAATGTGTGAGCCTTTCATCAATGGAAAGTGAATATGTATCTATTACTGAGGCATCAAAAGAACTGGTTTGGATAACACGTATTTTAGATGAGTGCTATGATAAGAAAATTCTTGATTTTAAACCATCTGAAATCACTTTATTTTCCGACAACCAGGCTGCTATCAGTTTTTGTAAATCCCCCATAGAAAATCATAAAACAAAACATATATCAGTTAAATTACATTTTATTAGAAATTTGATTAATGATAATCTATTTAATTTAAAGTATATACATACAAAGAAAAACCTTGCTGACTGCTTTACTAAAGCAGTGACCAAACTTCAACTTAAAAATTTTGGACTTTGTGTTTAAGTTGTAAGAATTTTAAAAGTCCAGATGTGTTCTGGCACTTTTGTGTATTTTATACCTTTTTGTAAGGTGTTGGTTGTTTTTAAAAGTAAAAAATGTTATCTTGTATATATTTCTGTGTATGTATGTGGTTGTCTTAGAGGGAGAGAGTAACAGTCCCCGCGAGGGTACATTTTTGCTAATCGTAATGTATTCAGATTACTCGAGCAGCCCCAATACCGTTTCGGAGGGGTGAAACTGTAATTTACCAGAGAGTTATGAAGAATATGTTATGCATTAGTAAGTGTGTATCTTAGCCCCCAGTCACGGCAGTCGTTATGTTTTTTCTGTAAGCCCCAGTTTTAAAATAGAACCTGTCATATGCCCACTCTTACTCTAGATAACCACATGCACACATAAATTTTCAATCTTACATACTTTTGATATTAATGTTTGTGTGATACTTTTTGCATTATCCCTTGTAATATTTTCGGGGGGAGTGTAGCCACACTCATAATTTAAGATTAGTATTGTCTTTCAATTGTATCTGAAATGTGTACTTTTCACTTGCTTTAATTTAAGTGTTTTAATTTTAAGTCTCAAAAATGTTTATTGCAATTATGTATGTAATCACACATTACTGTGGTAGCTTTGTTTTTAGCATTCCATGATATTTACGTCTTGCAATGTGTTTATTACCCTTTCATATGCTTGCATCTTGTTCATGAAATGTATTACTTGAATTGTGATTGCTTTTATTTCCTTGAGTGTATTGTATGATAGTTATACCTTCCTGAACTTTTCTGGGAAATTTTTTCTGCAAATTAAAATATAAGTAAGTTTAATTTTTTTTTGTAGATATGAACTGTGTATATACAATTAATGATAATGCTTGTAAACTAAATTTAAAGTACTTAATCTTTTAAATTTTCAAAATTACCGTAAACGTTTTAGTTCTGTGTGGACTTAGCATTTTCAGCTCAAATGAAAATTAAGGTGACTTGTTCTGGGTGAACATTTTAAACTTAAAAGTTTTCCTTAGATATCAAGTTCTGTGTGAACGTAAAGCAATTTTTTTTTAAATGTCTTAAAAGTAATAGGCGGGCCACTTGTTAGGAAAATGAACCTTAAAAGGGCTATCTAAACTTCAGTTTATTAGATCATTTACTGTATTACTTTCCGACATTCATGCTATCGTTTTAGACTGATGTAGCACTTATTATCTAACAAGTAATGGCGTCACAGCAACTTTGTTGTCATACATCTGAGAAATGTTGTTTTTCGTTTATTTTCCCCATGGTTTGTTATTTTTCCTTTCCAGTGTATTTTATGCAAATATGTCAATGTTATGTTACTGGCTTGTATAAATACTGCTCGAGTTAGAGCAAAGGGGCCGCTTGCAGCAGACACAGTTGAACTCACGAGCTAGTGAGACGCATATGTTAGAAGTCTCTGCATGAGATTGTTTTGATTATACAAATGTTTTAAGTTATTGCTTTTAATATTTTTAAATGTTTATTGAGGTTTCGAATAAACATAATTATTTTAACTTAAGTCTTGCTGATTTCTAAACACACATCATGCCAGACCAGTGCGTGCTCTTATATTGTCACTCTGCGTGACACTTATAATATACTGTAGCCACACATAAAACATTTACAATAACATTTTACTTGAATCGCATGCAGTATTGAACTTTTAAGTGATGAGGCTTAAAACCATATAAATTTTTTTTTGGGGGGAAGGAAAATGAACTATTTTATGATAGATGAAAAAAATAAATTTGAACAGATGGAAATAATATTAAAGGTAAGCAATAATATCCATTATAAATTCAAATTTCCACACAATTAAGTTAGAAAATATCAAGTTTAAAATGTTAAATTCCTGGAACTTTATGAATGCATTGATGAAATTATACAAATGATCTTTCTAGGGGAAGCTAGAAATTAGAAACTCTTACATTTAGATTAACTTACATACTACATCACTAATCATGATAAAAAAGGAAAACAGCTATTATAAATCTTTAAATTGATAAAATACTTTATATATGAGGTCAAAATACTAATATTATATGGCTTCAATATCATGTAAGGCAGAAACAAATTGCTTTTAGTTCTGTGATAAACAAAATAAAGGCAGTAATGAATTTCCAGACCAAAAGTCATAGTTTTAGTAAATACTAAATCAGACATTTTCCCATAAAAGTGTTATCAGTATCATTTCTTTATTTATTTATTTATTTTGTAGTACATATTACTAAGAATTAACAAGTTTTTTTCAATGCCAGAATGTGTTACAGTATATTTTACTTCAACAATAGGCAGAGATTTAAATCTCTAATAAAATTTTAAAAGTCCTTTGAAAAAGATCGAATGCTTTTTCCAGGAAAACAAATTTTTTTATTAATTTATTAAAGTGCCAAAAATTGGGGGGGGGGGGGGTAAAAGAAAATAGATATAAATCACCTGGTTTCATCATCATCACCAGAGCTTTCCCCTTCTAAAGCAGCATATCCTTTATCTTTTTTAGATTCTCTTTTCTCTCTCTTCTTACCAAGCAAATCTTTGCGAGATGTTTTTTCTTCATCACTGTCTAAAAAAAGATTTTCCCTTTTAAAAAATAACAGCTCTATCAATCAAACATTGAAAATAGAGGGGAAAATATCTTATACAATTGTGATTTTAGTTGTAATTTCATTAATACTAAGTTATTAAAAAATACATTTTTAAATGATGTTAAATGTAGAAATAAATACTTTTACTAATATTTACAATTTAAAATAATCTTAACATAATTGCTTTTTCCTGAACTTAAGATCAAAATTTAGAAAGAGTGAAAAAAAAAAATAACTGAATGTACAAAAAAATTTAAGGATTTTAAGACCAAAAAAAAAAATTAAGTGCCTCATTATACTATGAATAAAAATTTCATATCAGGAGACAGCCAGAATTTTGTGATATCCTAAAGATGCATAATTTAAAAATAAGTCAAACCTTCAAAATTAAGAAAGAAGTAATTATATCTAGGAAATTTTCAAAAGTTTTCAAACTTGCATACAAAAATACTTATCCTCTTCCCTAATATTCTTATGTACATATGAAACAAATATTATTTAGATGGCAAGAGATAATACTCTAGAATTCTACTTCAAGACCTTTGGAATATCTTACAAACATTTTGAAAACATTCAGCAACAAGTTTTTACAAAAATACTGAAAGCCATAACTTTATCTGTCAATCCTTTACAATTTTCTGGAAATGCTGATACAATTGTTTTTAACTGAATACTATAAAATCTTAAAATTGTGACATCATGGAAACAAAATAATATAAATGCAATACAATATTCAGGAAGTCCAAATACTGTCAAGTTTTAAAGCAAACTATGAAAATTATTTATGACAAGCAGGGACATAAATTTATTACTTAGGAGCATATCATCACTATCATATTCTGAATTTCTTTTTCTAAAGCTTAGGACAGATATTCTAAAGGCATCCATTTTGACTTACTATGCTCTGGGTGATTTCGTAACCACCCTCCACATCCGACTACTGTTTTCTTATTTTAAAAAATGCACTTAGTCTACTTACTTCATTGTTCTCAAAAAGGTATTTTTAAATTAATTTCTAACTTCAATTTTAATAACCAAATTTAATTTGAATTTAGAACATTGAAACAGTGATTTAACAGTAACAGTGAGTTGCTTGCTCTTAATTTAACAGTGATTTTTTAACAACTTAAAAATGTAAAAAATAATTTTCATTTCAACAGACTGATCAGAGATAATTCCAAAAAAATAAACAAGTCCTGTCACATTCTCACAGCATTATTTCTAATATTGAGATTGTTTGTATTCCATTTATATGTGATTCTACAGTATATTTAGTAAAAAAATTTGAGTAATTGATGAATATATTATAATGTACAATTGTCAAACAGATTTACTTAAGACTGAGAACAATAGAATACATAATTTTTGTTATATGAGGATAGTCTACTTACAATCACTATCACGAGACTGGCTTTTTTTACTGCTTTCTGAAGCATACAAACCAGGAAAGTCTTTCTCTACATCAGGGCTGTCAAAATCCATAATGGTAATAAAGCTAGGATATTCTTCAGCAGATGTTCTAGAATAAAAAAAAATGGATTAAAATCATAAATAAAGTACAAAAATATTTAATATATTTTTATATAGAACTTATAACTTTACCTTCTAATGGAATTTGTTATATAATTCTCAGCATTTATTTTCCAATCACTCCTTTCCACTATAATTTTTTTTCATTATCATAGAAATCCTGTAATTCAGTTATATTTTTGTTGTTTATGGTATTAAGGTAACCTTGTATGAAAAAGCAAAAATAATTAACTCTTATTTAATTGTATTTTTCCATGCACCTATTCAAAATATGGAACTCTGTACCACTTATAGTAAATAGCAAATATACATTTCCTTTATTTGAACAGATACCCTTATCCACTTTTTTTTTAGTCACTTTTAAATTATCATTATTTACCAAAATACTCACTTAGAAAACACAAATAAGGAAAAAGCTCATTTACTTGATAGAACAAAATTAACTGACTTAATCTAAAAACAATAATCGTTAGGTAAGTTTATAACAATATTAGAGCTAAGTGAATGAGCTGCCACCAGTTAGGTGGCTATGAATAACAGGGATTACAATTTTTCCGAAAATCCATGCTTGTACTCAAAGTTTATCTCTTTGTACTAACATTAGTGAAAAGTATTGATACCAAGAGATATAATTATAGTACCATCAAAAATTCTAAACTGAAGTTTTATTTTTAATTGAGCCGCTACTACTTGTGCTATCTGATGAACCCTCTAATACAAGGGTGTCCAACCCGCGGCCCGCATGCGGCCCAGAAGGAGAGCTCAAAGCGATAATAAAATATCAATAGCCAGCCTCGACGGACTAAATGTTTTTTTTGTTCCCACTTCAATTGACCCAGACATTGATACATTAGTTTTTCATATTCAATGCCAAATATCACATAAATTTTATGACTCCTATAGTTATCTTTATAATTATAAATAAAATTTATAATGAAATATTTTAACTACATTATACTAGTTTTACTCATTAACTATTTTTAATGTTAAGAATATTTTTGTGCAGCCCAAAACAATTCGTTTCCTTTCAATGTGGCCCAAGGAAGCTGAAAGGTTGGACACCCTGGCTCTAATAGATGGTTTCTTAACATGTGGTCCAAAGATACCTTGAGGGTTTATGAATCAATTTCAGGGGGTCTGCATCTTGAAGATTTTTAGTCACAGAACTCAAATGTGTGATAAAACACACGTTTCAAAACTTTTTATTTGAAACAAAAATGGATGTATGTATTATATTTGAAAATTAAAAAATACCCATGCGGTAGCCTTTGAATTTGAATTCAATCAGTTGTACAAATGTGCAACAGTCATTCAATAAATAATACACCATTAAAGTCTAAATACATTATTGAACAACAAATCTGTTTTGTAATATATTGATAACTTATGTAATTCTTTGTATTTTATTTTATGCATATCCTCCCAAATCTAGAATATGAATATAACAGAACATAATTAGAATTTTTTTTTAAAAATGCTACTGTGATACATTTGCAAAATTTTGTCTGAAAGGATTCAGTTTATGAATATTTATTATCCAAAGGAAGGCTTTCACCATGGCTTTCACCTGATTATCAAAGGGGTCCAAGACACTAAAGAGCTTAACACGTTCGCTGCCATTAAAATTGGCATATCCATCCTAAGATGCCGACGTTTCTATAGTGTCCAACACAACATCACTATCTCCTTCCGATCCGCTCGTAGAATCCTAACCGTAATCTTCATCGTCTGTGCTGTCATAATCAGAAAGATCCCTCTTTACTAATAATTCTAATATTTCGGCATCAGTCAATTTTTTATTTACTTTCCTTTTCTTGGGCTGTGAAGGTCCTGCCATACTTGTACTGTCTGCATTTTTAAAAATGCACATAAAAAATTGAAACACAAAATTTGAAAACCACGCACGTAAAATATAAAAATAATGCTTCTGTAACATGCCTCAACAAGATCTTCACTCAGACTCCAAGGTCGCACTAAATATAGAACAAATAGCTTATCCTAGTCGACCGACGCACCAGAGCGTCTCCGGCATGGGAGGTAGCACCATGCTGACACACTAGAGCGTCAGTGGCAGTGAACGTGTTAAGAACCAATGTTTTAAGGAAACTAACTGTACTATGTGAACATATACTAAACATGAAATGATACTATTCTAAATGAAACTGATAAATACATGAAACTATACTGGGGAAGAGGGTAATTTTTTTAAAGTCTTGCATACACAAATTAATCCTAGTCTTCATTTGTATCAAACCATTTGTCCAGACTATGTCTGATAAATTAGTACGAACTGGAATGTAATATGTGAAGTTATGTTTGCTTTTGCATTTAATATGACAATCTGAGAAACAAGGTAAATAATAATGAATTGCACCAGGCCCAACTCTATGACAAGCTTCTACTTTGTTGGATTCTTTCTAGTGGTTGGTTTTGTTAAAAGTGCTACAGTCATACTTTGCTACACGAGTGCTAATTAGCTTTTTGCATGTTTATAAATTATTAGTCTAATAGTTTTCAGCATAAAACTTACATCAGAAATAAAAATAAATAAATAAAAAGGGGAAACTGTTATGTTTTAAAAAAGAAAACAAAATGAGGGGTGGGAGCATTTTAAGAGCTTAAAATTGAGATCTTACCAGAGGTCACTAAAATAATTTTGAAAATTAAAAGCCTTTTCAAGACCAGTAGAAACCCTACATTAATATTTCTTTCCTCCATCCATATTATACAATTGAACAAGATAAACAATTTAAGCAGATTTAACGCAGATATAGGAACTGTATGCATTTTCTATGGACATTAATAGTTTCCCTTTAGATGTTCCCTAAAGAATAAATTTAGCATGTTGCTAGACATAAACATAAACACCTACAAATTCAGAGAACATAACATAATCATTTTGAGGAACTTAAATTATTTTAGGGGGATGCCATTCAGATTTTGAAACATAAATTAGGGACATTGTAAGGCTACTGCAAATTTCTTAATAGTATACAACTGATGACATACTGAACAACTCTGCAAAATTGTCCACTCAAACTAAAAATATATTTCACAAACTTTTCAAGACAATGATGGATAACAACAACAGGTTAAGTTCATATTTAACAAAATCATATATTAATAATACAAAAATATTATATTATAAGAGCTCTTAATGTATGCTGTACACTGATGTGCACAACAGTAATTTAGAAACTGATAATTTTACAATTAGACAAACATAGATTAATATTTATCAAACAAAAACTACCACCTGAAATACTTTTAGTAAATTATAACAATTTCAAGCATAAAATTAATGGAAAAGGATTAAAAATAGATAAACAAACTGCTTTAAACTAAGTGTGTGTATATGTATATATATATATATATATATATATATATATATATATATATATATATATATACTAGCTGAATATCCGTGCTTCACTACGGAGTACATTCAAATTAAATATAACGGTCAATGTATGCAATTAATGCCAAAAAATATATATATATATATATATTTATAAAAAAATTCGTATAGACAAAATAATGTACAAGAAAATATTCAAATAAAATCTAATAGAACACACTAAAGAATATAGCACCGTCAATATAGTACAGTTTGAGGAACATTTCTTTTACTGTATTTTATTATTTTTTTTGGATAATGTCCAATCGTCTGCCGCATTAGGAAGAAAAATTTTTTTTATGTCAATTTATGTCGTTATGCACGTGACGTAAAATTAATTTAAAGTACCACAAAAAGAAAAGAAACCACGTGATCAACATTTAATAAATTAAATTCTAAAAATTAATCTTTAAAAATTCACCCAAAATCAGAAAATAAAGGCAAAGATTCGAAAAACATATCATTTTAAAGGAATTTTTATGATCTTTCTTGTGATATAAATTTTAAAACCCTCAGATTATTATTGTAAATGCAAACTTTAAAAAAGTTACAAAAAAAGCTTAAAAATTTAATTTTAAATAATCTAACGAGAATTTTTCAAAAATATTTCTTAGTGCACCCCTACACTATAAGAAGAATTGCCATGCAAAAGTTTAGCCCTTTAGGTCCATGGATTTGGTCTATGCATTATCTGTCAGTCAGTCAGTCACTGAATTGTACCTAGAGCCACCCGCGTGCCGATTTTGGTACGATTCAGCCGCATAGTCTCGCTGTCAGTGAGGACAGCTGTGGAAGCTGTCGAAATAAGCAACTTTTAGGGGCAAAATCATTAAAACATTAATTAAAAAAACTCCGGGGCCCGATTTTCAAAAAATAATATGCCTGTGTTTTAATCTGAACTATCAACTATATCTATACAAAATTTCAGTTCAATTGAAGCAATACTTTTTCACTTATAAGGGAACAAACATAGGCCTATTCGAAATAATCAATAAATTTCACAGTTTCATTTAAACATTGATTTTTGAATAAAGTTCAATAACTCAAGTTCGATTTACTCAAATTGTGCATAAAATTGTACATAAATTCAAAAACAAAGTTTATAAGTTAAATAAAGTTTTGTAATATTATACCAATAAATTTCCAGTTGATAGCCAAAAAATTATAAATCTTTTTTTCCTTAAATGTCCAATAAAAAGAGTAGTTCCAAATGTAATTTTCTTCAATAAACCCTTAAACACTGCCAATTTCAAAAATCCTTTTTGTATTTATCAATACCTCCTCCATTTGAATCTTTAAAATATTAAATTTATTACTGATAGTAAATGAAAATGTAGTTTTATATGTTGCTATGGTTACTTGACTATGGTTGACAAAGAAAATTCAAATGTTAAATGTTTTACAGATAATAAATGAAAATATTGTTTGATGTGTTGCTATGGTTACTTAACTATGGTTGACAGAGGAAAAGTTGTAAAGGTGAAACATCAGCTCAACATTTATGCCCCTACCTTTCTTTCTACTGATCAGATATACATAATATATAGCCTATGTCCATCTGGAATAATGTACCTTTCAAACAGTGAAAGAATTTTTCAAATAGCTGGAGTGGTTCCGGAGATTACCCTCCACATACAAAATCCGCTCTCTCTCTTTATATATTAGTATAGATATATACAGTGAAGAGCCAAAAAGACTGGTACAGGAGTGCATATGCAAATTAACGGAGACATGTAACCAATTAGCATAACACAATATAGTGGGCAGTGCCTATAAGACAACAGGTATATGGCAAAGCTGATAGTTCAGTTCCTGCAGCTACAAAGGCAGGTTATCACAAATTATGTGACTTTGAACATGGTGTTATAGTCGGCGCATGAGAGATAGGACATAGCATCTCCGAGGTAGCAATGCAATTTGGTTTTTTGTGCACGACCATTTCACGAGTGTACCGTGAATATCAGGTATCAGCAGTGCAGCCGAAAAAAGACTTTGAAAGAACTGGACTGTTGACGACTGATGAGAATGCTTAAGCAAGATAGACATGCAACACTTCCTAAAATTTCTGTGGATTTCAATGCTGGGTCAACAAATGTCAGCGTGCAAACTGTTCAATGGGCAGTCATTGATATGGGCTTTCAGAGATGTAGGCTCACCATTGTTGACTCATGTACCATTGTTGACTTCACAGCACAAAGCTTTATGCCTTGCCTGGGCCAACGAACACCTCCATTAGACTGTTTATCACTGGAAATATGTTGTGTGGTCTGACGAGTCTTGTTTCCAATTGTATCGGGCAGATGAACATGTACGGGTATGGAGACAACCTCATAAATCCATTAACCATACATATCAACAAGGGACTGTTCAAGCTGGTGGAGCCTCTGTGATGGCATGGGGCATGTGCAGTTGGCATGATATGAGACCCCTGATATGTCAAGAGACGACTCTGACAGATGACGGGTACATAAGCATCCTGTCCAATCATGTACACCCATTCATGTCCATTGTGTATTCTGACGGACTTGGACAATTCCAGCAGGACAATGTGACACCCCACACATCGAGGTTTACTACTAAGTGGCTCCAGGATCACTCATCTGACTTTAGACACTTTCATTGTCCCCCTAAATCCCAAACATCAACATTATTGAGCATATCTGGGATGCCTTCCAATGTGCTGTTCAGAAGAGATCTCCACCCCCTCGAACTCTATGGATTTGTGGACTGCCCTGCTGGATTCATAGTGTAAATTGCCTCCAGGATACCTTCAAACGTTAGTTGAGTCAATGGCATGTTGTGTTATGGTACTTCTGTGTGCTCATGGGGGGCCTTACACGATTTAGGCAGGTGTACCAGTTTTTTTTTTATACTTCAGTGTATATATATACGTAACATTGGCTCATCTTAGACACGCTTTGTGAACATTGGGTAGTCGTGGTGGAAAAACACTCAAGTAAAGAAAACTATTTCAGGACAGCCATTTAAGAGCATGCACAACAGAGATGAGATGCACATTATTTATTTATTCCAGATAACAAGATATTATGCAGCAAAAATTTCAGCAAAGCACTGGTAACTTTACAGCAGGGCACACACAAACAATACTAGCCACCGAACCTGCCGGGGCCATGAGAAGGCAGAAAACGTTATTAAATGTAAAAAGAGGAGAGAGCACGAAAATCTTCTGCTGGACTTTTATACTAAGGGGGGCCCTAGGTGTTTGGAATTCAATTATGGGTTAGAAACTAACACAATTGACCATGTGAAGGTATCAATCAAAATCTCATGCCTCTGAATTATCTTTCCACATGCCTGTTAGTAGGTAGGAGGCTAAAAAAAACTTTAATGTTTTGCATGTGCAGTGAAGGGAATAGAATAGTTGGTTAATTTGTTTATTCCTAAGTCACAATTTCAAATAAGGGCTGTGCTTTATTGAGGAGAATTTAGAATACATGACAAGTAATGGCAGTGGTGCATTATCATTACATATATACAGATGGAGTACAAAATAATACGAACACCTGTGAAAAAGTATGATGTATTACACACCTGCAGTACAGCCGCGCCACCTGCAACAGAAGTCTGCCATCTAGTGAGCGTGAAGAGTAAGGTATCAGTCTCTCAACAGCAGTCACCTACGTTGCATGCTTCTATCGAACTGTCTGTGATAATTTGAAATGTCAGACCTGTCAGAGTTCCAAAGAGGAATGATAGTTGGAGCGCGTTTAAGTGGAGCATCGGTTACTGAAACAGCAAACCTTTTGGGGTTTGCAAGGAGTACGGTATCAGCCGTTATGACAGCGTACACGAAAGAGGGTAAGACGACGTCTTCAAAGCACAACAGCGGCCGAAAGTCCAAGCTTGCTGATAGGGATAGACGGGTCTTGAAGCGCATAGTAGCCCGAAAGCACAAGCAATCGTTATCCGAGATAACATCCGAAATGAACAGTCATTTCCAGGACCCCGTTTAAACAAAAACTGTCAAAAGAGAACTTCATGCTTCAAACATTTATGGCAGAGCGGCAATTCATAAATCCTTGGTGACAGCAACTAATGCTTTCAAGTGACGCCAATGGTGCAGAGATCACAAAGGCTGGTCCCCACAGCAGTGGCAACAGGTAATATGGTCAGATGAATCGTCATTCACCCTATTTCAGACGACCGGACGTGTTTATGTCTGGAGAACGCCCAAAGAAGCGCTTTATTCTGAATGCCTCTTGCTGACTGTGAAGCATGGGGGTGACTCCATTATGGTATGGGGTGCGATATCTTGTGCGGTCTTGGGCCACTTGTTATTCTGCATGGGAGGATCAAATCCAATCACTATCTAAGCGTTCTAGGGAATCATGTCCATCCTTTTGTCCAGACTGTATTCCCTGGAGAGCGACCGCTTTTTCAAGACGACAAAACCCATATCCACACTGCTAGGTGTGTTCAAGAATGGTTCGAAGAGCATGACGATGCAGTTGAACATCTTGCCTGGCCCCCTCAGTCTCCGGACTTGAATATTATTGAACATTTACGGCAATATTTGGAGTCCAAACTTCGTTCCCGGTTTCCACCTCCATTCGGACTTTCGGAAATAGAAACCGCTCTCCAGGAGGAATGCTTTAATATTCCTTTAAATATTGTCCATGATCTTAATGCATCTATCCTACGTCGAATTAAATCTGTACTTCAGTCAAAGGGAGGTCCAACCCCTTATTAATAAAGATTTTCCATTATTTCACAGGTGTTCGTATTATTTTGTCCACCATCTGTATATATATATATATATATATATATATATTTTTTTTTAAGGCATTAGACAAAACAAATCTACTGAATTTAATTACAGTAGTAATTATAGTAGTAATTACATAGAAAGTGATTTACAATATAAATCTTCATGTTAAAAAAGGGGAATATGTACAGCTTAGATTTTTTAAAAGAAAGGCGGTTTTAAGATTTTAAATGAAAATTAGGCCTTTTTAAGCTGAATAGAAACCTTGTAAATTTCCTGCTACAGACAAACACAAAAGGTTTTTACATATAATGCCATTAAGTTTCTAAGTAATGAGAAAGCTTCAAACCTAAAAAAAAATAATGTTGTTTAGAACAAGAGATAAATTTATAGAATTAAAATTAAATACAGCTTTAAGTGGGATAATTGTAAACAAATGGGAAATTTCTGTTTTCAGGCAGTAAATACTGGCTACATTGCCATTACATCATCTCTTTAACTTCTCTCCAAAACTATAAAATGTTTGAATCCTAGTTGGATGTTATTTGCTGATAAATGTGTTTGAAGTTTTACTGCCAAAAAAGTTTTACAAATAGTTTTGCAAAACTCGGAGAGTCCTTATTTTGTGAACACATACAGCTAATACTGAACAAAAACAATATCAAAGTAAATATAACAACTAGTTATACTGCTATGAAACTGCATTAGGGTTGCCCAGTAGTAGCAGTTGCCCAGTAGTGGCTTGGCGCTCTCCTTGTTGGCCCTATTTCGCAGTCAGCTATTTTTAGTTCAATTCTATAGTTGGATGGGACATGAGCTCTTGCACAACTCATTTCTTCCCATAGTTTAAAATGTTCTATTACCATTTTAACGCATCTATAGGTTGCACTTTTATTTCATAAAATAGGTTGGTAAAAATGGGGTGCATCTTTTACATGGAATTTTTAAAATTAAATACAGAAGCTACCATAAAACATTAGTTTCTACATACCTTACAACCTATTGCATTCAGACCTGATTAAAATAGTTTTATGTACCTATTCATCATTACTTGACACTTTATCACTGTCACTGTCAGATGATGTCTCTGTGCGAAATAATTCCTAAGTGTACTAGTATATATATAATCATCCTTTTTACACAGTAGTTTTACCGCTTTCAGCTAAGGTTGTACCTGATATTGTTATGCGAGCATTGAACTCTAAGAAATATATGACATTGCTACATTTTGCAGAACAATGCTACTCTGAGTCTACAACGGAATTCAGAAAAAAAATATTCCCCAAATGTTGTCTCAAAATTCAGGTGCGGCTTATACATGCACGTAGCCTATACATCATTAAATACGATATAGCAGGCTAAAATCTAAAGAAATCCTCCTTTCTTCCTATTGAACAATTTATTATTTATATATTTTTGGGTCAAGGAAACATTATATATTCTAAATAAATACTACTTGTTATTGTTGATTTTCTGGTATGCTTATTTCAATATACAGTCCACTAATTCATCAACCATAGAGTTTCTTATAGACAAATTCCTAATTTTGGACCAAACAACAGCTATGTTGTTCGATAAATAGTATTTTAGAGCTCTCTAATATTGATATTTTATCAATTTTTTTTAAATGAAGCATAAGAAAGGTTAAAAGAACTATTTTTGACAGTTATTCTAATTACAAACCCAAATCACACTTTTTTATCAATAAAAATATTTCAATCTTTCATATACTGTTTACAATTACCCCAAATGATCTTAAGTCCAATAACTCAGTCTTTCACACTCTTCCATGGAGAGAATTCCAGGGAAACATCAGCTTCATCTGAGAAAATTAAAGTGAAAGTACTTATCAAAATATAAAGAAAACTAGAGAAAATATTGACAAACTCAAACAGGAAAGAACAGGAGGTAATACAAACAAATTTTCTTTTTAAGAGAAACACCACATTGATCAAAAGCATAAATACTACAATATTTTCTTCATAATAATTCTAAAAACTTCAGATTTTCATACAAAACCAATCAATACTCAATTATATTCTTATGCGTACTAAAAACCAGTAACTCTAGATTATGATAATGTCAAATAAGTAGTGTCAGAGAGAGGTTATTAAGAAACAAAATTGATGTATTATAATAATATATATATGTTACTTTATGCTATCATAAAAAAAAAAACTTGTCGTAAAAGTCAACACTACAAACAAAAAAAAAACTGTACAGAATTTCATGGTTATAAAATATTTAATGCTCAAGCAAATCAAAACAGTCGTATTTCATTAAAAAAGTGGGTTTCTTTTGTAAAACATTATTACTTATTTATGGGTATTTTTATAAAACAACTTTAATAACGGTAGCTATGACAACTGTGTCAATAAAATCTAAATATGAAATGAGGCTAAAATTTGCGTTTTAATGCAATTATTAACTTCGAAATATTTTACACTTATATATTTCTTAAGTTTTGCATTTAGTTTTCAAAATGTTTCTTTATTGTATGTACACTTAAGATTTTAGTATAACAGATTTTACTGTAATCATTACAATCAAAATATCATGCCGTCATTTTTCATTTTTATTAAATATCAGAAAAAAATTAAATAACCCATATAAAAATCGATGAAGAAATTTATACGTACAGTTAAATTATAGAATAAGTTCATAGCTATATTTTATCAAAGTTCAGTATTTTCATGACTGTAAATATCACGTGGATAATTATTTGTTTATCTGAAATGTAGATCCACCGCCGTAATATAATTTGTCTGTCTCAATGAGTACCAACATCAGGAATATTAAAACTTTATTTTGATATTTTGAATATTTTGGTTTTGCAACAAATACGGAGCTTCTCGGAATGATTGAATCTCATTTTGTTTATCTGTATGAATGAGTCACTCATAGTAGTGTTTTTTTTTTCTTATTTTTCATAAAAATAAATGCGGAGGCACACAATATACCGCAGAAATTGTTGAGTATTTCTTATCTAAGAGCGCCATACAGCTGAGTCAACATTACCTTTTGGTGTCAGCTCAATTCTGACCGAGCACTCCCTTGGGACTCATATTAGTTAAAGGCCGAATGTTTCAAAACATGTTCGGGCCTACGGGCCTAGTCTCAGCCCGTACGAAAAGAACTCGCATTCGAGAAACGTCAGAAATGACGTCACGAAGGGGGCGTTTTTGTATCCTGGGAGAAAATCGGTAGTCTCGGGCCACTTTTCGGACGCTAAACTCACTTCATATTTCTCACTTAGCGGGTAAAATTTCTCACTGAACTTGAGTCGGTGAGAAGTGTATTTAGCGTGCGAGTTAAGATGGCGCCGCGTGTTTTGTTTTGATTGTGTTCAATTGAAAGTACATTCATTTTTGTAATTAAGAGAAATAAAAGACTCTAGTTTCGCATTTTAGTAGTAGGAACAGTAAGTAAATTTATTTGATTGATGAAATGCCTTTAATAATGTATTAAATGAATGCAAATTTTCTTCAGATGAAACTGTTTGCTTGAAAGTAATGATTTTGGTCTCTATATAAAACATCTCTTTTGTTTTATTTGAAAAATAAATTAATGTAATCTAAAGTAATATTAATAATCTAAAGTAAAATTAAGATTGTTACGAATTTAATTTGTAAAGAAATACTTGAATTATTCACTGTTAAGACACTGAATTGAATGTATGTATTGCATTTTAAATAAGTTTAGCAGAAAATACTCAGATTGGTTTATTTAACAGAATCAACTATGTTTTGTTATTTGAAGGAGTGAAGAAAGAGAGAATTTAAAATGCCTCTGCCTTCAATTTTAAATTTACAATGGTTGTGAAATAGGCAGGCTAAAGTAAACAAAATGTGTTATTATTGACTAAAGTAAGCTTTAAGAAAGTTGAATGATTGATCTTAATCTTTTAACCGAAAATTACTAAAGATTAAATTCTAAAATTATTGTTCATAGATCTATCTACCTTGTGGAATTTAATGTTACATGAATCATATTACTAATAAATTGCCTGAAGTTACTATATATATTTCAAATTAATAAATAGCTTCAGTTATATACCTGTTTTTAAAAATTTGTGATGATCTTATTCAATTAAAAATTCATGCTCTTCATAATTCCCGTGTGAATTATTATGGCTGTTATAATATGAAAGTTAGTTGTAATAATGCATAATGTATTGAAAACATGAAATATTTCTTTTACTCAAGTAATGAAGTTACATATTTTAAGGATATTTATTTAAATTTTTCATACAGTTTTTTTATAATCTTATGTTTATTTTTGCTAAGTTTTATTATCCTAAATTTTCAGATGTTACTTAATGTATTCCTTGACTTTAAACAGAAGGAGGATAAACATAGATTACATGTAATTTACATTATGCTGTTATGCATATGAACATAATACACATAAATATCTTGTTTAAGTTTATAATTGATAAATGTCTGAAAAAGTTAACATTTGATTGTATAACTGTACTAATAGATATAAAAATATCAAATGTATAATTAGCTTTTTATGTTGATCCTTTTGTGTGTTAAAGTTGCTTAAAATGTCTTAAAACCTTTTAAATATGCTATTGTTGTAATGTTTAAAATTGTAATCACTATTTTCTTCCCATATTGTAATATTGATTGCCATTTTATCCTTCTTCACTTTGATACTTGTTCATGAAAGGACCTTAGTTGAAAATTTATCTATTCTGCTAGTTGGGTGTAAACTTTAAAACAGAATTAAATAATTTTCTGTTTTGAGGTTTTAATCTTGCTGGCAATTTCATCAATTTCATGACTAAAGAAAGCTGTAGGATGAAATACTTTAAGAGCTACTGTATGATGTTAATAGATTATGGGACATTCCATGAATAAGTGGACATCAGATGAAAAAAAAATTTTTTTAATTTCTGCAAGTGTTATATATCATTATTTTCAGAAATAACTGAATTTTTGTAATTTGATAAGAATAATACCATTTCTCACAGGAAACATGCCTTAAAATACAACAGAAAATACTCTTTTTGCATTGACCATTTGACCTTAACTGGTAACACACATATTTTGTGTGTTGCAAGTAACATGTGTCTGTGATACGTGTACATAACAAAAATTTATTTTAGAGGTGCAAATTTAATGAAACTACATATAAATTAACTAAATATGTTTTATTTGATTGTTACAATACAATTAAAATCGGCATCATGTAAACAAAAATTACTTTTTTACTCCAGAAGCACAAGAGTTGCACACTTTTTTCAAGCACTCTAGGCAACACGGATTTTCGCATTTTATACATTTATATGCAGTTTGCCTCTGTTTTTTGATAAGGACAATATGGGCACGTTTTTCTCGAGGGAAGCTTATAAGAAATTTGAGAGGTGCTATGTGTTTCTTCAGGTTCTCTAAGAATGTCTCGTGCTATTTTTTTTTTTTAGGTCATCCGGAAGGTTTGGGATGGACAACCGACATTGCACTTGTTTTTCTAACAAACTTTTTCCTAATGAATTTATAAAGTCAAAATGTGTCATTACAGGCATCTCATCATAGCTGGCATAGATAATGCCAAAATTTACAAGACTAACCGCTGTCATATTGTAAAATATTGTCAGGGGCAACCGTCTCAACCTTCTATTCGGTGAATAGTTTGTCTAAATTATCCACTCCTGATTTTGTTGAATTGTAAAAACTTATTATTTCTGGTTTATTACTCGATTGGTTGGTAAATTTTGAGTTATGCAAGGAGAATATCAAATTGACAGCTTTATTTTGTGTTGTCATTGAAGACAAAACAAAATAGTAGGAGACTACATTTTAATTGACTGGTTAGGAAAGAAAACTGTTCGCACATATGTTGCTCAAGTACTCATTATTGAAGATGATGATATCAAAGTTCACTGTATGCATAAACAGGATACTCTAAGACTAATTTATGCATTTCCTTACAAAGAAGACAAGTGTTGGATCACGAAAACTCAAATTAAGCAAAAGCTGAAAAGAACCATCAATAGTAACTGATGGTTCAAACACTAGAATTAGAAGTCAGTTTGAATTTGACAAACGTATATGTGCTGAGTAATGTATGAAAATCAAGTCAGTTTCAATGTTATTCATAAAATGTGATCTTTTGTAAGTTAATTATAATAAATTTGTATTTGATATTTCAAGCACATTAACAGAACTTTCATTAACAGAACTTTTGTCATTCCGTTACCACATGATTTCATTAAGTCTAATTAATTTTATAATATTAATTATTATTTTGATGTTGAAAAATGACTGAAACTTTTAGTATTGAATCAGGTCTTGTTGCTGACATTATTTTTTTGTTTTGTTACTGCAACAGTTGGCTGAATTTTTATTTGTTATTCAATGTTTTTATTTGTTATGTCCAAAATATATCATTCCGTTACCACAAAAAAAGTGCTATTTTTTAAACATAGATAATGTGTAATTTTAAATTATCTGCATTTTTCATTTTAAGTCATTAAGATGTTTATAGTTTGCCCTATTTTCTTTTTTTATTTTAATATTTAAGTTAGTAGAATCTGCAATATATGTTGTGAATGCTTGTCCAAATGTCATTCCGTTACTCATGGGAGGTCCCTTATATCATGTTAAAAGTTTTAAGAAACTTGTGTGTTGAACTATGAACATGCTTAACAGGAATTATAGTAAAAATTATGTCCTCTATTTTGCTTTTCTATTGTTATTTAACCAATCAATGTCAGATTATAAGAGAATTAATATCCCTGTGTAAATTTTCTTTCAATAAGGCAAGCTTTCATTTTTTTGCTCTTGAAAATTTTGTATCTAGTAAAAGCTTACAAATAATTAATATATTGATTACATTTCCCTGTTGCTGTAGTAGTTTGAAATACATAATATTTAGATTGTATGTTGTTGTTATATATGGCAATTTTTTTTAAAACTAAATCCATACAAATTATATACTGCTGATACTGCTGGCCATTCATTTAAGGGGGTACCGTATGGGTAGCTAGCATTACCCCCATTTGTATGCAATATCAGTTTTCTTGATCTTATTTAAAGAGAACAATGAAAATTTTACACATTTTTAGCTTTAATTTATATATTTCAACATACATGAACACAGATTTCTATATTTTCTGTTTTTAATATCTAAAGAGAATAAATAAATTATTAAAAATTAATGTTAGTTAATTAATTAATATTTTATTATATCTTAATTCATTACATCTAGTTAAATATACAGGTTTGAATAAAGGGGATAGATACTGCTTATTCCGCTGGCTTTCTCAACATGAAGTTAGTCGAATAATAGAAGTTAATTTGATTGAAAATTATTAGAGCTTTTCTTCTGTATCACTTGAAATGGATCATCTGGAGAGATGACCTCTGGATAAAAGTAATTGCAAGCAGAATCTTTCTTTAAAAAAAGAATTACAGATTTTTAAAGTTCTAATAAAAATTTATTATTTTTATTTAGCTTCCCCAGCATTTAACCTAAATACTATGGACCCCCTTAGAAAGTCCATTACAAAAAAGAATTTTTCAATTATGCTTGTAATCCTGAAGAAGTTTTATCTTAACATTATTGTTCGAGATACTAAGTTTGAAATATCACTGTTATGAGTACTTAAAACTAAAAATATGATAGTTCTACTTTTATTTAATTTATGTATGAATATATATAAATACACTTTCAAATACTTACTTTCACACACACACACATGTGAAAAATGTATTCATCTGTGTATACACACATGGATAAATTTGTTATATACAAATTTATTTTGTTTATTTAGACCTTTTTATTAATTTTGTATCTACCTATTAAATACAATTTATTTGCTGATTATTCAATTTCTTTTGGGCAGATTTAATTTAATATCAATTTTTCATCCTCTTCTGTATAAATGCGCACTTATGTATAAAACTCAAATTAAACAAATGTGTAAAGAAAAAGTAATTCAAATTGCTGTTTTTCTGCAGTCACTTGTATTCTTTTCCGAGACAGCACTTTACTGTTTCCATAGTAACGATATAGAAATTACAGAAAAATAAAGCAATGTTATTGGCTTATCGTTAATCGTTATCAGAAAAAACGTAGTAGCTAGTGGGCGGTGCTTATCCAGAATTCGAACGGTAAAAGCTTTCTCACTGCGTACGGAAAAGGTGGCTGAGACTACCGATTTTGCTCGCATCCGAGAACAGCGTACGAGGTGAACTGCATCTCGGACGGGGAGAATCTCGGATGCGAACTCTTTTCGTACGGGCTGAGACTAGGCCCGCTAGTCTCAGCCCTTTCGAAAAGAACTCGCATTCGAGAAACGTCAGAAATGACGTCACGAAGGGGGGGTTTTCGCATCCTGGGAGAAAATCGGTAGTCTCGGGCCACTTTTCGGACGCTAAACTCACTTCATATTTCTCACTTAGCGGGTAAAATTTCTCACTGAACTTGAGTCGGTGAGAAGTGTATTTAGCGTGCGAGTTAAGATGGCGCCGCGTGTTTTGTTTTGATTGTGTTCAATTGAAAGTACATTCATTTTTGTAATTAAGAGAAATAAAAGGCTCTAGTTACGCATTTTAGTAGTAGGAACAGTAAGTAAATTTATTTAATTAATGAAATGCCTTTAATAATGTATTAAATTAATGCAAATTTTCTTCAGATGAAACTGTTTGCTTGAAAGTAATGTTTTTGGTCTCTATATAAAACATCTCTTTCGTTTTATTTGAAAAATAAATTAATCTAATCTAAAGTAAAATTATACTAAGATTGTTAAAAATTTAATTTGTAAAGAAATACTTGAATTATTCACTGTTAAGACACTGAATTGAATGTATGTATTGGATTTTAAATAAGTTTAGCAGAAAATACTCAGATTGGTTTACTTAACAGAATCAACTATGTTTTGTTATTTGAAGGAGTGAAGAAAGAGAGAATTTAAAATGCCTCTGCCTTCAATTTTAAATTTACAATGGTTGTGAAATAGGCAGGCTAAAGTAAACAAAATGTGTTATTATTGACTAAAGTAAGCTTTAAGAAAGTTGAATGATTGATCTTAATCTTTTAACCGAAAATTACTAAAGATTAAATTCTAAAATTATTGTGCATAGATCTATCTACGTTGTGGAATTTAATGTTACGTGAATCAGATTACTAATAAATTGCCTGAAGTTACTATATATATTTCAAATTAATAAATAGCTTCAGTTATATACATGTTTTTAAAAATATGTGATGATCTTTTTCAATTAAAAATTCATGCTCTTCATAATTCCCGTGTGAATTATTATGGCTATTTTATAATATGAAAGTTAGTTGTAACAATGCATAATGTATTGAAAACATGAAATTTTTCTTTTACTCAAGCAATGAAGTTACATGTTTTAAGGATATTTATTTAAATTTTTCATACAGTTTTTTTTTCTAATCTTATGTTTATTTTTGCTGAGTTTTATTATCCTAAATTTTCAGATGTTACTTAATGTATTCCTTGACTTTAAACAGAAGGAGGATAAACATAGATTACATGTAATTTACATTATGCTGTTATGCATATGAACATAATATACATAAATATCTTGTTTAAGTTTATAATTAATAAATGTCTGAAAAAGTTAACATTTGATTGTATAACTGTACTAATAGATATAAAAATATCAAATGTATAATTACCTTTTTATGTTGATCCTTTTGTGTGTTAAAGTTGCTTAAAATGTCTTAAAACCTTTTAAATATGCTATTGTTATGATGTTTAAAATTGTAATCACTATTTTCTTCCCATATTGTAATATTTATTGCCATTTTATGCTTCTTCACTTTGATACTTGTTCATGAAAGGACCTTAGTTGTAAATTTATCTATTCTGCTAGTTGGGTGTAAACTTTAAAACAGAATTAAATAATTTTCTGTTTTGAGGTTTTAATCTTGCTGGCAATTTCATCAATTTCATGACTAAAGAAAGCTGTAGGATGAAATACTTTAAGAGCTACTGTATGATGTTAATAGATTATGGGACATTCCATGAATAAGTGGACATCAGATGAAAAAAAAATTTTTTTTAATTTCTGCAAGTGTTATATATCATTATTTTCAGAAATAACTGAATTTTTGTAATTTGATAAGAATAATACCATTTCTCACAGGAAACATGTCTTAAAATACAACAGAAAATACTCTTTTTGCATTGACCATTTGACCTTAACTGGTAACACACATATTTTGTTTGTTGCAAGTAACATGCGTCTGTGATACGTGTACATAACAAAAATTTATTTTAGAGGTGCAAATTTAATGAAACTACATATAAATTAACTAAATATGTTTTATTTGATTGTTACAATACAATTAAAATTGGCATCATGTAAACAAAAATTACTTTTTTACTCCAGGAGCACAAGAGTTGCACACTTTTTTCAAGCACTCTAGGCAACACGGATTTTTGCATTTTATACATTTATATGCAGTTTGCCTCCGTTTTTTGATAAGGACAATATTGGCACGTTTTTCTCGTGGGAAGCTTCTAAGAAATTTGAGAGGTGCTATGTGTTTCTTCAGGTTCTCTAAGAATGTCTCGTGCCATTTTTTTTTTTAGGTCATCCGGAAGGTTTGGGATGGACAACCAACATTGCACTTGTTTTTCAACACAAAAACTCAAATTAAGCAAAAGCTGAAAAGAACCATCAATAGTAACTGATGGTTCAAACACTAGAATTAGAAGCCGGTTTGAATTTGAAAAACGTATATGTGCTGAGTAATGTATGAAAATCAAGTCAGTTTCAATGTTATTCATAAAATGTGATCTTTTGTAAGTTAATTCTAATAAATTTGTATTTGATATTTCAAGCCATTCTTAACAGAACTTTTGTCATTCCGTTACCACATGATTTCATTAAGTCTAATTAATTTTATAATATTATTATTTTGATGTTGAAAAATGACCGAAACTTTTAGTACTGAATCAGGTCCTGCTGCTGACATTTTTTTGTTTTGTTACTGCAACAGTTGGCTGAATTTTTATTTGTTATTCAATGTTTTTATTTGTTATGTCCAAAATATATCATTCCGTTACCACAAAAAAAGTGCTATTTTTTAAATATAGATAATGTGTAATTTTAAATTATCTGCATTTTTCATTTTAAGTCATTAAGATGTTTATAGTTTGCCCTATTTTCTTTTTTAATTTTAATATTTAAGTTAGTAGAATCTGCGATATATGTTGTGGATGCTTGTCCAAATGTCATTCCGTTACTCATGGGAGGTCCCTTATATCATGTTAAAAGTTTTAAGAAACTCGTGTGTTGAACTATGAACATGCTTAACAGGAATTATAGTAAAAATTATGTCCTCTATTTTGCTTTTCTATTGTGATTTAACCAATCAATGTCAGATTATAAGAGAATTAATATCCCTGTGTAAATTTTCTTTCAATAAGGCAAGCTTTCATTTTTTTTGCTCTTGAAAATTTTGTATCTAGTAAAAGCTTACAAATAATTAATATATTGATTACATTTCGCAGTTGCTGTAGTAGTTTGAAATACATAATATTTAGATTGTATGTTGTTGGTATATATGGCAAATTTTTTTTAACTAAATCCATACAAATTATATACTACTGATACTGCTGGCCATTCATTTAAGGGGGTACCGTATGGGTAGCTAGCATTACCCCCATTTGTATGCAATATCAGTTTTCTTGATCTTATTTAAAGAGAACAATGAAAATTTTACACATTTTTAGCTTTAATTTATATATTTCGACATACATGAACACAGATTTCTATATTTTCTGTTTTTAATATCTAAAGAGAATAAATAAATTATTAAAAATTAATGCTAGTAAATTAATTAATATTTTATTATATCTTAATTCATTACATCTAGTTAAATATACAGGTTTGAATAAAGGGGATAGATACTGCTTATTCCGCTGGCTTTCTCAACATGAAGTTAGTCGAATAATAGAAGTTAATTTGATTGAAAATTATTAGAGCTTTTCTTCTGTATCACTTGAAATGGATCATCTGGAGAGATGACCTCTGGATTAAAGTAATTGCAAGCAGAATCTTTCTTTAAAAAAAGAATTACAGATTTTTAAAGTTCTAATAAAAATTTATTATTTTTATTTAGCTTCCCCAGCATTTAACCTAAATACTATGGACCCCCTTAGAAAGTCCATTACAGAAAGGAATTTTTCAATTATGCTTGTAATCCTGAAGAAGTTTTATCTTAACTATCTTAACATTATTGTTCGAGATACTAAGTTTGAAATATCACTGTGATGAGTACATAAAACTAAAAATATGATAGTTCTACTTTTATTTAATTTATGTATGAATATATATAAATACACTTTCAAATACTTATTTTCACACACACACACATATGAAAAATGTATTCATCTGTGTTGGATAAATTTGTTATATACAAATTTATTTTGTTTATTTAGACCTTTTTATTAGTTTTGTATCTACCTATTAAATACAATTTATTTGCTAATTCTTCAATTTCCTTTGGTCAGATTTAATTTAATATCAATTTTTCATCCTCTTCTGTATAAATGCGCACTTATGTATAAAGCTCAAATTAAACAAATGTGTAAAGAAAAAATAATTCAAATTGCTGTTTTTCTGCAGTCACTTGTATTCTTTTCCGAGACAGCACTTTACTGTTTCCATAGTGATATAGAAATTACAGAAAAATAAAGCAATGTTATTGGCTTATCGTTTATCGTTATCAGAAAAAACGTAGTAGCTAGTGGGCGGTGCTTATCCAGAATTCTGAATTGTAAAAGCTTTCTCACTGCGTACGGAAAAGGTGGCTGAGACTACCGATTTTGCTCGCAAGCGAGAACAGCGTACGAGGTGAACTGCATCTCGGACCGGGAGAATCTCGAATGCGAACTCTTTTCGTAAGGGCTGAGACTAAGGAGCGATTAGTTTAAGGAAGCGAGGATTTCAGATTGCCTGGCTGCGCATGCGTTCCAACTTATAAATTTGAGGGAGTGGGGATGCCTGAAATACAGCAATCCTCTGAGACTAGGCCCGGTTGTGTAATAAAATATTTCTCGAAATCGATGTTGAAATCGGTGCTACCGTTTTATACTTGAGGATTCAAAGTCTCCTAATTATTTGATTGTAATGATATTTTCATCTATACTATCTATTCAAACAATAAAAGTTCTACTTGTCTTAAGATTATCATAGTATGAAAAAGAATTGTGCTGTTTATACGTGCTCAAAGTGTGACGTCACGTCCACCATTTTGGGAACCTCCACAATGGCGGCCCATGTCATTCTCCCATATGACGGAAAAACAAATATTAATATCTCTTAAACTAATGAATATTATCTCTCTGCACGTCCTGAATTCGATAAAGGAGCAAAAAATGCCCTGCCGAAAAAAAATCAGGAATACTTTTTCGTACAGGAACAAGAACAGATGGTGTTTTAAAATTTCATTCCTCTAAGCCTATCGCTGGGAAAGATAGGCTTAGAAGAAGTGATACTCTTGAAATTTTTAATTTAGTGTTTGTGACTATTTTTTTACCATGTTTCTGTCTATATTGATATTGTAACATAATCTAAGATGAACTGGTAAGTAGATTTTATTCCCAATAACAATGATTTATCCCTAGTGCCATTGTATTTACAATTTGAATGTGTCGCTCATGGTAACGATATTAAAATGTCATTTTAGATAACAATTATCACTGTAAAAATACGTATATACCTTATTGTTCATTCGATTTACCTCAAATACATGTGTGGTAACATACTTAAAGCAGTATAATCCACTTTGTGTAACACTGCTTGCCAAATGAAAGGGTTCTTGAAGTTGATAGATTGTTAGTATAGGGCATTGTATTCTTGCTTTTAATGTATCCTATGACAGGCGTACATTTTTGAAGATCGCTACTGTGTTAAATGTATGCTTATATTATTTCTTTATCTATGCCCTTGATTCATTTACTTTTTAATATCTTATTAAAGTTCAATTTTTATTCGTACAGACACGTCAGCGCACCCACTGCCAAGTTTGGCGATTTTGTGTAGGGCGTGGTCAGGGGCGTAGCTAGACATTTAGAGACTCCACAGCAAGTACGCACATTGGGCCCCATGAAATATTTGTTGGTTTGTGAGTACATTTGTCTTTACGATGTTGACAACACTCTGTCCATCACTGTGTGTTAGAAATGGTTGTTCGTTGTGTATGTACAATGTAGTGTACGTGTTGTTAAGTTTTAATAAAAAATAAGAAAAATGATATGCATCTATAATTATTTCATCAAGTAACATGTTCACAGAGTTTATTTAACATGGTTGCAGAGCGTTGTTGAATGTTAGTGAATATTTAGAGTGTTTGTAAGTTGCTTAAAAAAAAGAAATGGCGTGTGCGAGAAACAGTGAAATTAGTATACCGCTATTTGACGGTACGGACTATTTCAACTGTAAAATAAGAATGATGAAATTCTTACAGTTTAAAAAGTGCAAAGAAGTGGTTCAAAGAAAAGCATGCAAACGATCCCACGCCCAGAACTCTTAAAATTCAAAACTACAGTCTTTACTTCACTCCCCGCCTTGACCCTAATACTAACGCTCCCCTACGTTTCGGTGGCACGGCGATCTATGTCAAACGGAATATTAAATATAACCATCTCCCCAGTATTAACTTACATACCATTGAAAACACAATTGTTAAAATTTGGATAAACTCTAATACTACTCTCACCCTTGTTTCCACTTACTTAAGAATTATCAATGGTAGACCCGTTACTAATGAACTTCCTCAACTTTTTAATCTTGACCATAAAGTTATACTTTTTGGTGGCTTTAACGCTCACCACCCCCGTTGGAACTGCCAGAATGACCGTTCAGTAACCAGATATGGTACTGAAATTAATTTCAACTCAATTGATAACTCTATTGATATTGCTTTCCCACTTTATCCCACCAGGCTTGGTGTTTCAGGCTCCCAATCCATCATTGACTTTGCCCTTTTAAAGAACATTCACTATCCGTATGAGATCAATACTATTAATGATTTATCCTCTGACCACTTACCTGTTAAACTTGACATTAACTGCAACCCCGTGCTCCCTCCTATCATTTCTCCTTATCATACTAATCGGCAGTCCTTCGCTAAATTTGTTAACAACTCCTCCCCACACTTTAATGATATTAACAGTCCTGATGACATAGATGCTGCTGTTACCTCTATCACTAAGACCATCCAAAGCGCGCTGGAATCTGCTAAGGTCCACTCTCCCCAATATTTCTATCATAAACTAACCCATTATATTGTTGACCTAATTAAATATAGGAACCATTTCAGGAAAATTTGGAAGCAAACTCGGGACCCCAGAATGCTTAATAATTACAAAAATCTTGACAATCAGGTTAAAATTAAAATCAAAAATAATAAATGGAGAGAATTTATTGAGTCACTAGCTCCCACTGATAACTCAGTTTGGCAATATCTTAAGAGAATTAGGAAACCCCATAAGCCCCTTCCAACCTTTAACTCCAGTTCTGGTATCTTAACTAGTGACTCTGACAAAATTTAGGCCTTAGCAGCTAATTATGAAACCCAATTCAATCCCCACTCTAGTGTTTTTTGCCCAAATACAATTGATAAAGTCTATGATATCCTCCAGAACTTTCAGTCCAGTAATCACAATAGTGAGATAAAAAAAAACCACTGTTAGCGAAGTCTTAAATGCAATTAACTCCCTCCCTAATAGAAAAGCCCCTGGTCAAGACGGTATCACCAATAATGCCATTAAAAATCTCCCCCTTCATTATGCCAACTATTTAACTGATTTAATTAATAACATCTTTAAATTTAAATACTACCCGCATCCCTGGAAATCGGCCATTATTTTCCCAATTCATAAGCCTGGTGAGGATCCTTCCCTTCCAAAAAACTACAGGCCCATTAGTCTCTTATCTTCTCTTTCTAAAGTGGTTGAACACATTTTTTGTAGCCGTATTCATAATTTTATCGATAGCAATAATATTCTCTCTAATGCCCAATTTGGTTTCAGACCTAAACATTCTACCACACATCAGCTGCTTCGTGTTACTGAGTACATCCAAGAATGGACTACAGAACAGAATGCAAACTGGTGCTGTCTTCTTTGATATTCTTAAAGCTTTTGATACTGTCTGGCACAGTGGCCTTATCTATAAATTCATTAAATTTAAAATGCCAGCTGACTAAAATTAAACTTATACAATCCTATCTTTTGCTGTAAACTATTATGGACAGAACTTTTGCTGTAAACTAATCTGGTACCACTTCAGACCTACGCCCTGTTAATGCGGGAGTTCCTCAAGGTTCGAAACTCAGACCGGTCTTATTTAACTTATTTATAAATGATATCCCCACCACCCCGAACACTTCGCTTGCCTTCTATGCTGATGACACAGCCATTCTCGCTAAAAACCATAATGCATACTTACCTCCAACGTCACATTAACATTCTTGAGCGCTGGTTTGATAAATGACGCATTAAATTAAATCCCAGTACAACAAAAGCTATCTTCTTTTCCTACAATAGGATTCCCCCACCCCCAGTTAACGTTTATGGTCAGCTCATCTACTTTGAAAGGGAAGTGAAATATTTGGGTATCTTCATGGATAGTAAGCTTACTTGGAAGAAAAATATTAATCATAATATCTGCAAATTATTTAAAGCTAGAAAAGATATCGCCCACCTCCTGTACCAGAAGGAGATGAATATAGAAAATAAACTTCTGCTTTACAAAACAGTACTTCGACCTATACTTCTTTATGCAGTACCTGTATGAGGGTCAGCGGCTAACAGTCATGTCCAGAAATTGCAATGCACACAAAATAAAACCTTACGTCTAATCACTAAAGCCAATAGATATAAAACTAACTACTTCCTCTACAAAGATCTAAGTATTGAACCCATTCGCCTGACTATAATTAATCTCGCCACTAAATTTTATAATAGTCTTTACTCCACCCCTAATGAAGAAATTGCCAATCTTCCTGATTATGACAATAGAGAATTTAATCGTAGACCTAGAGCGACTCTAGCGCTTGACACTGGGATTACTCCCAACTCTTCTTTCACATAATTTAAAATTTCTTTCTTTATGTCATTCCGTTTTCCTTAAATTCTTTCTTGACCGCTTAATTCCCCCCCCCCCATTTTTCCTAATTATATGCAGTCACATCCTCTTACGCTTTTTCAAAAAAGGTAGTGTGTCGTCTCATTGGGGTAATATGCCTCTGCGAATCCTCATGGTCAAATTGGGAGCCGTCCTCCCTGATAATATCTTCTTCTAAGCTCCTGGATCCTGTTTCGTCAACCAATCAGGTTGCGGGACACATTTTGCTCTCGACCAGTAGTTAAGCTTGATCTTTTTAAACCTCTGTAATACAAATTCATCATCTTGCTTCCTTTTTCGGACTGTTTTCAAGCACGGGTAGCTTGATAGTTCTTTCCCATCCTGGATTTGATCCCAGCATTTAATATCTTTGCTGCTCGCGGTCCTCTGTGGCTCGTCTTCGACTTTTGAGAGATTAATCTTTATATTTTGCTTTTTATTTTATCTTATATTGGAACTTTTTTTTCATTTTTTTTACAAGTCTTGCTGATTTAATTTTGTGTTAACTTTAACTTACTAAATTCTAACATTTTTATTTTTATTTTTGTAACTTCTTTAATTTATTTTGTAACTTCTTTAATTTATTTTGTAACTTCTTTAATTTATTTTGTAACTTTTTTTTTCTTGATTCATTTCTTCTTGGACCATGCGTGAAAAGCTTCAGTGCTTCCCATATCCATACCGAGGGTAAAGGGCTTTCTTAGCCCTATTTGGAACCTCACAAAAACTTTTTGTCCATGTCCATGTATGCATGCAAACGACGGTAAAGAAAAATGGGACGATAAAGATATACAAGCAACGAACTATATTTACGGTGCAATCACTAACAAGCCATTGGAATACATCCATGAATGTGAGTCTGCTTTTATATAATATAATAGCCAAATTTGATACGATGTATTTGAAAACTTCCACGTCATTGTTAATCATATGTAGAAACAACTTAGAAAATGTTAAGCTGAAGAATTACTCAGATTTATGGTTATTTTTCGATGATTTTGAGAAGTCTGTGAACGAGCTTAAACAGGCCGGTGCAACCGTGACTGAACAAGAAAAACTGAATTACATGTTAAGAGCATTACCATCAAACTACAGTCATATTGGTGATTTAATTGATGTTTTACCGGAGAAGGACAGAACAGTTGATTATTTGAAAAGCAAAATCAAGTCAAAATCGCTCGAAGAGAAAAATGATTGTGAAGACACAGCACCAATAGAAAAATCGAATGCATTTAAAACTTAAACACACAAATCGGGCCCACAAGGAAATATCTGTTTTAATTGTGGTAAATCTGGTCACATGAAAAGGTACTGTTGGTATGGCCGTGGTCAAGTGAACTATCGTGGCAATGGTTCTACTAATTATCGTGGTCGAAGCCTTCCAAATAATCAGGAGTGTAGTCGTGGTTTTGGTAAACATCGCGGACGTAGAGCAAACTCCAACCACAGAGTAAACTATAGCCAGCTAGGAAAAAGTTTTCATACTACAATAATTGAAAGTAACATGTCAAAATCAAATGAAAATAGTATGACAAATAAAAATCAAATTAATTGGTTGCTGGACAGCGGGTGTACAGACCATATAATTAATAGTGATGAATACTTTGAAGACCAAGTAACATTGAAAAACCCGATTAAAGTAAAAGTTGGTGATGGAAGGATGTTGGATGCGCCAAAGGTTGGTAATATTATAGTCTCTTTTCCTGTTTATGACACTGAATCCATAGTAACTTTGAAAAATGTATTTTACGTTAAAGAAATGAAGGCAAATTTATTAAGTTATTCGAAGATCACTGACAATCATAAAATAGTATTATTATCTGGTTAGATGCCTGAATTAGATTGATGGAAACAGATTTTAAAACTTAACAAAATAATATTTATTCAATCTCCGAACATCACATTTCGGTTATACAGTAGCAAGCGAAGTGTGCGAGCATCGAGAGAATTCTCGGGATACAATACTGCCACGCCACCTATCGGTGTCGTGCAACATAAAATGACACTGAATGGTGGTGCCATCTATTATACAGTAAATGAATGAAATGCACTTATAAATTAAATGAAATAAGTTATCACTACAATAGTATCCCTCCAGTGATGAACTTGTGAAGGAACGACAAAATGTTAAAAATAAGTATTAAATATACAATGATTAAAAAAAAATATCTTTCACATACATTGTTCTTTGGGAGATACCTGATGCTAACTTACTAGACAAATAAAATGAAAAAAAAATAATATATATGGCATATAAATTCGACATATTAATATGTAAAGAAAACAGTCTGGGTAATATCTGAATGTAATAAACATTTCACTTGTATATACCATAATTAATATATGTCCCTGAATACAAAATGCTGCAAAGGTTAAAGAGAAATAATTTACTTTACAAAATATGAATATGTATATACCTGTCAAAATTTGAATGTAATATATATGATGCAATTTTCAAAATGTTTACAAAAATGAAATATATGTGATGCAATTTTCAAATGTTTTACAAAATGAATATATACAAAATGTTTTAACCAATTTCTGTTATTAACCTCTTATTAAATTTTACACTTCTACCAGATTTAGTTACTTGAGTTTTTACAGTCTCAGGATTTTCTGGTGATTTCTTTTCGTTTGGTTGGGTTTCAGGGTAATCAGTCTCAGGTAAGTCATTAAATAGAAAAGCTGGCTTGACTCTATCAAGTGAGACACAACTTTTCTTCCCATTTAAGTCTATGGTGATGTTTTTGGTCTCTCGTGAAAGTACTGCATGAGGACCAGTGTAGGGTTGTGACAAGGGTGGACTGACTTTATCCACTCTTAGAAATACATGAGAGCAAGTGTTTAATTCTGGGTGCACAAAAACCTTGGATTTCACATGATGGGATGTAGGGATGGGTTTGATGTGATTCATCCTTTCCCGCAATTGTTGGATGAAATTGTTTTGTGAAATTTTATTCGGTGAAGATTCTGTACACAAATCTGCTGGAAGTTTGAGTGAAACACCATACACTAAGTCAGCGCTGGATGCATTTATATATGTTTTCACAGCAGCTCTCAGTCCAAGTAAGATGGCAGGTAAGCATTCAGTCCATCTAGGATTTTTATGAGCCTTTATAGCACTCTTTAGGACACGGTGGAAACGTTCCACTAAACCATTCGACTGAGGGTGGAAGGTAGTTGTTCTAATTCTGGTCGTGCCAAGCATATTTGTCAACTCTCGAAAGAGATGGGACTCAAATTGTCGACCTTGGTCTGTTGTTATGGTGGAAGGACATCCAAAACGACAGATCCAACCACTGAACAGAGCACGACATACAGTTTCTGCAGTAATATCAGCAATAGGCACTACCTCAGGCCATCTTGTAAATCTATCGATGATTGTCAGACAGTAGGTCTGCCCTTCTGATGGAGGTAAGGGACCTATCAAATCGATGTGGATGTGAGAAAATCTTGCATCAGGTGATGCGAAAGTGCCTAAAGGTGTCTTGGAGTGCCTGATCACTTTTGATCGCTGGCATGCAATGCAGCTTTTCACCCATTCCTTAAGATGTTTCTTCATCTGAGGCCAAACATACCTGGATGAAATTAGTTGTGTAGTTGCTGCTACACCTGGATGTGCAAGGTTATGAAAGTGTTCAAAAAGAGTTCTGCGAAAATTTCCTGGTACAAATGGTCGAGGTACATCTGTAGAGACATCACATAAAAGTTTGGTATTTGTCACTGGACTGGGGATGTATTTAAATTGTAAAGAAGTACAATTTTCAGTCTGCAATTTTTTTAATTCAGGATCAATTCTTTGGGCATCTGCGAAAGCATTGAAATCTAGAAAAAATGAATTGGAGATAGGGCTGATTTCTACTCTAGATAGAGCATCAGCTACTGTATTGTTGATTCCACTAGTATGGCGAATGTCAGTGCTGAATTGTGATATGTAGTCAAGATGCCGCCACTGACGAGGGCTGCATTTCTCAGGTTTCTGTTTAAAAGCATATATGAGAGGCTTTTGGTCCGTGTATATTGTGAAGCTGCGACCTTCTAGCATATGTTGAAATCGCTTTACAGCTGTGTATATTGCCAACAGTTCTCGGTCATAAGTAGAGAATTTCTGCTGACTTTTTGAAAGCTTCACAGACATAAATGCAATTGGCTCCCATCGGTTTTCATGCACTTGCATAAGAGAACCGCCAACAGCAAAATCGCTGGCATCAACCCATACACTTAATTTTGCACCTGGAATAGGATGGTGAAGTAGAGTTGCTTCTGCTAAAGCACTTTTTGCATCATTAAATGCTTGTTCAGCATCCTCATTCCATTGAAGTGTATCCTGGGGATTATTGCGAGTGGGTCTTTTAGATTTCTTTTTATTTTTAATTCCCTCTAACAGTTTATTTAAAGGTGCTAAAATGTGTGCTGCTTTTTGTATAAACCGCCGATAGAAATTTAGAAACCCTAAGAATCGTCTCAATTGTGTTATTGTATTTGGTTTTGGAAATTTTAATATGCAGTCCACTCTATCTGTTAAGGGTTCAATTCCAAATTCAGAAACTTTATAGCCTAAGAATTGAATTGATGACACGCCAAAAATACATTTAGAGGGTTTTAAACTGAGTCCATATTTTTGTAAACGCTCAAATACAATGCGGAGATGCTCGATATGCTCCTCTGGAGATTTTGAAGCGACTAAAATGTCATCAACAAAGGCATAAACAAAATGAAGTCCACGAGTTACCTCATCAATGAACCTTTGAAACGTTGCTGCAGCATTGCAGAGGCCAAATTGCATTCGAGTACTCTCAAATAATCCAAAAGGTGTTATTATGGCACTCTTATGGATATCTGCTGGGTTGATTGGAATTTGGTGATAAGCCTTAATCAGATCTATGTGCGAAAATATTTTTGTACCATGTAAGTTAGACGTAAAGTCCAAAATGTTTGGAACTGAATAGTTGTCTTTAATTGTTTGAGCATTAAGTGCTCGGTAATCTCCAACTGGTCTCCATTCAGCGCTGTCTTTCTTCGGCACCATGTGCAAAGGTGATGCGAAATTGCTTTTAGAAGGATGCATGTGACCTAGTTCGATCATGGTTTGAATTTCGTCCTTAGCAATGCGCAGACGGTCAGGTGCGAGACGGCGTGCTTTTGCTGTTACAGGAGGACCAGTTGTTTGTATATAATGCACAACCGAATGTTTCACTTCTTGGTCTGGACCAGGGGGGGTAGTGATTTCGGGGAAATCCAATAATAATTTATGATAAACACTATCGCCTGATACAGTTTTAATTGAATGAATCGCACTGTTCTTTAGTATGCAGGGCGAGGTAATATTAGTTTGGCAGTCAATTAAATTTTTGGAGGTTAAGTTAGGCATTAGATTAAAATTATATAAAAAATCAGCACCAATTATTGGGTTGGATACATTCCCAACTAAAAATGTCCATTTGAAAATTTTCCTAAGACCAATATCTAAAGAAAGGGTTTGAGTTGTATAGACCTGAATTGGCGAGGTGTTAGCTGCCGAAAGTGTCATTTGTAATGCGTTTCTTTTTTGTAACCTTGAAGCAGGGATGATGGAAACATCACTTCCTGTGTCAATCAAAAAATTAACATTGGTACGCCGATCGCGCACGAACAGGCGACGAGAGTTTAATGGCAAGGTGGTAGTCGCCGCTACACCCGGCCGTCGTCGTTTTTTTCAAAATTGCACGGGGGAACGCATTTCTTGGCATTATGGCCAAATTTATGGTGATACCAATAGTTAGCGAAAGTTTTGGATCGTGATTTACTACGAGCACACGACGCACTGTTGCGATGAGGACTGCGACCTCTACGCAACGAAATTTCATCTATCCGCGTATTAATTTTTTTGATTTCCTCAAGCAATCGGTCTTCAATGGAATGAACTAAGGAAACAGAACAAGCACTTACCGGCATAGGTGTCACTTCCATTACTCTATCAGCGATGTCCGCTGCCTTTTCTAGGCTTAACGGTATTACTGCTGCGATGATTGACTGTACGGGCGTCGGCAAATGTTGTAGAAAAAGTTCCATCATTAATTCCTCCGGCACGTTGTAAGATTCGGCGCGCCGCCGCATGACGCGTAGCAGTTCGCTAGGTCTGCGATCTCCCAGCTGTTCACCGACGAGAAGTTTCCGGATTTCTTGATGGGATGACTCACCGCTTCTTCTTATCAGCTCCCTTTTCAACACACCGTAAGGGTCGGTTGTGTCAGGGTTGACGATAACGTCCCGTACCACGGTAGCTGCTTCCGGTGGTAAATTCGATGCTATGTAATTGAACTTTGTCTTGCTTTCCGATATAGCTTTCGGAGTGCCTAATTCGAATGTAGCTTCGCACATCAGGAACCATAGTGAAGGATCAGCGAAATTGTAGACCGGTATTTTCACTGCTCCGACTTCTTGCGTCATAGTTGAAAACTGGTGAGCACGTGGTCAGCGAAAATATTGTCTTTCGATATAGGCGAAAATAAATCCAGGCGTCAGTTATTTTATTTGGGCGTATTGCCGGGTCACCATTATTATCTGGTTAGATGCCTGAATTAGATTGATGGAAACAGATTTTAAAACTTAACAAAATAATATTTATTCAATCTCCGAACATCACCTTTCGGTTATACAGTAGCAAGCGAAGTGTGCGAGCATCGAGAGAATTCTCGGGATACAATACTGCAACGCCACCTATCGATGTCGTGCAACATAAAATGACACTGAATGGTGGTGCCATCTATTATACAGTAAATGAATGAAATGCACTTATAAATTAAATGAAATAAGTTATCACTACAGTATCAAATGGGTAGTTCTCAAGAATTTATGAATTAGATGGTACATTATTAGCAATAGCGAAGAAAGATGAAAGATTATATAAAGTAACAAGGTATGTTTCAAATTGTGAAGTACTTGTAAATATGTCCAATAATGCATTAACATTAAAAGAAAAACTGCATCGTACACTTGGACATGTAAATTTTAAATATCTGGATATTATGTGTAAAAATCAGTTACTAGAAGGGATACCTAAAGAAATAGAATCAGATTATATGAAGTGTGCTATAAGTATTGACAACAAGATGCATAATATACCCTTTAAGAATAATAGAAGATAAGAGCAGAAGATATACTGGAGATTGTTCATACAGATGCAAATGGACCTCATAGAACAACTGGATGTAATGGTGAAAAATGCTTTGTGAGTTTTATTGATGATTATAGCAAATTAGCAAAAGTTTGTTCTATTAAGTCGAAGGTTCAAGTCTTTGATTGTTTTATGGAATATGTAAATGAAATTCAAAATTTAACTCGGAAGATGATAAAAGAGCTAAGATGTGATAATGGTAAAGAATATATGAATAGCAAGATATATAAATTTGCAAGAGAAAAAGGTATAAAGATAAAGTCGTGTCCACCACATGTACATGAATTGAATGGTAGTGCAGAGAGGTATAATAGAACAATAATGGATATGGCTAGATGTCTTCTAGCAGAAGCAAAAGTTGACAGACGTTATTGGCCTGAAGTGATTAAAGCAGCAGCTTATCTGAAAAACATGACATTGGCAAATACTGTAGTGAGGAAGACGCCTTATGAAATATTTTTTAATAGGAAACCATCTGCAAATGAATTAAAATTGTATGGAAGTAGAGTTTATGTTAGAATACTAGAAGAAAAGAGAAGATCAAAGTGGGATAAAAAGGCTGAATTTGGAATTTTACTTGGATATACAGAAGTTGGATATAGAGTTTTGATGAACAACAGAAAATCAGTTGCCAGGCATGTTGACATTATTGAAGAAGACATTATGTGTGTAGGTTGTGATGATGAAGATGAAAAAAATGATACAAATAAGAAGAAGGAATCTGAAGAAGTGTCAAATGAGCCAAGTAATGATGAAAACTCCAAGGATGATGTGAAAGATGATGAAATGAAAAATGGAATGAGACGAAGAAAGCAAATCAAACCACCAGTTCGATTTGATGAAGAATTTGGATACTATTGTGTTAGTGCAAATTTTTGTGATGCTACGATTCCAGGTAACTTCGAGGAGGCGACAACATGTAATGAGGCTGAACGATGGAAAGATGCAATGGACTGTGAAATGAACAGTCTTGTCAAAAATAATACTTGGACACTAGTGAGTAAACCAGAGGATAAAGCAGTTCTAAATGTAAAATGGGTATACAAAAGAAAACTAAGGTGCTGTTTTTAAAGCCAGGTTAGTGGTTCGAGGTTTTCAGCAGAAAGACAGTATTGATGATATATACTCCCCTGTTGTTAAAATGCAAACTTTAAAGTTATTACTTTCATATCCTTGTCAGTATAGTTTAAACATACATCAAAAGGATGTTGAGACAGCTTTTTTTAAATGGTAAAGTATTGTTTAATGTTTATGTAAAACTGCCACAAGGTTATAATGATGTTCTAATAGAGTTTATAAATTAAACAAAGCATTGTATGGTTTAAAAGAGAGCCCACGTGCATGGTATGAATGTTTTAATGATTATATTGAAAGTCTGGGTTTTCGTCGAAGTAAGTATGATTATTGTCTTTATGTTAAAGCTGAAAATAATATAACTGTATATATCCTTTTATTTGTTGATGATTTGTTAATATGTTGCAAAGATATTCAAGTAATTAATGATATTAAAAATCAACTACATGATAAATTTAAAATGAAGGATTTAAATAAAGTAAAAGGCTATATTGGAATTGATATTGATTATGAGAAATGTAGTAATACCTTAACATTGAGCCAGGAAAATAATATATAGAATCGCTAGCTAAACTATATAATATTGAAAACTCAAAACTGTGCAATACACCAATAGAGATTAATCTTAAACTGAGCCAATCAAATTTAAATGAGAATGTTAAATACAGAAATTTAATAGGATCACTCTTGTATATTAGTCATAGTACTAGACCAGACATATCTTTCAGTGTTAATTATTTAAGTAGATTTCAAAATTGTTATGATGAGACACATTTCAAATATGCATTGCTAGTTCTAAAGTTCTTGTATTTAACCAAATATCTCAAGTTAACATATAACAAAAGTCATAAAGCTGATATTATAAATTGTTATGTTGATGCTGACTGGGCAGGAGATATTGTTGATAGAAAGTCAACTACTGGGTTTGTAAATCCTATTTATTGGAAATCAAAAAAACAAAATTGTGTTACTAAGTCATTAACCTTTGCAGAATATATTGCATTATGAAGATAATTCTGAAATTTATGAAGATAATTCTGGTGCTCTTGCTATAGCTAAATATGAAAACTTTACAAAAAATTCTAAACATATAGAAGTACAATATCATTATGTTAATGAAAATGTTAAAAGTAGAATTATTGAGATTGTTAAAATTGATTCAGATTCAAACATTGCAGATATTTTTACAAAGTCCTTAGGAAAAATTAAATTCACTAAATTCAGGGAAATGTTAAAATTGATATAAATTTTGTTTGGCAGAAAATTGAGTAACCTACATTGCATTTAAAATTTTTGTTTAATATTTAAGTTAATGAAATAATTTTTGAAGTGTTGTTTTGTGTTAAAGGTTGTATCTAATTAATGCTTATTCATGTTATGCTTGAAATTGGTAAAGATAAATGTAAGGAGGCGTGTTGGTTTGTGAGTACATCTGTCTTTACCATGTTGGCAACACTCTGTCCATCACTGTGTGTTAGACATGGTTGTTCGTTGTGTATGTAAAATGTAGTGCACGTGTTGTTAAGTTTTAATAAAAAATAAGAAAAACGATATGCATCTATAATTGTTTCATCAAGTAATATGTTCACACAATTTATTTAACAATATTACGACTTCATATTTTACCCATTGTCTTGGGGCTCCCCTTACATCGGGGGCCCCGGGGCATTGCCCCAGTTGCCCCAGCCTAGTTATGCCCCTAGGCATGATAACCATACGATTTTGGTGAGATTTTGTTTTTTGTGGTAACCCAGTTTGAATGGCTATTTAGTCGTGTGGGCTTGTGGCCATTGCTTGTTTATTACGTGGTTTATTATGGCGGCCATGATGTTGCGAAATATAAATGACGTATTTTCGATAGTATTAAATGTAGATTTTCGAAACATAGGTATACTGTTGGGGTTGTTAGGGTTATAAAGTGGGAGGCTGTCGTGTTGCCTGTCTTAAAATTATTTATTTTTTCGGGCGAGATTCGTATATTATTTGGGTTAGTACAAATTATTTATAATTTATAGGTATTTGGGTGCGTTGTGTTTTTTTTTATTTATTTTCTTGAATACAACCCAAAAGGCTCTAGACAGGTTTGCAACCGAACAGGCCAAATAAACTTTTCTTCTAAAACCTTCCTTTAGGTCAACTACACAAAACAAAGATGACGGACTCCAATGTAACAAAATAAAATTGATTTATTTACAACCTTATCTATTTACAAAAAACTGAATTACCAAATCTTCGCACACAGTTTACACATTTTACTAATCTTTTAGCATTTTCTCCTCGATTCATATCGAATGACATGTATTTAATTAAATCTACACCTTTTGGATTCAGGGAGCATATAATTATTAAAACTAACTCATAGCCAAGAACTCCTATTCATCAAAATTATCTTTACAAAAAACACTGTTCCCGCACTAATCTTTCATTTAGCTCGGTGGGGTCTGAACAAAACAAAATGATTTTCACTCACTCAGTTTGATGATGTCGCACTGGGACTCGGGTGTCGAAGCTCTGCTTATGCTTGGGGTATCGCTCCTTCCTTCTAGGTAGTGGGTGCGCTGCGTCTCTAGGCTGTCGTGGGTATTCTTCTACTCTTTTCAAAATGATGGGGCACTCATCAGGAAAATGATGACATCGACTTCTCTTGATCCAAAGTCAAGCTCAATTCCGGGAAGACTCGACCAGATCTCCAACATTAAGGCGCATCCTCTCTATAACCCCGTCTCTATTCTCTTGCTTCAAATCACTCTCAGCTCCGGGAAGACTCGTCCGGATCTCCAATATTACATCGCATCCTCTTTGTCACCTCGTCTGTATTCTCTTGATCAAAAATAACTCTTAGTTCCGAGAAGACTCGACCGGATCTCCAATATTTAAAACTGCCAATCTTTTTATCACTTTCGATGCTAAGGCACTAGGAAAGATCAACCGGTCTCCGGAAAACGAAACCTCTTTCTCGTACTGTCGAACAACTCCCGGGAATGCTCAACCGGTCTCAGACGTTTTGAAATTCCAATCTCTTCATCCCCCTGCAATGCTAAAGCACCGGGAAAAGTCAACCGGGCCCGCACGCAGAAGAGAATCTTTGAAAAAAACTCTAAGTCTTCTATTTATTTGTCTTTTATAACAATGTCCACGCCTTCTCGTGACTCCTAATCCATTCAGGAAAGCTTTCAAAAATCCACCACTTAGCCTCCATTTTCATTTCTCGGATTGGATAATCCCATAACCCATGCACGCCTTAATTACGTCATACAGAGACCACCCAAAGTCCAGTCCACGTGTTTTGCGGTCTACAGGTCCAATAAATCCTTTACAATGGGATATTTTACTTTAATGTCAAACCCTGGTGCCATCCCCTTATCTGCGTCTGGAATCACCTACCCCCTATCGCGCACCGCCGCTTTTAAATTGGCTGAATGCGTACAGACTACTGTTCCGTCCTCTAATCAAAGGCGGCTTCCTAGCATTCTAACCGAAATGTGATGAAAACAGCCTTCGATCACTTTATCTCTCTAAAAATTTTAATTTTTCTTTCAAATCGAAAGCGCTTCATCACATACGCTCCCTCCTCCGAAAAAAACTAACCAAACACCAAACACGTAAAAATATGCTCCCTTCCTCGAAAAGTTTACAAAATTCTCATGTACTACTTATATAATTCATGACACTCAATAAAACATAATCACATCAATTACAAAACTTCTTACCATCCATGTCTGAAAAAAAAACTTGTTCACATCATAAGTCCTCATACACTATTTAGAAACACTAAAACAAAACATCAAAACACTTACTCCTGACTCCATTGACCTTCTTTGATCATGTGATCTATACCTTTAATTTAGGTAAGAGAAGACCACCAACCTATGCACTTATTAGAGTTCTGAATTCAAAAGTTCATTCTTTTAATCAAATGTTCTGAGTGAAAACATCGAAGATCTATATGAACCATGTCGACATAACTAATCACCATACAAAATCATGATTTGCAGAGTTCAGACCCAAAACACTATCACAAAGCATAAAATTCTTCATCTCTCTATATATCATTTTGCACGCAATTAAACTCTATTCTAACACTATTCCTCATTATTCACAAAATTTACTTATAAACAAAAATAATTAACACATTAAAATATATCTCACAGTATATTTGCCACATTCACAACAAAATACCAAGCATATAAAAATTTGTTGCATTTTCAACACACTTCTCACAATATTTTTGTACTTTTTCAAAACAAATTCATTAACTTAAATTCATATGTATGTATAAATTGAGTGTTCACAAATAACCTTCCTATCACACTTATATTTTCTAAAAATCATAATCCAAACCCATTTTCCCCATTATTGTAAAAGAAACGAAAAAAAAAAAAAAGAACGCGCAAAAGAAGAAAAAACACCTTCAAACTACTTGCTTCCCTCAACTGCGAAAACAAAACTAAACATTGCTCTCTCCCCTTTTTTAAAAACACGCGAACCCTCGAAGTCACTCAATTCCCAAAATCCTACAGCATGCTAGATTCGCGAATCACACCAACTTATTTTCTTTCGCATTTTCCCTCGTTTCCCTAGCAACACCTGACACCACGGAAGGACACCCCCTCTCGTACAAGAAACCTGTTCTCAGACCAGAAATTCGTTCAACTCAGTCTGGTTTTGACCCCGGGGACCCGAATTTTCGATACTCTCTGCCCCTTAAAGTAATTTGCGACAAAAAAAAACTTTCCTCCGTTTGCACAATAGAGCCCAAAAATCTCAACCAAAAAAAAAACACCTGATAACAGTAAACCCCAAAACTATTCTCATTTTCCAACCATCTACAACTTTCTAACCACCACGACTTATATTTATTTTTATTTTCACTTGTGCGACTATTTAATTATTTCTTTATTTCATTTCAAAAAGTCACTAGCTTAGTCCATGCACTTCAGCATTTTAGATAAATAAATGTAAATTTTGGCCAGAAATTGCCATTTATTCTCTAATGAGCTGTTTAAACAATTTGCTAAATTTTAAACTCACACAAACTTACTAAAGTGATATTCCTCACGCCTACCGTATCGCACTTAACTCTTCAACACTTATATTTCGTCAAACATTACTTTCTCAAACCCCTGTTCCTGAAGTCATTCTAGGTCTGCAGCCCTAAATCACTTCCAGGATTTTCTAAATTAAAAACACAAGTTTTCACTTTCCAAAATCTTCCATAAACGCAAAATTTCCTCATCCAAACCACATAAAAAAGCCTACATACAAACTAGTTTCTTTATCGTGCGTTCTCCTTCCTTTGGGGGGGGGGAGAGTAAGAAGGGCAAACGAACCCCTCTCTTTTCGTAGAAAACCTTTTCCCCACTTCCTGTTTTTGTAAACAAAAACTTACCCCGCACTTCCTATCACTCCTCACACAAAGCACTATACTACGACAACCTTTTATTTTGCGTAACTCATTCATTCTAAAAACACTGCCATACCTCTAATACCACATATTTCTATTCTATACCCTTGTTTCATTAAATTCATACTAAAATTTCACTACTATGCCTTATTATTCAACCCAGGGTAAACAATCGTAATTTTTATTTTCATAGCACCTAACAACTAATGCAATCCATCCATCCAAAAGTTTAGTTTTTTTTTATACTGTGGCAATTCTGAACATTTATGCCTATAACTAACCCTCTTTTCGTTATAAAGACCTCTACTCCAACAATGTATCGAAAACTCTTATTTTACATCCTTAACTCAGCACTCCTTCAGCTATAACCTTTTTGGCAGATTAAATGCAATATAATCCACCTCACATTATTTATCGTTTATAGACTGAAACAAATCTGACTATGATTTGCGCTTTTGCTTACCGTTAACCACCTTTCATTCAAAATCACCTCTACTCTAACTTTTTATCTAAACTTCCTATTTCAATTTTACCCAACTGACGATGGCTTCGCAACACATTCGCGATACATTAAAGGCACAACCTTCTTGATCTAACTCAAATGACTCCAATTTTTAAATTTTACACCTCAAATTACCGATCATTCGTTTACCTATCATTACTCAATATGCAAGAATTCTCTCATTAGAATATTACTTCTCCTAACATTATGCATTCAAATTCTTTATACGTAATTAAACTATGACTCACAATCCCAAACTTTAAAAAACGCTAATTTCCCCCAAAATACACATATATGCACAAAATCAAAACGAAACACAATTCTATTCTCAATGTAATTGCAAAAATATTATCTGACAAATTCTATACTTAAATTGACACACTTGTCTTTTCAAAGAATTCATATCTATACCAAGTACCACTAATTACTATCGATCAACACACTTGTACTCAATTCAATAATTTCTCAACTGTTACTCAAATCTTAACTATCTATTGATTTTCTCATTTCAATAGAATTTTCAAAATCACACTTAAATATTATCTATCAACTGATATCAAACATATTTTCTGTCATCAACTACTCTTAACTTATTCAAAATATTTTTCAAAAATACACCTCAATTCAATCTATCATCTCTACAATATCTACAATATACATAAATTTTAAACACTTCATATAAATCATAACACAAGTATTTCTTATCTATCTTTAACCAACTCAACAAACTCTTTCTAAAAACACTCTTTAATTCACTTAGTTAAAACTAAAATATTTGCATTCATATATTCACACTTCAAACGATCTTAACATAAAATCAATATTGTCACATTCTTCAAAACAAAATTACACTCAATAATAATAATTGTGGCAAATATACGAACATATTTTCAAAACACTCCTGCTCTAAAAATTCTTACGCGCTGCTCCCTTCTCCACCAAATTTGTAAAGACCAAAAAAAATTTCTTAAAGACAAAAAAAACTGTAACTGTTTTTTTGTAACGCAAAAAAAATTTTCACGATTCTAGCCTAACACAAATTATTTTTATTATCCTGGTCGGGACCATTTGTCGTGTTGCCTGTCTTAAAATTATTTATTTTTTCGGGCGAGATTCGTATATTATTTGGGTTAGTACAAATTATTTATAATTTATAGGTATTTGGGTGCGTTGTGTTTTTTTTTATTTATTTTCTTGAATACAACCCAAAAGGCTCTAGACAGGTTTGCAACCGAACAGGCCAAATAAACTTTTCTTCTAAAACCTTCCTTTAGGTCAACTACACAAAACAAAGATGACGGACTCCAATGTAACAAAATAAAATTGATTTATTTACAACCTTATCTATTTACAAAAAAACTGAATTACCAAATCTTCGCACACAGTTTACACATTTTACTAATCTTTTAGCATTTTCTCCTCGATTCATATCGAATGACATGTATTTAATTAAATCTACACCTTTTGGATTCAGGGAGCATATAATTATTAAAACTAACTCATAGCCAAGAACTCCTATTCATCAAAATTATCTTTACAAAAAACACTGTTCCCGCACTAATCTTTCATTTAGCTCGGTGGGGTCTGAACAAAACAAAATGATTTTCACTCACTCAGTTTGATGATGTCGCACTGGGACTCGGGTGTCGAAGCTCTGCTTATGCTTGGGGTATCGCTCCTTCCTTCTAGGTAGTGGGTGCGCTGCGTCTCTAGGCTGTCGTGGGTATTCTTCTACTCTTTTCAAAATGATGGGGCACTCATCAGGAAAATGATGACATCGACTTCTCTTGATCCAAAGTCACGCTCAATTCCGGGAAGACTCGACCAGATCTCCAACATTAAGGCGCATCCTCTCTATAACCCCGTCTCTATTCTCTTGCTCCAAATCACTCTCAGCTCCGGGAAGACTCGTCCGGATCTCCAATATTACATCGCATCCTCTTTGTCACCTCGTCTGTATTCTCTTGATCAAAAATAACTCTTAGTTCCGAGAAGACTCGACCGGATCTCCAATATTTAAAACTGCCAATCTTTTTATCACTTTCGATGCTAAGGCACTAGGAAAGATCAACCGGTCTCCGGAAAACGAAACCTCTTTCTCGTACTGTCGAACAACTCCCGGGAATGCTCAACCGGTCTCAGACGTTTTGAAATTCCAATCTCTTCATCCCCCTGCAATGCTAAAGCACCGGGAAAAGTCAACCGGGCCCGCACGCAGAAGAGAATCTTTGAAAAAAACTCTAAGTCTTCTATTTATTTGTTTTTTATAACAATGTCCACGCCTTCTCGTGACTCCTAATCCATTCAGGAAAGCTTTCAAAAATCCACCACTTAGCCTCCATTTTCATTTCTCGGATTGGATAATCCCATAACCCATGCACGCCTTAATTACGTCATACAGAGACCACCCAAAGTCCAGTCCACGTGTTTTGCGGTCTACAGGTCCAATAAATCCTTTACAATGGGGTATTTTACTTTAATGTCAAACCCTGGTGCCATCCCCTTATCTGCGTCTGGAATCACCTACCCCCTATCGCGCACCGCCGCTTTTAAATTGGCTGAATGCGTACAGACTACTGTTCCGTCCTCTAATCAAAGGCGGCTTCCTAGCATTCTAACCGAAATGTGATGAAAACAGCCTTCGATCACTTTATCTCTCTAAAAATTTTAATTTTTCTTTCAAATCGAAAGCGCTTCATCACAGAGGCATTTAAAGTTTCTGTTAAAAGCGTTGAATGATGTTTTGTATTTTTTTTCGGGCTATTTCTGCTGTGCTCTTTTCTCTCGCATGCCTCATTGCTATTTTCCAATCTAGCAAATTTATTGGCTAAATGAGGATTTTAGCGGTTTATTTGAAATTAACTGTTAATTTAAAAGGTTAACTTAGTCGTCAGATGGACTTACAAGTTGCTTGATTTTATACGTTTGTTCGTTTCAGTTTTTTATAACGTGGTGGTTGATTTTAAATGCGGCGCTTGAAGTTAAATGCTCTTTTGTGTCTTCTAGGGTATAGTTTGTGGCAGAATGAGTGACATGATTGAATAGAGGTTGTGTTTAAGATATATTTTATGGGAAACAGGTGTGTAATAGGTTTTTGTCTGGAGAATTATCGTTCACGCTTACTACTTCATATACCCAGCGAAAGATTTGTTTTACTGACCACTACAGCCAGCGGAAGGTGTGTTATTGACCTCTACAAACCAGCGGGTGAGGATTTCTGTTATGTTTTTGGACTGGTGCGTAACGGAGTGGAGGAAGGGTATCTGAGCGAAGCGAAGATCCCGTGTACGCTTACGAGTTTCCTACAGCCAGCGATAAGTTTGTTTTCCACTTATTTGTGCTTTCTTGGTCGCCATTGATGTTTTTGTTTACATTTCACACTTTAAGCCTAAGAGGTTTGCGAAAACGGAAAAAAGTTGGCGCCATCTTTTCGCCTAGGGGGGTGCGTCTCACACAGCTGTTCCTTTTTATTATACCAAGTGTTTATTTTGATGTGCTTCCAAGTTGGCATTAAATTATTGTTGTGTTTTGAGAAAAACTGAATGGGTGTCTATAAGATAGATTTATATCAGTCTATTCTGTCTGGATTCCTTTTCTGTTACAAAAACAAATACTTTACTACAAAGTTCATAAACTGTTTTTATGTTGTTTATGAATACTTCATGGTAAGATATTTTTTCCCTTCAGACTTAATAATTTCTCTAGAATTAGATATAAATAAGATTTATCACTTATGATGATAGCTGAGCCTAAAACTTTAATATATGCCTTTCAAAATTCCACGGTTTTTTACTCATTGGTTTTCTTAGAAGTTTGTTTCGTTAAATATTTAGAAAGGTGTAATTTAAGGTGTAATCTAAAGGTGTATCAAGATATGCTTAAACGAAGTGATAAGGTTCTAATTTCTTACATTGTATTTATAAATTTCATGTTATTTCTGTTTCTTTTGGATCATGTAGCAATTTAATATTATTCGGTAGGTAGATATTTTTTTCATCTCTGATCTATTTAATGGATAAGTATATCACTGATTGAGATGGCTTTAAAATGCGGTCTATTATACAAATTATTACTGTAAAAATTATACATACTTTTTATGTTCACGGATTTGTCAAATGCTTGTTTGTTAAAAAAATTGTCTTTTGCATAACACTGACTACCAGAATAATAAAGGTGCTTGATATCTGTTAGTCTAGTGTATTATAAATTTGTTATTGTATTCCCTATATCCTGTGTGACAATAATCTTCAATAATCAGTCAGAAGGTTCATTTTGACGTTTTATTCGACAGCACACAACTATCTACAGATTTATGTACATGATGAGTAAACCATTATACAGCTTGCTGGCTGGATCGAAAGGGGCGTGAGCTCACAGGTGCACATTCAAACCCATCTAAAATGTCGGCGGGGTGAAGGAAACCTTATGGTGCATACACATTGGACAGAGTTCTCTCCCCGACTCCTGTCACATCACTTAGTCACGGTAACGTTAGACACGGTATTTAGAACCACCCCCCTTCCCGCTCTTTGATCTGGTGTCTCCCCCGACCCCGCTCGACACCATTTGACCCGCTGACCCCACTCTCTTTCTTTGATGGACCGCCAGAGGAGGCGATCCGGCGCATGGAACAGAGTACAGAGAGACATAAATCACTGGCAGATGCAGAGAGCGCTGTGCCAGTCTGTATGCGCTATTACACGTCAGTTTCCCCTTAAGGAATTCTTCGTAACACAGGAAGCGAACGGACGGCAGCCCAATGCTCTAGCCAGGTACGAAGATCCGCTATGCCTCGCAAGATGAGACTGTCAGCCTTTTATGCGGGAATGATTTTGCATAACACCTCGCGTAGTTAGACCATGCCTCCATCTGACTGGTGTCGTCGCTAACAAAGTGACCGAATAATGGAAGTCCGAAAATGCAACGTTCTCCCACCCCGATGAAGGCATTCATCTAACTTCAAGCAAAATGCAATTATATGAGACACAAAAATTAAACACAGACTAAAATCATCAAAGTCTATCACTACATCAATATGAGTATTAGCATGAATATATACTTATGAATATTATCACATTAAGTATAAAAAGGCAATTTAAAAATCAACACACAGATGTAGTATTTATGAAAATTGAAGTTAAAAGGTAAAGAAAACACGTAAACAAACTGAATACTTGACTATCACTAAATGACATAAAAAGTGCGTTGCATAACGAATTACCTGAAATTCACCACAATCATTTGAATTCATTAAGCTCTAAATTATATAACAACTGGATAGGGCGTTTATTGATTCCTGACGAAATCTTTAATGATACAGACCTCACCCTTCCATCGCGCTCGGCATGAGCCTCAATTATTCGGTCAAGTTTCCACATTTGTCGAGGCAGCTTATCTTCCCCTATTAAAACTATATAATTTCATTACATTTACATGCGACATTGACAGGTTTCACACAATTAGAACTTTTAAGTTGCAGAAGATATTCTCTCATCCAACGATTCCAAAAGTGGAATAGCAGCTTTTCTCTGTACAGAAATATTTTAATAAGGATATTTTTGTTAATGGACAAATTTGGATTAATTCTTCCATCCCAGTGAGGTAAGGCAGTTATTCTTTACCCGTCAAGAAAATTGTCTGGAGTGAGAGGGAATGGCTCATCCGGAACATTGTATACATAGGTAAGAGGCCGTGAATTAATAATAGATTCAATTTCACTGAGAATAGTTTGTAATTCTTCAAAAATAACTAGCGCTTTACCTAGGATTTTTCTAAGAGAGATTTTAGTTATCCGAACCATTCTCTCCCAGTACCCACCCCACCAGGCAGCTGTTCAGATTCATGTGAATAGTTGCTGCGGTCCCTTTTATAGTCCAGTTACGAAAGACGAGTCCAATTCTAGTAGACTAGGTGGGTAAATCTCTTTGCTCACCCTGCCTCCAAGCTTAAATTTCTTAATTTTTATCAAATAGATTGGTACAACTTGAAGAAAATTGAATAACAACCCAACCAAAAGTTTGGATGGGCTGCCTACTATAGATTCTGCTCTTCGCCCCCAATGGCCAAATAATACTAGGGGGCAAGCTTTCATGGATGACCTTTTGTTAACCGTAAATGACCGTAGTAAAATTGAATTGAAAATAGCATAAATAGCCAGCTACAGCAGTTAAACCAATGGGTAACGAAACACAGAATAGAAATAAACTGGGATATAACGCAGATTCTTTATTATAATAATCCTCTCGTAAATAACAATCTAGGATTTATGCTTGATGACTTCCTTACAGATATTAAAGTTAATTTTAAAAAAATCTCCAAGCAGTCGATCACCTCCACTACTTTGGTGTAACCTTTCATTGAAACTATGATTTGCCTCACATATTATGTAAACCCTAAGGAAGGAGTACCAGCTTCAAAAAGTGGACCGATTATGGTCGCTCATTTGCAGATGGCGCGACATGTGAAGAACCTTCTGTTTTTTGACTGAGTTATATGGATACGTGTGCTTGAAAATTGTTTAACAAATTTCAAAATTTATTCTGTGTACAGATATGCCTGCATGTTTTGCACCTGGTTCTACTAGTGGCTATCCATTAGACTTAAAACGAAAACAGTCATCAGGGAATAGACACCTAGTTTATTTGCCGCACCTAAGGTAAGAACATTATTATCATTTTTATGAATATTTGTTGTGTAATAGTGAGAAAAAAATACAGATGCTGTGTTTTAAACTAACATAAAGTTAAAACAACTGAAATTCTGCTGGAAAGAAATGTGTTTTATTTTATAATCATCTCCTATAAAGGTGTTCACAAAGCTCTATACTATGTAAAGAAATGTAAATAATTATTGAAATTTTTGTTCTAAAAGAAATTTCTCAATCAACCAAAGATGTGCGATACTGACATAGATAATGAAGTATTAGTTTTTGATATTTTCCATATTATTAATTAAAAATTTACCTTCATTGTTGCTGGTTAAGTTGTTAGGATCAGTAGATTTTCTAAATCTGATCTATGCATACAAAAATTGATCACTATAAACAATAATCCTGATCAAAATAAATGAATGTTTTTTAAAAGTAAAGGTTCCTTATTATACCCATTAGATTTATTTTTGAAAGTCATTAATACTCCAAAAATTGCAATGATTAAAACATTAAATTTTAATAAGCTAAATGATAAATTAATTTTTAAAGTTATAAAAGAAATTTATACTCCCTATACCAATAGGCTGCAATGAGCAACATAACATTAATCTAACTCAAAATGTTATAAACTTTTACCTTATTACACGTATGCATTTCATATGCAAACAAGTAAATAAAAATGCTCAACCATGCACTAATGTTAAAAAATTAAGAAAACAGTCCAAATTATATATCTCCTTATTATTACGAAATTTATGCTTTCATTTTACATTACTTTTGAATTGAATTATTCTATTAATTTAATAATTGAACTGAATAATATATTATATAATATCATTAAAATTAACTATGATATTAAATTTAACTGTATTTCTATTCAATTTGTAAAGAAATTCCCTTGTCAGTGACAATGACTAATGTTGTCAATATCTGTGAAACCTGTCATGTATAATATTTTGTTCAAATTTATCTATCAAATTTATCTAGAGTAAATTTTATGTCAAGCATTTAATTTAATTTTATAATAATATATTAACGTGTATGTTGTTAATTTTAATTCTTTATAATTATGAAAAACTTTTTTAATGAACATATTTTTGGGTTATGGCAAATTAACATAAATGTTTGAGCTAAAGCTATTTTTTAAATCGTTCACGGAAATAAAATGTTTCCAGTTATTTGTATACTTGAAATCAATATTTTTTTTCTGCTAACTATTAGTCAAAAATAGTATCTGCTTGTTGTGAAGGATCCACAATTTGGAAATTTTGAACTCCTTCCAACGTCATAGCCATTTTGTTTTTCCAACACGATTACGGGGCATAAAACAGACATATTGGAAAAAGGAGGACCTGCACCAATTTTCCAAGAAACATCGCACCCCCTGAATTCCTCAGGACGGGGGAAAGAAATTCCAGGAAATTCAACGGACATCCAATTTTCTTGGAAATAAGAGTACCACGTGGGTCAACCCTGGGGATGTCAGAGCATCCTGCCCTCTAATTAAAAACTCGAAGAGGCAATAAATTTACGTGAATAACTGACCTGGGGAGGAGTTATAATCAAAAATGGGGGAGCCCCGAGAGTGGGAGAAAAACGACGATCGGAGGGAGAGCGAGAGAGCGATTTGAGGTGGCGAGCTGCGAAGAAAGCCTGGGAAAATAGTCGCCCCGTAAAATGGCGAGATGTCCGTGTTCAACCGCCAGCGCTGATTCTTCCGCCTCCTCCAATGAAGGGCCCCATGATTTTTAGCCCGATGCCTAAAGCCTCCTCCGGTAGAAGTGCCCCAACGACGCCATGCTCTGCTGTTTCATCAAAAACTCCCCAGGTTGGTCATTTCTTCCCCTTTTAAATAGTGCTCATGCCGTTTGAGAGATTACGAGACTTTATTTCACTCGACCCGTAATGGTTATGCCGCAGGAAGCGGATGAAGTATGCCCTAATTCTGTTAAAATATGTATAGCCAAGATCTTAAACATAATATGTAAACCCGACCTTTTCTTGTAAAATATTGTATGATAAATGTTGTTATTTTTATTTATAAACGCATAGTTCCCTTTGGAGTTCACCTCCCTAATTTTACACAACGCAAAGGGGTATCTCTGGTACCCCTCATAACACTGCTAACAATTTTTTTACTATGAAAACTTCATATAACTAACTGGTAAATGTATGAAGCCTTAATATCGAATTTAATTACTATTAAATTAGTTTTGATAAGTAAATAAGCTTTCATTGTATGATATACAATGTTGTCAATATTAATGCTTACGTAAAATCCGTTGCGTATAAGCTTCTTTTTTTTGAAAATAATACATCAAAAATATTTTCAGACCTTTTTACTGTGAGAACAATCAAACCCACACTTTGTAAAAATGCAAAAATATCGCTTATTTGTCTTTGTCAATGCCATCAGGGAAGTTTTTTTCTTTTGAATTCGCTGAAAAATTTTCTAATCAGTAATTTACCAACTTGAAAGTAATACCTCCAGGATCTCTCTGGAATTTCTAGCTAGACCATCCACAATGTGGTGCAATCGCTTTACAAGGAAGCAATTTCTTGGAGGCACTTTTCTTACAAATCTTTTGTCCTGTGAGGACAAAAGGGTCTTGGGTGGCCTTTGTTGTTCACCAACTATTTCTATATCTTAGTATCAGTCACAGCCTCTAACTAAAGGCGCCTGATATTAAAATGGCTGAAAACTAACCAAAATGAATGGAGAAAAATGTAATTAATTAAAAAACGGTAAATTAAAGTGCTGCCATCTACCAGTGAAAATCTCAAGTGTGTGGTGAGACACTTTTTGAACCACGTAATTCAAGTGAAAAATAATCGTTAAAAATATCATAAATGATATATTTTTTGTTTAAAATATAAGTTAAAACAATGAAAAATGTAATTAATAACATTTTACATACATAAATATGTTCAAAATCCTTCAAACAATCAGCTATTGTAAAGACACTTGTTATTGATTACTTTAGCCAATTTTCATGCATAAATGAAGAACCCTGTTATGTTCTGCCAATTACAATCTAAAAATAGAACTAAAAGCAAATTGTATTATATATTTAAATTACAGCTCAAGTGAATAGAATTTAAGGAATTTTTTTTAAAATTAGGTGGAACACTTTTTAACACAACTTCCCGGAAAGGGTTATTTGATTCAAGTACTAACTCCATAACTTGAAATAATTTCTTCAAGGCTCAGCAGCTATCTCCCCGTTGTGCTGTTAGTCCAGTCAAATTGTGTTTTTATGAAGAAAATTTTGGGGTAGTTTTGATTTCTTCCATTTTATATGTTTTTTGGGGTGCTGAATCCGAATCTGACGTTTGCTAACAAAATTTCGTGACGCAACATTGAAGAAAATCCAAAAAAGGGTAAAAATTTAAATTTTTTGGCGGTTTTTTGCTTATAACTCGGAAACTATCAACTTTTCTTATATAAACCCATATTCAAAATGAAAGTACATAAAATTTCCTACAAATTTCAGTAATTAGGTTTTTTCTTCGACGGGCCGTTTGGGCTCAAGCGTATTTGAAAATTGGCGTATTTCGGCTGTCTCCGCAAAACCCCACTTTTTCCACTCCAAAATTCTAATATATTATTAATGGCTGTCAATTAGTGAATTCCTCCCAGTTCTCTGCACATACCTTATTTAGATCGTATGTGTAGAGGTACAGGTAATTTTTTCAAAAATAAAATAATGTTCAAGTTATTTAATGAAGTCCGAAATTGAATTCAACAAAAAAGTTGAAATTCCAACGAAAAATCTTGAAAAATTATTACATTTTATTATATTGTATTACAATACATATGATCATGTATTACATTATTATATGAGCCGTTGTCGTTTAGAGGGTCCTGGCTGAGGTTCTTCGAAGGCGGCGAGTCCTGGCACAGGTTCAGGTCGTTCTGTCGTCAGCGTCGGGGCTTGTTCATCTGGAAAATGAAAGAGGTGGTGAGAAAACAACAACTTGCGATCATATCTGAACGAGAGATGAGTGATTACGAAATAGATTGTGAGATTAGACATACCTTCCGCTTCATGTAAGCGTATTTCTTCAGTCTATTCTTCGTCTCTATCTTCGGTCTCTTCTTCGTCAAAGTCAATGCTGTCTTCCGGGAGTTCGACGTTCTCACACAGCCCTTCGCACGATGTGCAGATCGGGGAGCAATGGAGGCCAGCCTTCCTGCATCCACAATTGCGTTGGCAGCCTTTTTTACATTTACAAGAAATGTGCCGAAGTATCGAGTCCGGTGAAGGGTTCAAAGTGGTTGGCACTGGCTCGAGACCATTCCTTGTTTTTTCCAACCCCACTCGTTCGGGTCTCTTTGTTGCTCGTCGAGTGTGGTTTGACCGGATAACCACTGCTGCACCTGAAAGTAAACTCTCAGTGAATGTTATCGTGCAGCAGCTTCGGTGGGGGGTAGTGAGGCAATGTTGGTTTTACTTTTGTAAGATGAAGATACGTATTGCCTGTATCTCAAATCGTTCAGGCTAGTCTCTTGTCCTTTCCCATACACAGCCATGAGAAACACGTTTCCTGCTTCGGCAATCTCGTCCTGGTATGCATGAGGGTCTTTGAAAGCATCAGTGACTGGTTGCAAGTCATTGTTCCTCTGCAGGACTTTAATAAATTTCAGTTTCCCCTGATTAAACAAAGCAGAAGTGGTGTCACAACCACTCATCGCGTGCAGGAACAATATATGGTCTGATAGGATTTTGTCAGCAGCAAGATGGGAATTGTAGAGGGTTTGAGACATCTTCCCTTTTCCTGGTTTCAAAAAGAAGACATTCTTTATATCAGGGCTACACAGGCCAATCAAAATCACCAAAAGGTCGATATCTTCCCCCACCACTGTCACATATTCAGTTGACGGGGCTAACATAAGAGCTGTTGTGATAATTAGGATATCAGCGTCCTCCACAGCTTGCTGTGAATCAATTTTTGCATCATCAAATTTTTCCATTAGCATAGATATCAACCGGCTCTTGTTTTGGAGTTTGCAAGGAAACTTTCCTACTAGACAGTGGGCACCATCGATTCTGCAAATGAAATTACAGCAGATTGTTTTCTTTGAGCTCCTCTCAATTGTTCTATGCGCTTGGTGCTTTCACAAGCTTCGTCAGGGTAGCCATCAAAAATGACAACGGCATTTGATTTGTAGTTCGACTTGACATATCATATATAACTGCTGCAAATTTCTGCATATGTCTGACAGTGGTACCATTTGACCCGGTGTAACAAAAACCCTCCGTCAATGACATATTTTGTATCGCTCAAGTTCCCCTGTTCAGTTGGAGTCCGTGTAAAAGCCCTGTACAATAGGGTGGAACGAAAAAAACTTTTTTTTGAATTTCAATATGCTCTAGTTTTCAAAAGTTGCCTTTTAACAAAATAAAGACGGAAATTAAATATTAGCGTAATTGGTGCATGTTTTCAGTTAGCGCAAGAAGGGCACACTTTTGGTTTTTATTAAATTTTTGACAAATTTCGCAATTATTTTGAAATTGAATACACTTGTAGTACAAAAAAGTTAGCAAAATATGTAATTTAAACATTCTTTTTAGTCAGGAGACCTGCTAAACTGATTATATAATACGTTTTACTTCATAGAAATAGTACACATAAAGGCACTTAAGGACGAGGCATTTAAAAGACACTAAGACATCACGGTGGAACGAAATTTTTTTTTCGGAATTTCAATATGCTCTAGTTTTTAAAAGTTGTCTTTTAAAATTAAAATTAAGAATATAAAATCTTTTTGCTCTACTAAAATATTTTTAAGTGCCGCAAAGGGCTTCAAAATGGATATTTTTATAAAAAAGTGATTATATTTGTATTTTTTGTTAATTTCTTTTATAGTATATTAAAATAATGTATATTTTCTGTAAATAAAATATTCAAAATATGATATTTTGACAGAAAACTCGCATATTCTAGATGCCATAACAGAACAACTGATTTTGTGGAATTTCGCGATTTTCATCATATTAATTTTACAGTAGCATATTCTTATAAAACACATTGGAATGAAAGAAAAACAATTTTTAATTGACGGAGTTTAGTTAAAATAAACAAATAACTCTTATTTAGAAAAATATTAATGTAATGTCTATAAAGGCAAAACGTTATTTTGAAAAAAATATTCATGCTTTTCAAAAGTCCATAGTAATCACACATGGTTTCCATTACTTATTTCACTGACACATTGAATTGTTTTATTGTTTCAAATTTTGGCATTATCTTTTGAGAATGTATTTTTGTTTTTATCAATGCATCTCTTGCAGAAGTACCACGAACGGACAAGGATGACCCGGTAACTAATTTAACAATCCTTTCTACTATTTGTGTGTGACATGGAATGTTGTTGAAACCAATAATTTGTTTCTCGTGATCAGATTCTTTTGCTTCCTTTATAAACTGTTTTAGTTTGTCATCAAAAACATGCCTCGTCATAGGAGGTTCTGTTACTTTAATATCATTCCATTGAATCATATCAATATAATCTTTGGCATCAAAGTTTATACGTGGAACTAAATTCTTTCTGATGCCTCCTTCATTTTCCGCCCTTGCTTTTAGAATCCGGCGTAATCCAAGCTTTCTTACTTGATTGCGATCGTCTAATATCATACAAAGGAGGAGATTTTCAGAAGCGTCAAAGTATGCATTTCTTTGCCGACAGAGTCAATTACATTTTTAAGTGTCTGATTGAGGTAACGTGAATACCTTACAAGTTTCCACAAGTGCTTCGATCCACGGATACAAGATGGTTTCAGCTTTATGTTAAACCAAATTGGTGCATAAACTTTCAAAATGTAATCAGTATTCGGAGATTTTTTGCAGGAAATTCTGTTCCCACATACAAGCGAAGCATCCGGTTTGCTAATGTAAGCCATCGCGAATGACAAAATTTTTCTGGTTTTCTCATGGACAAATCAGAAGAGAACTTTCCAACAGAGATTGCATTATGCATTTCTAACAAATATTTTGGGTCCACACTTAAATCATCCTTAATTTCTAGTAATGGAATGTTATTTTCAATAGGTGAAAATTCAATCACTGGAAATTCATAGTAGTTTTCTAGTTGTTTACCTATTTCTCCTCCAAATTCATTTGGACCTTTAGTTTTTCCATCTAGGAAACAAAATAGGTGACGTAGGGACAGTTCATTTAAATTATTGACTTCAACAACATTCAATGTCACACACAAATAGTAGAAAGGATTGTTAAATTAGTTACCGTGTCATCCTTTTCCGTTCGTGGTACTCCTGCAAGACATTCATTGATAAAAACAAAAATACATTCTTAAAAGAAACCAAAAATAATGCCAAAATTTGAAGCAATAAAACAATTCAATGTGTCAGTGAAATAAGTAATGGAAACCATGTGTGATTACTATGGACTTTTGAAAAGCATGAATATTTTTTTCAAAGTAACGTTTTGCCTTTATAGACATTACATTAATATTTTTCTAAATAAGTGTGATTTCCTTATTTTAACTAAGCTCCGCCAATTAAAAATTGCTTTTCTTTCATTCCAATGTGTATTATAAGAATATGCTACTGTAAAATTAATATGATGAAAATCGCGAAATTCCACAATATCAGTTGTTCTGTTATGGCATCTAAAAATTAGAAATACTTAGAATATGCGAGTTTTCTGTCAAAATATCATATTTTGAATATTTTATTTACTGGAAATATACATTATTTTAATATACTATAAAAGAAATTAACAAAAAATACAAATATAATAACTTTTTCATAAAAATATCCATTTTGAAGCCCTTTGCGGCACTTGAAAATATTTTAGTAGAGCAAAAAGATTTTATATTCTTAATTTTAGTTTTAAAAAACAACTTTTAAAAACTAGAGCATATTGAAATTCCGAAACAAAAATTTTCGTTCCACCGTGGTGTCCGAGTGTCTTTCAAATGCCTCGTCCTTAAGTGCCTTTATGTGTACTATTTCTATGAAGTAAAACGTATTATATAATCAGTTTAGCAGGTCTCCTGACTAAAAAGAATGTTTAAATTACATATTTTGCTACTTTTTTGTACTACAAGTGTATTCAATTTCAAAATAATTGCGAAATTTGTCAAAAACTTAATAAAAACCAAAAGTTTGCCCGTCTTGCGCTAACTGAAAACATGCACCAATTACGCTAATATTTAATTTCCGTCTTTATTTTGTTAAAAGGCAACTTTTGAAAACTAGAGCATATTGAAATTCAAAAAAAAGTTTTTTTCGTTCCACCCTACTGTACAAGCTCGATTTTGTTCCTTTCCACATCCCATGCTCATCGAAAAGAGAGAGAGGGTAGGGGCTAAGTTCGTAACGCAAAAATTCTCGCAGCTCTTCATATGAATGTTTCACGATGGTCATTCGTTGGAAAAGTGTGGTTGGATTGATGACTACATCCATGTTTTGTATCTGAATAGAGCTGTTCATGATCACAAGAGGCTGCACTCTTTCACTTCGTTTGAATTTTACAGCTTGAAAATCACCACCAACAATTCGCTGTATACCTTTCATGCCCATCTCCTTGGACAAGTGGCAGTTGATCCTCTCATCTGCGACAACACCTGTACTTAGTGACATTAGTTCAGTGGTCTCTGGGAAAGGAGGATGCTCGTGGAACCAATTCAGCAACTTATCTGCATCAGTGTTGTTTCGCTTTTGCATAGCATCTGTGCTGTCAATGTGTTGTTCTGACGTTGTGAGTTCCACTCCTGTAAAGCGCTCAATCTCTTGGCACACACTATGCAGTGCTGTCATCCCTTGAGTCCATCTTGTCACAACGCCTGCAGTTACTCCACGCCCATGAGTGAGACCACCACTTGTCTTCATTGACTTCATTAGAGTTTGTTCAATCGCCATATCACTCCGGGTGCCACACCACAGTTTCTCACTCCTACGATTGGTGAAACATCCTAGGGTGGTGAAAAGCTAGTATTCTGCAGATGGCATTGCAGTTTTTAAGTTATGCATATCCTGGAGGTAACGATGGCTGCATTTGGCATACGGATTATGGCCACTGGTGTGAAAGAAAGGCAGCATTTCATATATGGTTTGGAGATGTAGATCCCAGTTGCTGCTTCTTTCTGCTTCAATGAAGTGCTTAATCAAAGTCACCATTTCAAAATATACAATCCAGAGCTTGGCAGTGGGGCCACGTTCTGCCAACAGTTGAAGCTTAGCCAGGGCCCGACTTAGCCTAATTGGGGCCCGGGGCAAAAATTTCTTTGGGGGCCCCCCTCTGCTTCACTACTTCAGTAATGAAGAACCGAACTTTATGGAGGTATTTAAATTTTTCACCTCATTATAGATATATAACAAGAAAATTGACTAGAACCTAAAATAGCTATAAAGTCCCCCCCCCCCTCCAATGGTCAGACGAAATATCGTTCTGTTCATTTTATTGATTTTCTGACAATTCTATGTCCATCACTAATTGGGATATAGCACATCTGAAGAGCCAAAATTTGACAAAAATGCTATTTAAATTTATCCGTTATATTTCAATGATTTTTCTTTCTCAACAATTTGCAATTGATCCTGGATTGTTATACCAACTTCAATAAATATTATTTCTTTTATTTTTTATCGTGAATAACAATATCAGGCCTATTAGCTGATTGTTTTGTAGATGCTGCAACTGTTGTATCCACTCTTACTTCAACGTCTATATTTGCATTAATTTCTTGTATTGAGTGATTTCTTAAACGTTTACTTCTTTTTAAACCATATTTATTGCAGACTCTCAAAATAATAACAATAAATAAAGAAAAACATACATAATTAGAAATTCAATGCGACAGAGAGAGATTATAAATAGTACAGTAATATAACTTTAATTTTACAATTACACACAATATTGTTATGAGACAATTTTGCATGATAAATCAATATTATGTAAAAATAGATCTTATGATACTTATTGTTTATTTATAAATTGATACTTAAGTTGTATTATAATAGATTTATTCCTATTTCTCTTTCAGTGGTTTTTTTTCTATTTTTACTTTCTGCAAAACTATCAATTACATCATCATAATCAATATTTTTTGTTATATCAGAATTTAAACATAAAATAGAAAGTTGAGACAATTTTCCTTGAAGAATACATGATCTTATGGGAGATTTTAATCTCTTCAGCAATGAAAAAGATCTTTCCCTAGAGCAGTTTGAAATTGGTAATGATAAAAAAATTTGGAGTGCTGTCTCAACATTAGAAAATGAAGATGATAAATTAATTTTTTTTAACATTTTCATCATATCTAATGCAGTTGTCTGCTTATGTACTAAGGAATGGAAATGTTGCAGTTCATCAGGGAACTCATCATCTAAATCAGAAGGATAATGCCTTACCAATTCCTCCGCTTCAGTTTTTTGAAAGTTTGATTTTGTGTTTATCAAACATGAAAATTTATTTCATAATTTTTCATATGGAATTTTACGATTGGTTAAGTTTAACATTAATGTATCACATAACATGTAGTGACAGTTAATAATATATTGATCCCGTGGCTCAAGATTTACTTCAGGTGCATTTCCATCATCTAACAACCAACTTCGAGGTGTAACTTTTTTTCCTTTTACCTCATACATACTGTTTTCTGGCAAAATTTCTAGCGCTTCAACTTTATATTTCTCAAATTCATTTCGAACAGACTGCACAAATTAAAGTTTCAAATAATGGTGATACTATATCTAATTGTGCCATAGAATTCTGGAGAACTTTACTTGTTTGATTTAATCTTTGTAAAATAGTGTCCCACACAACTGTATTTAGTGCATTTTCAATCTTTAGTAATTTTTTATAAAGAGCTTTATCTTCATTTCCAGTGGAAGGAGTTTGCTCTTGATCATCTGCCAAATAACTCAAAGATTTTAGAAACGAAGCATAGTTTTGACGCAATGCCTTAGTAGCATTTGCATCAGCACACCATCGTGTACATGAACGATTTTTTAAAGTCAGTTTTTGTTTACTTTCTTTAAAATTTTCAATCATAATCTGCCATCGGTATGTTGAAACAGAAAAAAAAAGTTATATAATTCTTGTAGTAAAGAAAAAATTTTACAACTTCAGTCCAGGATTCTGCAGCATTTATTCCAACCAAATTCAATGAATGAGCAGAACGTTGTACGTAATCTGCAGTAGGATTAACATTTTTAATTCTTGCTTGAACACCTGTATATTTCCCCGCCAAGTTGGAGGCATTATCGTAACTTTGTCTCCTGCAATTTTGTATGTCAAGATCTAAATCTTCCAAAACTTGTAGTATATAATATTGGTATAATATAGATTAATGAAGGAGCTAACATAAAACTGACGGATTTTACACTGCACTGATATTTTGTTTAAATAAAGTTCATTAAAGAAGGAAACGTAAAATAAACTTTCTATTTGATTTGGGCCCCCCCCTCTGATGTGGGGGCCCGAGGCAACTGCCCCGTATGCCCCTGCCTTAGTCAGGCTCTGAGCTTAGCTTTGAATTCTTCTTGCACATATTTCACAATCTCCTTCACATCATTTGAAAGAATGACTGTTCTGTCCATGTTGAATCCCTCTCCTCCCCATTGTCGCCCATCTCCTCCAATTGATCCACCATTGTTGGATCATATAATAATGTAATATATGATCATATGTATTGTAATACAATATAATAAAATGTAATAAATTTTCAAGATTTTTCGTTGGAATTTTAATTTTTTTGTAACTGAATTTGTACAATTTCGGACTTCATTAAATAACTTGAACATCATTTTATTTTTGAAAAATTACCTGTACCTCTACACATACGATCTAAATAAGGTATGTGCAGAGAACTGGGAGGAATTCACTAATTGACAGCCATTAATAATATATTAGAATTTTGAAGTGGAAAAAGTGGGGTTTTGCGGAGACAGCCGAAATACGCCAATTTTCAAATAGCGCTTGAGCCCAAACGGTCCGTCGGAGAAAAAAACTTAATTAGTGAAATTTGTAGGAAATTTTATGTACTTTCATTTTGAATAATGGTGTTATATAAGAAAAGTTGATAGTTTCCGAGTTATAAGCAAAAAATCGCCAAAAAATTAAAATTTTTACCTTTTTTTGCATTTTCTTCAATGTTGCGTCACGAAATTTTGTTAGCAAACGTCAGATTCGGATTCAGCACCCCAAAAAACATATAAAATGGAAGAAATCAAAACTACCCCAGAACTTTCCCTCTAAGGCCCCTTTTGAGCACAAATTGACTGGACTATGTTGGACTTCAGTTAGCGAATGTTGATTAGCGTCGAGGGACGCAGGATACATGGAAGAACAGTTAAAGACTATGGGCCTGTTCAGAACAATCCGTCAGAGTTAAAGATTCCGTTGGCGCTGAGAAGAGAACCTATTTACGCCGAGTAAAAGAAAACCACCGTCAACCAATCAGGTGCGCTCGACGCTTTTAATGTGAACAGGTTCTCTTCTCAGAGTCAACGGAATCTGAAACGCTGACGCTGACGGATTCTATTTGAACAGGCCCTAAGGCCTCGTTCTAATTGCTTCCGTCAGCGTCAGCGTTACGCATATCGAAATATTTGTAACCTATCACAGATTGACAAATGATCAGCCACGAAATTATGTCTGAAATTGGTTAAAAATGTTTCGATACGTGTAACGTTGATACTGACGGACACAACGTGAATAAGGCTTAAGTGCCTTTGGGTGTATTTCCTGGAACATCACGGAATGGAATTTTGCAATGAATGGCCTAAAGAAAATTGGCAAAACACTTATTTTTTACACAAATTTCTTTCACTCAGAATGTGATTGGCTTGTTAGTTGGCTCTGACTAAACCTGGATTCAGAAACTTAGGTAGAAAATTTTGGGAACATATTTAAATTCTTCGGAAGCAGAGTCTTCTATATTATGACTGTTATCTACGTACTTTTCTATACAGTTGTAAGTTGATATTTAATGGGCAATGCAGTTGTCCATCTCAATTGATAATAATCCGGAATTTCCCTCTAAAATCATGTTGACGGTAGTTTCTGACTGCTACATTATCTTTCACGCTGAAGAATCTGTTTTCTTTCTTCGATAGCCCGCATCGGATTTTAAATCTGAACAAGTACACTAATTTGCCTTTCTCTTCATCAGAAAACACTGCCAGACTCTGAGATATAGAATCTATGTGTGGAATGAGCAAAGTTTTCCTCGAATTTTCTTCGATGATTCTGACATCACAATGAAGGATTACTTTAAAGGGGAAACACATTCATCTTAGGCTTTACTGCAAGGTTTGAATTTGCAGCAAGTGGGAAATGATAAAAAAAAATCAGAATAGGGACTTCTAATTAGTGCATCATAAGCTCTATGTAATAATATATCTTTCATGTGTTATTTTTTAATAAAACTTATATAACTTTTTGTCCTCTTATTCATCATTTTTTACATTTATTATTAATTTTCACATCGCTGTCGTGGATCTGTAAATCCTTACATCGGTGCATTTTCACCAGCTTTATTACTCCTTTCACAGAATGGTCGTTCGGAGGAGGGCGGGGATATTGAAAAGTTGCTCTAATTGCTTTCCCACTTCAGCGGTAGATGAGATGCAGATATTCTATTTTCTTAGGGCCTGTTCACATAGGAGTCCGGTAGCGGAGCGTGAAAATATTGAAATATATTTAACCAATGACAAACCTCCAAACGATTAGCAACGAAACTTTTAACGCCTATGATTGGTTTATTTTCGTCTCAACGTCATCTTTCCTTTAACGCTCCGCTACCGGACTCCTATATGAACAGGCCCTTAGTCTCTTTACGTTTTGGGCATCTTTTTAATAAATAAACACCAGGAGTAAAAAAGGAGTTAACCTTGTTCGTTTATTATGACATTTCCTAGAGTAAAAGTTTTCTCTAAAGTTTATATATTACTTCTGGAAAATTTTCAGGAGAATTTTTAAAAGAAAAAAAAAGAAACAAACCGAATTTAAAAAATGCACACATAACTAGAAAGTAAGGCAAAGTTAAAAAAAATGAGAATTTTTTTATGTATCAAAATTAAACCATATAGTTTTCTCTATTTCGAATGGGGCACGTGCTTTGAACTGAGGACATTGACCCATCTACACAGCAAATTTGTCATCTATTTTATATGAGAGCTCCACAGAGGTGAGCCAACACTGCTTGCTTTGACTCAGGATAAAAAAGGTCCATGCCATCTCCAGGATGGGAACCCGAGCCCACTTTGTGGAAGTTCAAGACATTAACTACTAAAGGATGTGGGCTGCTTAAACCGTAATTTACTCTGAACATGGAAATTTTTGGACTCAAAATGATATCAGCTTTTCAAATATGATATCAGCTAAAGATACATTTTCAAATTTTTCACAAGAGTACCATTAAAGTAAATATTTTAATAAATAATACATAATAATTTAATACAAATAAATAAGTTTATGAATAATAAATAATAATTAAATTGAAATAAATAATTTAATAAGTTATCTATATATTTATATTCAATACTGCTAAACTGCATTAGGGCAGCCAAAAATTTTAATAATAATGGAGTCATTAGTATTATATTCCAGATAAAATGTAATAATAAAGAGACAGTTCTAGTTCTGGCTTTTCCAAATTAATCACCCCCTTTGTAAAGTTTTGGAATATAAACCTCATTTTAAATGTTATAGTAATTTCACCGATAGTCTCAATTTTCAGCACTTTCTACAGTTGACCTTGATTTAGATGATTTTTGACCTGAGACGAACGATTACTGGAGAAAATTTAATAATGTTTCTCTATTTTTTCTTTAAACATCGGCGATTCTTTCTAAGAGGCCCCAATGAATTTCTTTGAACTAGTTTGAGAAATATTTCGAGGAATGTAAGTATTTAGAAATCTACAAAAGTGTTTTTCTGCTGTTTATTGCATATGTATATTTACTCTACAAAAATGTGGAATGATTTCCCGGAAAAGTTTTTCTCGGAAAATACAAAGGCGCACCGAGATTCACCGCACCGAGATTCTTACCTTCCATATTTTCTGACATAACAAATTCCAGCACTTTTAGAAAAACTTATTACTATGGATTCGCTATCAGTTGGGCAATACCAATTAACTTTTTCGAGTTTCTTTTCAACAGACACTGTAGACCTTTAGCATGGTTTGATTTCAAAAACAATCTGTAGAAGCGATTTCATCATTGAAACTTACGTCTAGTAGAGAAATAAAATTATTATTTTCATTTACACCTGAGCATCACACACGGATTCAGAGTTAGGAATTTTTTCGTTTTTTAAATTTTGCTTTAAAACTCGAATTTCATCATTTGTTAACTGTTTTGTCATAAGCTGGATTTCTCCTAGATATGTTTTCCGAGGATTTTAAAGCTGGAAAAAAATGTGAAAAGTCTTGTTTATTCGTAAACTGAAAGTTCAAAGAAAGGAAATAAAGATAAAAGCTCTATACTTAATAACTGCAGATTATAGAGCAAATTAAATAGTATTCCATTTGGCAATTAGTAGAAAATTGCCTTTCAGCAATTAGCAGCAGATGTCTATTTTTCCCATTTGTCGCTTGTAAACGCTGGGGGATGGATTTCCCCAGACAAAACCATAAAACTTCGGCGAAAACAATTCCCTTTGTTCAAACATCTTGTAGCGAAAATTATCTTTCACAAAAAGGAGCAAAAATGCTTGGGGCAGTTACACCAATCTTGTATTTTTCAACAGTACTTCCAAGGAATAGACAGTATCCTCTCTAGAGTGGTAAATATATAAATCAACGTCATGGATGAAAGCATAAAATGTCTAACTAATGCTGCTTGCCTGTACGGGGCACTTGTCACTGAAGACATTCGTACTTTTAACCACGAGAATCGTTGGTTTCTTTCAATGGGGGCACCCTATAGGTAAAACAACACCACCCCCTGGTGCCAACTCAATTTTGATTGAGCACCCCCCCCCCCCCCCAGGGGCCATATCTGAGGCGTCAAAACATCGTTGTCACAATAGTCTTAAATGTCATTTCTGGGACTATCCACTTAGAGGAGATCATAGAGGAGAACTTAGAGAAGAGTTAAACTTTTAGCTATGAGACTAAGATCGAAAATTTCTTCCTATCATTCTTAATCATGCATGCTTTCTTATACTGACCTTGGCCATACCTGTCTCTGAATAAACCTTGCAGAGGTGCTGTTCTAGGATGATTTATTCATACTTATCCGATCTGGTGCATTTATTTTACAGTCCACATCCTACTGAATTTTCGGAGGTTCGTTTCAAACAGAGACATTCCGATCAGATGCAATTACTTCTTTCACTTCAAACACTGATTATTTTCTTTATCCAAAGGTTTGACCACTAGAGTTAGAATTTTTTAATTGGTTAAACTTCATAATAGGTGTCTTCCGGCATTTTATTGGATTATGGTTGTGGGGTGGGAGAAACGTCATTTTATGCTCACATGATGTTATGAGTTCCATAAATATCAGTTTAATATTAGCAAGGATGTGGGGCAAGAACGGTTTTCATATCCTTATATGATAGTCTCACCTTAACTCAAGCATTGAATGCGGGGTTGAGGGAAATCCAGTGCCTGAGAAAGAATGTTAATATGAGGCAAGAAGCCTAATATATTCTCTAAAGTAGGTTGTTCATAGATGCATTAAAGGAAAGGGGCTGTTTTTTGTTAGGAATGTTTGAATAAGCATTAAGAAAAATTTGGGAGCAAGCCCTTTTTCGTTACAAACACACGCACACACACGCACACACACACACACACACACATATATGTATATACTAGCTGTAGTACCCGGAGTTTCTCGAGATTTTAAGAATGTTTGTTTACCAAAATAATTTAAAAACTAAACATAGTATAAATAACATAGAAAAAAAGCATACGAGATGTCATACACATGAATAAAAAGAAAACCCAATATAAAAATATATAAATTTATAATAAACTCCTCAGAATTCAGCTAGATTTAGCATTTCATCATTGGAGCAAAAAAGAGGAAATTAAAGGTTTAGCCGAATTTTCCAATGGAACCATGAAATGAATACGGCATAAATAACATAGTTTAAAAAAAACATGCGAAATGTTATACACATCATTAAAAGGAAAACTCGACATAAAAATACATACGTTTATAATAAACTTCTCAGAATTTAGCTAGCTTCAGGCTTTCATCATTGTACCACTAAAGGCTTAAAAGGAAAAATGTCAAATTGTCTTTTGGTCTTGTGAACTCTGCATGAAAAATTAAACACAGTATAAATAACATAGTATTAAAAAAGCATGGGAAATGTTAAACAAATCGATAATATGAAAACCCAATAAAAAAAAAATATAAATTTATAATAAATTCCTAAGAATTCAGCCTGATTCAGCCTGGCATCATTGCAGTAAAAAAAGCTGAAGTTACAGTATAACGAGGAATTTCGTTATAGTCCTTGTGTTTCAATTTTTAACGTTAAATGCTACTTAAAGAAATTAAGAATAAGTTATTTGCCAAGTTTCCGAATTGTAATTGGGTTGCTTAAGCTATTAGCAGGTTTGGCTTGAAAATTTGTATGGTTTAATTTTTACTAGTTCCCCAATACTTGGGAGGTCTCGGAATCTTATCTCTAAGCCATTTTTGATGTTCTAGGAACAATCTATTTAAAATCGCCACATCTGCTCTTCTGCATGGGAAAATAGCCTATTAAAATCTGTTCGTTTCTCTGCACAACGCTGCCCCGTGGTCAAGTAAAATTGCATTTCTTTGTATGATCTCCTTTTCAAAAGCATCGGATATATCTATCCGGTATTTACGCTACTTTGGGGGTACTTTAATTGCACCGTAAATTGGCTGTCGCTAACAATAACGCCAGAAGGTCTGCCTCCATTTTCAGATAACATCTTTCGGCGGGTGTTTGATTCAGCCACGTGGGAGTATCTCGCCTGGCTCTCCTCTGTCTAAACTTCATCCAATTGAATGTTCGCGCATTCCTACGTCACTTTCTGCTTGACTAATGAGGTTTGTGAGCGCCGCTTCCTTCGCCTGCTTGGCGCAAGTTTTACTTCATTTTTGGCGGTGAATCACCCTTTCTAATCTCACCGGGTCTCTGCCCAACGCGCTTCTTGTCTGTGCCGTTCCTGTACGGCTTTCTCTTGGGTATTTCCCTATGCTCGCTTCGCTTGGCAGTAATTTTAAAATTATTGTAACCCTCGCTCTCCTTGTTTGCACTTCTGTCCAGAGATGAAGAAAAATATCAGTGAGCGATATTTTCCTAAGAGAGAAGTTTCTCTTTAAAAATTGCATACGTTTAAGCACCCCTTCAGTTCCTGGCTCTGGCCTCGACTGAATCGGGGGGGGGGGGGAGGGCTATTTTTATCATATCATTTTGTTGCTCACTTTTGACCTAGACGGTCATCCAACATAGAAGCTCCTGTAAACTTCGAGCTTCCCTTTTTTACTTTGCGAATATTGTGAACTGAGATCTTACGTTGTAAATAGTTGTTCCATTGTATTCAAGAACCGACTCAATGCTTCATGAAGAATAAATTTTTTTTAATCATTTCAACAGACTTGCAACTTATTTTAGTCTGTTTCCGAACTTTCCTTTCCCGACTATCAAGACGACGTTGCAGTGAAGAATCCATAAAATTTGACAACACTAGTTTTGTACTACGCGGTACGAATTCGGCCAAACTGAAGTTAATTTTTTCAGTAGTTTGTTGAAGTATCTACATCGCTGACATTCCGGTAATTTGAAGTCTTCATATCCTGCTGATTCTTTGATATTCACCTCCTCCAGATAATTCTTCTAGCATATATATATCTGATGAACTGGTATCTCTACATCTCCAGAATTTCTCCGCTTGAATTCCTTGTACCTGTTAATTCAACTTTACTGAGGCTGTCTCTACAGAGTTAACCAACTAGGCTTCTCTCCACGAACTTTCGCGGTTGCGTGTAGTGAGACTAAGGAACATTTCTGTCCGCACGTTAGTTCCTCATCAACGGCCAATTCCTCACGTCACTAGAGAACTTTTTAATGTCCTCTTCAAACTTCACAAATTCTTCCCCACAATATACAGGTTTAGTCGAATTTTCCAAAAGAACCATGAAATGACTCTCAGCACTTACTGAATTTTAAACAAAAGCTGCAACTTCTAATTATTTAATTGGCCGATAACATTTTATTCCTTGGAGAATTGCTTTTATTCCCACGAAATCTAGCCCGTTTATTTTTGGTGGCATTTTAGTTTTTCCATTTTATGTGTAAATGAAAAATCATATGAAAAACGATCGCTCATGAAGCTAACGTTCCGCAGACTATATAAAGATAATAATATATATTATAAAGATAATATAAAGATAATGATATGTTCTTTAATGATAATAATATAAATAAAAACTTTCCAAACGATTATTTTTCAGGAAGCTAATGTTCCACTAATTTCCAGAAAAAGCTATAAACATTTGAAAACCACACACTGGTGTTGCCTCTCTCTGAAACTCTATAAACCCCAAAAGAAAGCAAGAATAAAACGTTTAAAAAATATAAATCTATTAATTTAAATAATTAAACGCACACAAATGTATAAATTGCACAAAAAGTTTATTTAAATTCTTTAATATGTCTAAATCTCCAGTAAGGAAATATTTTCGGGGCATTTACAGAGAATCGTATATTTCACTTTTGAAAACACGCATTAACTGAAAATCGTCTCAGTAAGAAAATTCTGAAATGAATATGGCAACATAGATCTTGTGTTTACAAACAACGGCGGTAACCGAAATATGTTAAAATATAAATTTTAGAGTATAAAATCTGACTTCAATTTGATATTCGGGTTATTACGTTCATTTATTATTCGGGTTTAATGTATGACTTGAGCTAGATTCAGCCATTTTTCATTATACCACTAAAAGCTGATAAGGAAAAATATCAAAGTGTGTTTTGGCCTTGTGAACTCTGCATGAAAAATTAAACACAGTATAAAAAAAGCATGTGAAATGTTATACACATCAACAATATGAAAATTAAAATATTTAAATTTTTTTTATATCTCTATATAAATTTTTAAAAATGTTATAATGCTCTCAAAATATGACAGTTAAGAAAAAGATACCAGTAAGAACAAATAAATCGCGCTACTTGAGAAATTCCTACCACAAATTTGTATAAAATTAATGTGCAACTACATCTGACGCACAAAAGAATGCATATGTAATACCTTGCAAACATATTTTAACATAAAAAATTTTCCGATGAACCAGTGTGGTTTATGCTGCATAAAGTTTCTTACCATATATTATATTCTGCAGATTTATCTCCGAAATCAGATTTAGCATATTCACACTCAGGACAGTGCTTCGACCTCATAATCTAAGCCACAACCTGTCAATATATCAATGACACAACCAACACCAGTTTGTGATGTATGTCCTCGAGTAAGCCAGTTACCGTCGAAAGAAACACCAGTGTTTTCAATAGCATTATCATGAGAAACACCACTTCTTTCGAACCTCATGTCTGATTTTACACATATTTTTTGCTCATGAAACTATTATTGATTCATGCAACAATTTCTTATAACGATTGAAAATTCTGCTTGACATCAAATGCATGTTTGTATACATACAAATAACCTCTAGAGCTGAATACCTTCGCCCAAAACTCAAAAAAGTTTTAACAACTTGCATACTAATATCAAATGATTGCCGTAAGGTGCCATCACCCTGAATCAATCTTTTGGAAGTGCGTATATGTCTCACTTTCAACTTCTGTACAGCCATTGCAACAACTTTAATTTTGTGTGAAAATCCACAGCTCTCCCCTAAAACAACACCCTAATGAATTTGTTTTGCACTTGCTGCACATCAGATCTGTGCAGCAAGTGCAAATCTGATGTGCGGGGGGGGGGGGGGCATGATTTGAATTCAGTTAAGGCCCTCCTCAGCGCATTGACTGCCGGACGGTACTTAAAATATGAAATATTATGATTTTTTGAAACTGAATAACAATAGAATTGATGTTTGAGTAGTATTCAAAAGTAATACAATGAGAAAATTTAATATAATATAAATAAAATGGGAATAGAATTTAGCATTGAATTTTTGTTATGGATCATATCATCTTGAAAACTATATTAAGGCTAAAGACCTAATCTGAATCTTCAGTTTCACAGTTTCAAAAAACGGAAAAATACCAACTTTCTTAAAAGTTTTCTACATTTTTCCGATTTTAACTAAACTTCTAATAACGTTTTAATTTATTTCAAGTTAAGTTGGGGGGGGGGGACGCCTGTATGTAAAATTTCACGATCGTATCTTCTAAACTGTGGATTTCTATACAGTTATAAACAGAGAAATTTTCATTTTTATGTAGTAGATATACATACATGCATAAACAAATAAAAAAAAATATATATATATACAGGGTGTCCATAATTAAACTTCTCTACTTTAAAGTTGTCTGCAGTCGAAACTATTGTTCAGAAAGTTATGAAATTTTGTGTAGGACATATTGAAGGGATGGGAATTTGAGCGAATAAAAAAAATTAGTTCAAAATTTCGCCACTAGAGGGCCTTTTTTGATGAATTATGCATTTACGACTGGTTTTTTACTTAAGATTTCACCATCTTTTTATCCATAGGTCACCCTAACACAATAACTCATACTCATTAAATTTTACAATCTTTAAAGTGATTGCAAAGTCTATCGGAAACTTGTTCGATAACTAATTTTCGGGCAAAATATTTGAAGGAACGAAGGAGAAACAAATATGCAAATTAATTTTTGTCGACGTAGAGCAGAAGCTGTTATAAAACCTAAAAACTTTGATGGAGATTTTGTTTTCAGCGTGCTTGCTATTGCTAATCAGAATGTCATCGTTACGATTACTAGATCGAGTTTTGTTAGTAAAATTGTTTTACCAAAACGATAATTCAGCACTAGTAGTTGCTCTACGAAAATTTCGGAGTTTGAAGGGGATACGAAAAGGTCCATTGGCTGTTAAAGGTCTTCGATTAATGGTGGCCAAATTTGAAGAAACTGGTTCTTTTAACATTCGTTCTGGAAGAGGAAGGAAACATGTTTCTGCAGAAGCTGTAGAGAAGGTTGCTTCAGATGGAAGAGGACAAAGCTTCCAACGAACAGGCTAGTACCAGTGTCCGTCGTGTGGCAGAAGCATTGGATCTGCCCCGTTCAACTGTCCAGAAGGTCATTCGGAATATCCTTCAATTTGTTCAGAGGTTGCTTACACATGATTTCGAGACTCGACAGTGGCTCTCACTTCAGTTTATTGCTCGCTTTGAGGTTGATGCAGAATGGCCTTGATATATCCTTTGGATAGACGAAGCACACTTTTATTTGGACGGTTCGGTGAATACTCACAACTGCCGAATTTGGGAACCAGAAAATCAGCGTTTAATTTTAGATGTTCCGATACATTCACCGAAAGTAACCGTGTGGTGCGGATTATCTGCATTTTTTATTCTCGGCACGTATTTCTTCGAGGAATTAAGTCCTAGAGGTCCAGTAACATGCCCGGTCACCGGGGAGCGATATGCATCCTTGTTACTGAATAAAATTGTTCCGGATCTGCAATCACGTCAATGCCTTTCACGCACAATTTTTATGAAAGATGAAGCTCCTCCACACATTAGCCTTCGTGTTAAGAAAAGAACGTGTCACCAGCCACCACTTTCCTAACGTGTGGTCTTCCCGATCCCCAGACCTCAACCCATGTGACTTTTGGCTTTGGGGGCATGTGAAAAATCTAGTCAGTCTTGATAAACCAAGAACTATACCTGATCTGAAAGACAGCATTTCACGGCATGTTCTCAGCATTTCTCCGGACACACTGCGGTCAACTGTAGAACATGCTACCTTACGATTTCAAATGGTAGCTGAAAATGATGGCCGTCATGTTGAACATGTCTTGTTGTAATAAATTTTTTTAATTATAGTAAATGTTCGCTAAATGTGTAATTCATCAAAAAATTCCCTCTGGTGGTGTAATTTGGAACTAATCTTTTTATTCGCTCAAACAAATTCCCATCCCTTCAATATGTCCTACACAAAATTTCATAACTGTCTAAACAATAGTTTCGACTGTAGACAACTTTAAAGGAGGGAAGTTTAATATATATATATAAATGATTCTTTTACAAACTTGTAAAAAAATTCAGGAATTGTTTGCAATAGTAGCAGGCCCGGTGACAGGATTCTCGGGCCCCTGGGCAACTGAGGGGTCCGGGCCCCTAAATCCTGGTACACTTCACCCACCCACCCCTCACTTAATTAGACCAGATCTGCGAACTTGCAGGTTATTTTATAACCAAGACTTACCTGATTATGAGCTTTGTCTACAGAAGAAATGTGCAGTCATGCATTATCTTTTGATGTACTATAAATTGTACTTATAAACTTTTTATGGTAAATAAACACATGTCAGTGGAAAAGGATTGGGAAACATTCGCGAAATAAAAACTTTTTGACGGTTTAACACATTTTACAGTTTTATTATACATTAATCAAAACAGACTTAATTGAACATGAACATTTTATAAAAGTCATAATAAAACGTACTTTTTCCTTTTTTACTTTATGAAAATACAACTCTTCTACCCCCTTTCTTGCAAAGTCACCAATAATATCATCATAGTTCAAGCATCTTGCCAAACCAGGTTCCATCATGAAGATTCTGAGATCGTTCATCCTGTCTTGGTTCATCGTTAATCGATTGACACTTTTTATTCTTTTCATTACACTGAAACTTCTCTCACCGTGACTTACAAATACAGGGATGCAGCAGAACAATCTGATTGCTATAAATGTATTTGGGAACAAGCTGTCCAACTTTATCTTCCTTAGTTCGTTCAAAAGTTTTAAAGGTTGTAATGACGTTTCTACAAAATTGGTCTTGTGTATTGACTTTGATATGTTTGATTTCATTGAAAATGTCAGTGTCTATGTCTTCTTTATACGTCTGACACAAAGTCAAATACTGTTTTTCAATTTCATTTTCATCTTCATCATGATATGTCCAAAGACATTGAAAAAGGTCACTAACCTTTTCGGAAAATTTAAATCTCTGAGTAAGGCCCCCAATGATAGAGTCAATAAGTTTATAGAAAACATTAATTCTGAAATTCTCCTCCTCATGTTTTACGTAACGTCCCGTTTGATCATCACATTCTCTGGTCTCGTCTTGGAATATTTTTCTTTTCTTAAGTCTTTTCTCCTTGAAGTCCTTTTCACATTCTATACTTTTTGTGATGTTCGCTGCCACTAGTTTTGCTTCAGCATAAAGATTGCACCATTTACTCCGCAGATCTTTCAGCTCCTCAATTAGATCACCAGTGTTTTTCGTCTCTATGTCGAGAGTTGCAGATCGGGTTTGTAAAACTTTACATATTCTTGTGATTAATAGTGACAAGCACTTTTAGCCATATTGTGGACATAATAATACATTCAAAGAATTTTAAGTACTTAATAACTCCTTTTAGCCCTGATTTACACTCTGCGGTTAGATTAAGTTCTTTACAGTCATTTAGGGCATGAATTATGAGTGGCAAGTGCTTGACAAAAGATCGAACGCTATTTACTCGAGCCGACCATCGAGTTTGAGAAAGGTTATGCAGGGAACATCCTATCCGTTTTTCCAAGTATTCACATCTCTGTGGGATTCTGGAAAAAAAGTTGTATGTTTTCTGTAACATCCCAAAAAATGTTATCACTTCTTCACAGAACTCTGCGGTATTAACCCCACACAGGTTCAGGCTATGTGCGGAACAATTAGAGTAAAAGGCAAGATTGTTATGTTTACTTATAACGGCTTGAGCACCGTTATAAATTCCGGCTATATTTGCACAGTTATCATAACCTTGTCCCCTACAATCCTTCAAAGGAATTCAAGTTCTTTTCAAGTTCACTCATAATCAAGTTAGCAACATCCTGTCCTGTTTTTTGGTTGCAATCAACAAAATTTAAGAACCTCTCAGTAACCTTCAATTCCGATTCGCAATCTAATATGTATCTTAACACCAATGTTGTTTGCTCCATGTGGGAGACATTTCGGGTAGTGTCAGCAATAATAGAAAAATATTTGGATTTTTTCCTCTCTTCTAGCCCCTTCTGCCGAACTCTAGCATCACAAGTTTGAATAAATTCATTTTGGGAATCTTTAGACAAGTAGTGCGCTTGAAGCTGTTTTCCCTCTTCTTGAGCTTTTTTTATTTTTGAGATATGCTCTCTTAGTAATATAACTAAAATAAATAATCCAACAGAGATAGATAAAAATAATAAGAATATAGACAAAAAACAAACAGAAATCAAGCACTCAGGGCATCCACGCACCAAAGGCAAGATTCTGTATAAGTACCGGAACTGAACCATAAAATAACATAGAGGTAACCGAAAGGTCTTTTCATCAGGGAGCCTAACCAAATCAGTTACCTCAAGGGGAACTTTCTGAATAGGATGCAGGTAAGACCAACAGACATCCCAAGGCCCCGAGTTCCCCAAGGAAGCAATTAGTCGAAAGAAAATGAAAAGACAAACACAACTTACAGTAAGGGCTCAACGCACCGTACATGCAAGAACACAAATAATCCTAATGCAAAGTCAAAGATGCATACACACCCCAATTCCGTAAGTGACGGTTATGGCGAAACAGCAGCCAATTCTATCCTAGAAGTTACGTCATTGTAACTGCGCTATCCTCTATTGAAAATGTTTTATGTTTTCTTTGCAGGATATGTTTTAAGTTAAAGTGATTTAGCAGTCTATGCTTCCTTTTATTTTTTGTTTATTTGATTTGTTTATATTTTACACTCTCTTAGTAATGGGTCAAATTCAGATAACAACTCTATTAGCCCTAAAAAGTTGCCATTGTTGGGATTACCTATCCTTTCGAAGGTTCCTCTGAAAGCTAAGCCTCGCCCTCCAATAAACATAACTACAGATAACAATCTTTGAAATATTTCTTTCTTGAGGCCAATTCAGAATCAAGCTGAGAATGAATGTCTGAAGTTTCATCCAGCCGTCTTTCTAACTCTCTTCATTGGATGTAACTATTCTTGGGAGAGGTGCTCCTTTCAGGCGTTGGTAGTATGTCATACAACTTCCACCAATCGTATTATTTCTTCCATCCATCCTTGCTCAATAAAACAGACTTGTTTGAATCAGATTTCTCACTCCCACAACTGCTATCCAAAAGCCTACACGGAAAACAAAACAATGACTCTGCGATATCACTCCATACAAGCCAATCTCTCCTAACAGTCTCTCCGTTCGGTCTTTTAGAAAAAAGAACTGTTTTTGGAAATGCCCTTTTTCCCATTTGGCAGTCTTACATAATATCTCTCGTACTGTTCGGAATTGTGAATGCAATGTTGGAATGCTTGAAATGTTGATTGCACTTTGCTGTTTATTTTATTTGCGAAAGTAAATTGTTGCGTATGTATTATTCGTATCATGTATTTAATGTTGTAAGCAGTGTTTGTGTATTGATCGCACTGTCTATATAGTTTGACTTTGTTGATAAATGCAGAAAAATTGAATCGTAATTTGTATTATAATATTTAGATTATTTCGTATGTATTGCATGCACAGTTAATATTTATTATTTGTGGTTTGTATTGTACAAAGTATAACTAATAGTGTATATTGTATTGCTTAGTGTTTGTATTGTATAGTATAATTTGTAAACGCTAGTCAGTTGGTTTGTTTTCAATTGCCGTATAAGCTTCGGCTGTGGCCGGCAAAAAACCCTTTGAATTCTCATTTGGCAGGTCTGGCGGAATGTCAAGTGGGCCCATTTTCACAAAAGTCTCAATTATGTTGCTGTTTATCACCTTGTTTATTAGAAGTCCCAAGTCTGAATTTGTAATTATAGTCCCAATCCCAGTATCCATAGTACGATTTGGAGTTGGAGTTTCATGTTCTTCTATAAAATGTTCTTCTTTTGAGACAGGTTCTGGGGTAAAACCTTCTGCTACTGTTAGTTCCTCTAAATTACATCTTTCACACTCTTTATTTTCTTCAATATTAGGAGTTTTATCAAAGCATGGAGAAATTTCTTCTGAATTCGTGTCGTCAGCACCAGTAACATCTGTTGGATAAATCACTAGCGAATCAAAGTAAGGTAAAAATACGCTTACCTTATTCTATGTAGCACGTCAGCGCTATCGTCACAGCAGAGCAATGAAGTTGTAGAGAATTATATTTTTGATAATAAATAGCTGAGGCTAAATAATATAAGTTTTAATATGCATCTTTTACATTAATATCTTAAACACGACACAAGACAACACGTGACATCGAACAACACTGAAATTACAGGAATTCTGAACAAGTGTTGCCATCTGGTGTGGCATGTGACAGTTTCTCTTTCTTTAAGGAAAGCACAAATATATCTAACAACACCTACTTTAATTCCAACGTCAAATAATGTCCTACATCCTTTTTTGCCAGCGTCAAGTTTCTTTTGTCTTTCTTTGCGTTTCTGAGCTCCTGATTTGTGTGCTCGCTGACAATAGCACCAACTATCTTTTCCGATGTCCATGCATTGGTTTCTTTGCACTTGTTGCCAGCTACATTTAAAAGATACTGAAAACTAAAAGATTGAAATTTAAAATAAAATAAAATTCAGAAAATAGAAAAATTTGATGAAAATGTCATTTTTAAGGTGTACCGATACCTTATGTATTCAATTGAATTTATTCTTATTGTTACTTACCTCAAAATTTAGATTTAGGTAGAGATTGTAGAAGCGAACACTAGACTACAAAAACGTATATTTGATTTAAAACTATGTGAGCTGAAGACTGAAACTGTACCATTGATTAATTGAACACTGTTACACAATTCACTAAAAATTACAATTTACAAGCGGACGCACCGACAGGCGACAACGACAAGTCTGCAACTGGCACTGTCTTTTCCCGCCTCCCCTCATCTATGAGTCAGGGGCCACCCTCCCCTCCCCTCCCCTAGCTATTATACCTGCTTGTTTTTTGGCAATGAAACATTCTCCGCAAATCATATCAACGCAATTAGCACTCTTCTGCTATTGAAATAGGCTTCTTACTTTTATGTAAAGCAAGGATTTGAGTTTACTTTCTGAAGGTATTTAACAGTTTAATAAAACCCCACCAGTATAAAAAGAATGTGATCTAAGGATATCAAAATTTTATGTTTTCATTTATATTTTTATAGCACTATGAAATTATAAAAAAGGATCAATTTTCAATCCCATTTTGCCGTCCCCCGGACTTTCCACCCGGGGAAGTCCCCCCCTCCCCCCCCCCCCCCCCCACAATCCAGTACTGGACTCCAACTGCTCCACGGTAGCTACGCCCCTGTGTACAACACCAATGACACAACACTAGAATGTGTAGCTTGCTACTGTTAATCTGTAACTGTGACTGTAGAGTAAACGATTATTAGGTATACTAACGAGTAAACAATGAACTTTAGGCGGAGGAATGGAGTTTCTTGATCTTGACGTTCAGGTTACAACTTGTAGCTGAGTGGCAAATGTTCGCTACAAAGGGATGGGAGGGGAGTCACAGTGCTCTCGCTCTATCGTCCCCTGCGCCACAATCCTCGATGCCACAATCCTACAACAACGCTAACGTCATACTTCTCTACTGCACACTGACACACGCTCTACCTTGATTTGTTTTTCCACTTTTTAAACAACAAAATTTTGTATTCTTTTTGGCATTTAAATTTATTTAAACTTTAAATTTTTATTTTTAATTCATTTTTTGGGGCCCGGGCTCGCAGGGGGCCCGGGTCCCTGGGCATTTGTCCTCTCTGTCCCTTCCTGTCGCAGGCCCTGAATAGTAGTTATTTAGATTTTCCCTCTGTGGGGACAGACAGACATGGTCATTAAAAGAGTTCATGAAAGTAAGGCATATATTTTTAAAGGATTCAAAATCCAGCGTTGAGAATTCTAGATCCTAGCTTAGATACCTCGTACTTTAGAGAGTGATAAAGTACGAGGAATTCTCACTGCATCTTTAGGCTTTAGTTTTACAAGAATGACGTGAAGAATGGAGTAATACATTTAATAGGGGAAGACACCCAAACACAAATTATGCCGAATGTTGTATAAACTGAGATATTTATTTTTGTTCAGCAGATCTTTTACAATTTTCAATAGATGGCGAGGCCCAATTAAGAATGTGGGACAAATTTTACTTTTGAATCTATCATATCTATGCTCATGAACTTAAAATGAAAGATGAAGGAACTTTGTAAAACATAAAGTTCCCTACTGTGCCTTATTCAATTGAGAGATTTCCATATAATGCAGTGGTTCCCAACCGGTGGTCCGCGAGAGCCTTGGGAGTGGTCCGGCACCCCATATAATAAAGTTGCCAAATGAATGGGGATTTTGAAAGCAATGTTCATTGAACTAGATGTGTCGAATATATCCGATGACTATCAGGCGTTGAATTAAAATTTCTTAAAAGTTTAACATAATTATTTCATTATGATACGTTAGAATGAGAGTACGTTAATCCTATATTCCTTTTGCCTGAGGGATATTCTATACCCCCATACCCTCCCGGAAGGTTCCCCCGTCAAGTCGGTGGGGGTGGGGGTGGTCCGCACATGACTCAATTTCTGGCTTAGTGGTCCGCACTCTTCTACAGGTTGGGAACCACTGATCTAATGTGAAGAAATAACGCCTGAGTAATGTTATCAACTGATATTGTATGAACTGTGTTGAAAAAATTTGAGGTACAGATATGCCAGACGCGCACATCCGCCAAATTTGGCGATTTTTTGTCTGGCGTGGTAACCATGCGATTTTGGCGAGATTTTGTTTCGTATGGCAACCTTGTTAGAGATAGGCACACTTTTGGTGTTATTAATGATGCATTTGTGAAAGGTCTTTTTTACATACGGATAAAGTAATTTTTTTTTCAGTTTTTGAGGGATTCCCGATTTTTAAAATCGGACATATGGTGTGCGAAGAGTGAATCCGAAATGAAATTAATGAAGAAAAATAATGTTTCAATGGATATGTGTGGGTTCGTTGAAAAAAGTTGAACGGGAAAGAATGGTAGTCAGCGGAGTCTGAGGTTTGAGTCTGGATTTATTTCCAGCAAGCTGACTATAGATATTTTTATTTTTATTTTTGAAATTTTAAATCGGAGAAAGACGTCCGACATAGCGAAGACATGGCAGTTTAATTCACATACTTTGTGCGATTGGCGTCAATTTATTAATGAGACCATTTGGGATTATATTTGCAATACTTCTGAGAAAATAGGGGGTAAAGATAAGGTGGTTGAAATTGACGAATCTAAGTTCGGAAAAAGGGTGTATCATCGAGGGCATCCAGTTGAGAGGCAGTGGGTGTTTGGAGGTGTGGAAAGGGGGTTTGTTGTTTTTAGGTGTGGAAAGGGGGTGTGGTTGTTTTTAGTGGCTGTAGCGGATAGGACTAAGGCAATTCATATGGACTGTATAAAGGAGTAGATTCTGCCAGGAACTTCAATACATCCAGATGGCTGAAAATCATACAAAGATATAGGAACAGAAGGATTTAAACATTTGTCTGTTAATCATAGTATTCATTTTGTCGACCCTAATTCTGAATGTAATAATAATACTATAGACAGTACTTGGAGGCATGTCAAAAGTACCTTGCCGATCATAATCGTCAAGTTGATTTTCAGCTTTATTTAGCACTGTATATGTTTCGCCATCAGTGTGCGGAAATTGGCAAAGACCCACTTAATAAATTCATCGAAATAGTCAGGGAAATAAAGTGGGAGGAATTAAAAATTTGTATTAAGAGCGTTGAATAATGTTTTATATTTTTGTTTGGTTATTTTTCTTATTTCTGCTGTGCTACTATCACGAAACTTTGCAGGAATGTAGTCTGGTAAGAGATATGCAAATGATTAATATTTCGACGCCAATGAGACGTGGGTAAGCGCGCTATGCGCATATGAGATGCACAGCTGGGAGAGTTTAAAAGCATGATTGCTCATGCCATAGGGTTATTTAAACAAATCTGTCGACTTGGATGGACGGTATTGAGACTAGAGATGCCTTTGAGATGTAACCGGCAACAGTACAAACAATTGTCGGACTTTGAGAGGGGGCGTATAGTAGGACTCAGAGAAGCAGGTTGGTCGAACAGGTGTATCGGCCGCCACCTCGGTCGGAGCGATATGGTAGTTGCTCGGTGTTGGCAACAATGGATCACTGAAGGTATAGACTATCGTCGTGGAGAGTCAGGGCGTTCCAGGAACACAAATGCGCGCGAGGATCGCACAATCATAGAGCGGCCACGTCCACACCAACAACGTCGCTAGAATCGGTTCGACGCCATTTACCACCTTCCAGACATCCGGTGGTATCAAGGGAATCCATTTGGAGACGACTCACCGACGAAGGTATAAGAAGCCGACGTTCATTATGACGCCTACCACTGACCCCACATCATAGGCAGTGTCGATTGGATTTTTGCCGACCTCGGGCAAGCTGGAGTGTAACCGACTGGAGGCGTGTGATCTTCAGAGATGAATCCTGAATCAGTCTCAATGCTGATGACCAGCGCATACGCGTGTGGAGGCGGCCAGGCCACCGGTCCGATCCGGAATTTGTTGTCGAGAGGCATACGGCGATTACACAAGGTGTGAGAGTGTGGGGAGCGATTTGTTGGGACACACGATCACCTCTTGTCGTCCTTCAACGCACTTTGACGGCACGCAGTTACGTGGACGAGATTTTAACACCAGTTGTACTGCCTATGCTATCAAGTCACCGAGGTGCCATTTATCAGCAAGCCAACGCTCGTCCACATACTGCGCGACTCTCCCAACAATGTCTTCAAGGATATGACGTACTACCATGACCTGCCAGTTCCCCAGACCTCTCGACAGTAGAGTACGTCTGGGACGTGCTTGGAAGGCAACTGCAGCCGTCCCGAAATACTGGAAATTAACTGCCCAGTTGCAAAGATTATGGCATGATCTTCGACAGGAGGTCATAGGTGACCTCATTGATTCGATGCCACGCCGTGTTTCGACTTGTATAGCTGCCAGAGGTGGATTTATTACTTACTGATTTGTAACCTTTTTCATGCCATATCTTCTTAATAAAACGGTCCGTTCTTCTGAATTTGTAATAATTTGCTTATCTCCCCATACACTACAAACATGTTAAGTTTCGTGATAGTAGCTCGATTTCTTCTGGGTACATATATTTTTTTGTGACAGAATGTATTAGTAGTCACCAAAGTTGTATTTTTCCCCTTCAGTCGGAACAAGCAGTTTGTAATCTGTATAGAGCAGGGGTGGGCAAATAGCGGCTCGCGGGCCACATGTGGCCCGCCAAGACACCGAGAAAAATCCGGACAGACAGAAAAACTGTCTAAGACAGCCAAAAACTCCAAGACAGCCAGAAAAACTGCCAATATTTAATTTATATTCATTGATTTTTATGATACAATTTATACCTTTTCTGAAATGCAAAGTTAACTAATAAATGCAATAATTTTAAATGCGCGGCCTTCCGCTAACCTCCGCTTACACAAAGTAGACTTTACTTCGTCATTCCTTAATCCAGTTATTTAGGAATGGACTCACAGACAAATTTTTAGAGGTGAAGATAGAAGGAATGACCTCGGTAGAATAAGTAGTATAAATGGACAAAAGATTTGAATTGTGCAAGCTAAATAATCCGAAGTATGTACTCGCATTCTATTACTACCTTTAACTTACGAATTATCGGTGCGAACTGCAAAAATATTTTAGGTATGATTTAAATGAATTTTAGACAGCACATATTTTCGTTTTGCTACCAGTTGTTTATAGGTTGTAAAAGAACCTTAAAAAATTGATGCGTGTATGTGTTGGGGCAAGCAAGGAAACACAGAGAATTGGCCTTTATCATACATTTATTTGACAATACTAAAAATTCTTTTAAAGTGAAATTAATACTAGAATAAGGTTCCCCTTCATATTATCGGTTAATACATATGGAATCAGAAGCAGAGACAAACTATTCAGTCAAAGCAATTATTTCTAGGATCTTTCGGGAGGCACTTCTGTTGAAGAACACTGCGATTTAGGATTTCGTTGACAGGTGCCCACATCAGGTCGTGTTCAGCATCATCATGTGAGATTCCAGTAACTTCCGCTAAACTCCGAGACAGCTCAATCTGTTCTCTATATCGTCCGAGCTCCAGGGAACGGCAAGCGAAATCTGTTGACTTTCTCTCGTATTTTTTTTTTCTTGAAGGAGCTGTTGTCCGTTTACCGAGACCATTTTGGCTCGCTCCTTTTTCTCTCATTGGATAGTGGGCTAGCTTTCTCTTAGCAGTTCCTGCCCCAATTAGTCCCTTATTTCACTGCTCATGTTCACAGTCTACCAAGTACCTCTCCAAAATAATGTTCGTTTGGTATACCACTTTGACTATTATCTGAAAGTTTTATTGTGGGCCATAAAATAACGTCACCATCTATCTTGCAACATTTCTAGTCTTTTGATTGCTGTCAATGGCCCCACAGACAGCTTTTCTTTTTACTCCACCTCTTTCAGGATTTTTCTTTTATGCGTTTTCCGTAAGTTTTATGCTAGTAGTTATATTCCTTTGATGTACAGTAATATTGCCAATTCTGATCTGACAGAGTTTATTGGCAAAGAAAACAATTGTGCTTTTCTCATACCATTCCGACTCATAATATTTTTTTTTGACTGGAAACAGTAAGCTTCTCAGGCAGTTTGAATTTGTTGTTGTTGTTCCTAGTGCCCCTTGGTCGGAAGTTCCACACTAGGTCCATATAGACTTCGGGCTGAGTAGTGCGGTTCTGGTTTTATAATAGCACCACAAGAGTCAGTCCGACTTGGCTAGGTGCCACTACAATATTGAGCACCCCCCCCCCCCCCGGGGCGACATCTAGGGTGGGAATCGTACCTTCCCCATCCACTGTCCTCACAGAATAACTTTCCAATCTATGAATTTAACATGCTCATATCCGGCCTAGACACGAAGGTATTTAACGGCGCTTGTCGGAATTCGATCCGAGCACCCTCTGTACCGAAAGCTGACGCGCTACCTATAGGCTACCTCGGGCCCGTTTTTTCTTCTTTTTTTAATGTGTGAACAATGTAGAAGCGCTGAATGTTATAATTCACCGCGGTGTGTGCTCGAGGGACGGTCGATAATAAAACTCTTATAACAACTCCAGAGTCAAAAAATAAATAAAGACTTGAGGATACCCTCTTTCTGATATCATCGAGCATGTGAAGCACCTGATTTGACCAAACACCAGACTGCATGGTTTGACACACGAATACTTGCACAGCAAATATTTAGACCTCAGTTCTGCTGTGAGATGAAAGACTAGATATGGTAAACACACGCACACTCACGATGATAAGGAATGATAATGTTGAATGCAGAAGTGTGCAAAAATGAATAATTTATATTCACTGATTTGGGTATTGTTTCAAATATATTTCTAGCAAGATATATGAAAATTATTTCTCGTAGTGAAATCCATGTAGTGTACTCCTTCGCCTGTGGTATCCACAATTGTATAAGAAGAACGCCTACAGCACAACACTTTGACAGTTCGACGGAATGTCGAATTTGGATTGACTTAGCTGTTTCGACTTGAGTTCGATTTCTTTTATTATTTTGCAATAAATGTTCTTACTTTTATAAAGTGTTAGTCTTCGTTTCTATAGTTATTGAATTGGACATTCGAGAACCACCGATAGCTGATAAATTCTTTTGAATAGGTATTACAGTAGATTTGTTCAACCCATTTAGCTCCCAACGAGAAATGCTATCAATTTTCCGATGTCTTCTCTAAACGTTTTTTTTTAAATTCAATTTTTAGATGGAATTACATTGTTAGAGGAATGTTTCATAACCCGAAAAGAAGAAATTATTTCTCCGTATCGAGTAATCACCCATAACTGAAGCGAAAAACTTTTAAAAATAAAAACGGGGTATTTAGCCTGCATTCTTTTTTATTTTTTTAACATTGATAAAATGAAAGAAAGTTTTTTTTGTTTGTCTTTGAAGTGATTTGACCCTTTTATCATTTATAAAAATATACCTATTTACCTACAATGAAAATGCAGTTACAGGTATATGTATCTAGATCTTGTTCTGAATTATGCACAAATGAAGCAGGGGAATCCGGGGATAACCCAGGGAGTTTGCCCGAATAACAGTATTCTGTTGAACACCCACCAGAAGCCTAAAAATCAGTAAAAGAAATGGTAATCTCAGGGTAAATATCTATCAATATCCCCGCCCCAAAAGGAAAATTTTCTCATCTGAGGCATGACACTCCCCACTGCCCCACGCCGCATACACACATACACCCTGTAAATGTGATTCTGGCTGCGGAAGTAAGTTCTTCACCACATTCAATTAAACAAATGCAGTATACAAAAGATAATGAAATACAGAGGCTGTTCGCACATTTTTTAGATGATTTTGGTAAGCGGTAATAAAAAATTGTTTGCTGCAAAAGAAATAATTGCAATTGTACTATGTATTTAAAAGTCAAAATTATCGTCTGCGGCTTGAAAGTTTTATTTTTATTCAAAATGGCGTTTTTAAAAAAAGCAGTGGTTCGAAGGCTACATTTATGCTCTTTCCGAAGAGAAATATGCATACTCCGTTACCTAAAAACGATGTGAGAGTCATGGTTTTGTGATATCTAAAGCGTCGATAGGTAATATCGTCAACAAGAAAGGAAACAAACATCAAATTAGAGCCTCAAGTGGGACAAAAATTCCAAACAAGTATCCAAGGAAAAAACGGACATCTTCGACTATTGCAAAGGTACGTTGTTTAATGTTAAAAGAAAATCCCCCTAGTCAAAGGACAGTTGAAAAATCATTAAAATGCTCGGTGTCCACTGTAAAAAAAATGATAAACGTTGATTTAAATCTTAAGAAAGCGAAAAAACGCAATGTGCATCGTCTTCTTCCAAATCATATCGCTGAACGCAGGACACGCTGCAGAATTCTATATGAGAAACACTTATCCAAATAAAAATGGAAAACAATTGTCACAATAGATGAATCATAGGTGTATTTAAATGATTGCAACAAAAAAAGAGCCCTTTACTATCATAAAAGGGGAGAAAAAAATTTAAGTACATGGTTCAAAGAATCGAAAGAAAGTTTTTCTAAGGGATTCATGATTGTTGCTGGTTTTTCTTATAATGGCAAGTTAAAAATAAAGAGAGTGGAAAAAAATGTCAAGATTGACTCCAAATACTATCAGGAACATATTTTATCGCCAATTTTTCTGAATGAAATACCATCTCTTTACCCACAGTGCCATCAATCTGTGAGACTCCATCAGGACAAAGCTAGCAGTCACACATCAAAATCCACTGTAAATTTCCTAAAAGAAATGGAACAAAAAACTGCTATGAAGGCCATACCCTTCACTTATATCCCTACTAAATCTCCCGATGTATCACCTATGGATTTTTGTGCTTTCGGACTTTTAAAATCTGCATTATCCAAACGTCGTCCCAAAACCCTCACAGGACTCTGGAAAGCTGTTCGGGAGGAATGGGATAGAATACCTCTTCTGACACTTCAAAAGGCATTATTATCCTGGAAATTGCGGTGTCGAAAGATAGTTCAGAATAAGGGATGTCAAATAGAACATTTAAAACACAAGAATTTTATGTAATTTAGTTTTCTGAATACAATATACATCGTCTAAAAAATGTGTGAACAGCCTCTGTATAAGCTATAGATGCAGCATTCAGGACCGTAACTCATTTTTGCTTCATTCAAAATTTATAAAAGAAAAAAAGTAAAACCCTAGTTTAAATTCCAATTAACAATATTATTTTTAAAAGCAAAATAAGTGAATGTTGAATGAATTTTGTTAATGAAAATGAATTTTGTTAAGTCTTATTATTTTGTGAACTTTAAATGATGGATTGATTTTGTTGAGTATTTTTATGATTTTAAAACGAAACAAAACAAATTTATTAAAATCTAAACGTGATGGTTTTTGTCTTCATCAGTGGCTCACCCAGGATTTTTTCTTGGGGGGGGGGGCGAGTGAGATGAACGGATAAAAATATTTATAATGCATAGGGGGGGGGGCGAGTGAGATGAACGGATAAAAATATTTATAATGCATAGGGGGGGGGTGCGAGATGAATAGATAAAAATATTTATAATGCAAAATCAATATTCATAATGCAATTTCTATTTCTTTGAAGGGGGCAGGGACCCTTGCCCCCCTCCCTGGGTGCGCCACTGGTCTTCATGTTTATTAGCAACATGTAGCTTTCTTTTAAACATATACTAAGGGCACACGGGGATTTTGTTCAGAAAAAGACATAACTTATTAATTACTTATAGTATTAGAGTTTGCTACATATTTTTGCTATACATGCTCCAATGTCACAAAGAACAGTCATTTCAATATAAGTTTAAAACGATGCTTCAACAGTACCTATTATCTCAAAATCGAAATTTTAAATAGAAATTCAGTATTATAAGTTAAGTAAATTCTAAAAACTTCTTAACATATAACTCTAAATATAAAGAAATTTTTAGAAATATTCATCTAAAGCTTTTTTTCTTATAAAAATTAATCTTGATTGTTTAGTCCTCCTTTTTAAATATGCAGCTTCACGGTCTCTATTATTCTTAAATGAAAATTTAAAATGAAATTGAAGAAATTATTCAAATGACGATTAAGAGATGGCGCTACATGTCTCATAAATGCTTGCTGCTGCAAAGAAACTTGAAGCTTGCAGAAAACTATAAAACTCACAGAATATTATTCAGAACTCTTGTAATTCTTCTAAAATAATCAAATATAGCTATATATATATTTTAAAGAAAAATACGCTTAGGAAGTTTTCAGCACAATTTATTTTGGATACTTGGAAAAATTTTAAGCTATTAGTTACAAAATCTTACCAAAGATGGCGCTACAATACTTGATATTGAACTTACGCTCAAGAGCACTGAAAAGTTTTAGGAAGTATTTTAATTTGAAGCAAGTCTTTTGTTACTTGATCATGGGCGGATGAATTTGTGCATGTATTTTTGCACGAAACTGAAATATAATCATCAGGGCTGTGTGTGGCATTTAAACAAGAGTCGCATCATAAATGAAAGTTTTGTCCAAATCCTCCTCTCAATTTCCCGATAAATATCTTAGAATCAAATTCAGTTAATAGAAAATGAAATTATTTACCTATAAGTAACTACTGTGATTCAAGATAATTTATATAAATTAATAAATTTGTTCCTAAAGTATATTATATATTATACGATATTTTCTTATAATTTGAATTACAAGACGGAATTTGACTGTACAAAGTATCTAATGAATTTAAATTACAAGCAAGAATGATTTCAACAGCATATTATAAGAGGATTTTTTTTTCTTTTAAACCAATGCGGAGGCACTTGTCGTGAAGATATTCACCTATAATACACCGCAGTTTTGCTGGCTATTTTATTAACGGAGCACCATATCGGCGGACCAGCATTACCCCCTATGAAGGGACGACACAAAAGGAAGCATTTTAGTGGCGCGACGCCGGAATTCGATCCGAGCATCCTCAGCACCGAGCTGTATCACAACGCTGCCACAGGCATAAGAGGAAATGTCCAGGATCCCCCCCTCCCCCCATACCCCGATAAAAACAAGCATTTGTATTGCACAGAGGTAAAGCCGGAGCATGGTTAAATGTCTAGGGCCCTGGCAATCGGTATCAGGCGATTGATGAAGCATCTGGAGGTTCCCAAGCGATACCTAGCTGTGGCGCCTCCTAGTTCTAAATACTATTAATAAATATTATTTCTATTAATAAATATTACTTAAGATGTTTCCTCACGGTCGAAAAGGAAAATTTGCAGGTCAGTTCTTAGGTATTAAAATCTTGTGTCACGCAGTTTGTTGTTTGACGAATGGCAAATTGTCTAGATGAAAATTATATCTGAGGTTTGCAGAATGAATCTCTTTTTGAAGCTGCTAACTTCTGAAGGCCCCCAGACAATTGGAGGCCGCCCCAAGCGCACGCTTCTTCCGTCAGTGCGATGATCTGCCACTGGGTATCGTAGTCTTGTGAGTTCGATTCCCAGAGTTGGTGTTGATATTTGAAGCCGTTTGAAGTCAGCATTAGACTGTAGGCCCTAGTCTAATTAGCCCTAGGGTAGAGAAAAAGATAACCCTACCACTCCAAACCAACCAACCGACTATAGACAGAGGTAAATCATCAGCTGGATTTGCTCTTTAAAATTCAATATATCGTTAGGTTTTTCTCAATAACATATCAGATTTATCTTTTATCTTTATAAAAGAACATTATCTTTTATCTTTATATTTATCAATATGTTAATGAATATTTATATATTTATTTATTGGTTATAACTTTGTGATAAAATCTGAAAATGTGAGCTCATTTGTTTCCCGGTGATGAAGACTTCATTAAAGAAGACAGTTATCATTGCCTTATTTTAATTAAATTACGAAAAACGGCACAACAGTTCAACTTAAAATTTTACACCAGGGTTCAAAGATTTCTTGTGATGACTCAGGTGGCCTCGCTAGTTTCAGTTCAGTGAAGCCCTGTTAATAGTGTACGATGTCAGTTCAAACTGAAACCTAAGATTTGCGCGATAAAGTTGGTTATTATGCTGTTAATTAAGAATTTACTAGGACGATGCGTTTTGGAGAGTTTTATTCTTATAACTCATATTCAATTGGGTTCGGGTAATTATGAGCATTTTTTGTTTTAAAGTATATGAAGTGTTTTTTTTTTAAACAAAATTATCCTAACTCTAGTATCTGAGTTAGCAATTCTTAATACTTTTATGATAAGTCGTATTAAATGAGTAAATACAGCTAAAAGTGGTTTACTATGTTTGCACAATTTTATTCAAAATTAGACTTTTTATACAAGTTATACATCTAACATTGTGGTTTTGTTCAAATGTTAAGCAAGTGTAAAAGAAATGTATAATTCGAAGTATGACTTGACTTTTTGTTCTACAAACGTCATAAAGCAGCGATTCTCAGATCTCTTAGGGTAAATTTTACCGTTTGAGGGCCTGGGGGCATTGCAAAAATCTCCTTGAAAAGCATCAAGCTGCTCGGATGCGCTTGTTTCGTTTTATGTCGAAAAAGACCAAGCCCGTTAATGTTAAATGTAAGCAATTATTATTTTTCTATATACAGGTAGCCCTCCTACAGCACGGCATCTTACAACACGGTTTCGCTCTAATACGATAAGATAAATTGAGGGAACCCTCGTATAACATTGCAACCTGTAACACGGTTTCGCTCTAACACGATAAAAAAATTGTGAAAACCTTTATACAACACTGTACTTCTATAGCACTAGATAACATGAATTTTGTTTAAAACATTTAAAAACTAAATTACCTTAAAATAATGACGGGAAGGAGTAATGAACTATAGTGAAAGCCACTATGTGATGTGATGTTTACATTTTCATGTAAAGCACATGAAAATGTATAAATAAATTATAATTTATTCATTTATAACTCTATAAAATTACAAGAAGGCCTAAGCTTAGCTGAAAATCTTGCATCATTTTTCCTGAATGCAGACCCTTCCGCTGAAAGAAGCCGAAAATTCAAAAGGGAGCTGCAAAATTGTCTATCTCCATACCGTGAATCTACAATGATCTTGTAAGAACCAGCAAATAAACCAAAATTACAGATATTTTAAAGAGGATAGAAGGTGCAAAAAATGTAAATGAAGAAAAAGGTTCTGAAAGTGAAGGTGATATCATTCAATCGAAAAAACGTTCTAGTTTGATTGTACTGAGCAGTGATGAGGAAGAAATTTATTAAGGTCGCATTAAATGAAAATAATATTTTTTTGTTTCGTTTCGTTTTGTGTTATACATACATTTATATTTTTAATAAAAATTAAGTTTTTTATATGGAATTTAAAAGAAATGTTTGTTTTTAATAAGTTTTCAGAGCGTAACCCCCTTTTTTGAACTGTCTCTGGGTCTCATATAACACGGTTTCACACAACACGACATTTTCTAGGAACCTATCTACCGTGTTGTAGGAGGGTTACCTGTAATGTCTACAATGTTTGCTTTTTACACTGATGGGAGTCAGGGACACATACTATTCAAAAAAGTACATTTTTACTTTCTTGGCTAAAAACATAATGTAAAGCTTTTAGAATCATAGAATACAAGTTACGTTTCTACCATGATTACATTGTCCGTTACCGTCAACTGGGGTAACTTTGTCCTTTACGGGTAACTTTGGTCCAACAAACCTATAATAATATATCTACGTATATACCTATATACTTATTATACCTATTATATTTAACCCACCTATTGGCTCTTGCAATAAATAAGTGATAATCACTCTCCTTTGTCCAGATACAGCACATACGATCTTTTTTCGTTTGTTGGGCAAAAGTTACCCGCAAAATTTGCATAGCGTTCCTTTGTTCGATCTTCAGTAAACTGTCTCTAAGATTTTTCATTTTGAGTAAGAATTCAAAAAATAATTTCCTTAAAGTAAAAACTTTTCTATAAAAGGACATTTTTTTCCTTTAAAGTTACCAAAAATTTACCTAAAATTCCCCGCAACGTATTTCTATGAAATTTTATGTAGAGTTCCTGTGTTTGATCTTCAGTAAACTAACACCTCGACTTATTATTTTGAGTAAGAATTCAGAAAATATTGCCTCCAAAGCAAAACCTTTTCTAAAACAGGACTTTTTTCTTTAAAAGTTATCAAAAATATATCTGGAATTTCCCATAATATATTTATAGGAAATTTAGTACTGCGTTCCTTTGATCGATCTTCAATAAACTGCCTCCAGGATACTTTTTGTTTACAGTAAGAATTTAGGAAATATTTTCCCTAAACCAAAAAATTCTCTAAAAAATGATAATTTTTCTTTTAAAATTATCAAAAATATACCTGGAATTCCCCGCAATATATTTCTGTGAAATTTTGTATTGCGTTTCTTTGTTCGATCTTCAGCAAACTGTATCCAGGATATTTTTTATTAAGAGTAAGAATTCATAAAATATTTTTCCAAAATTAAAAAAAAAAATTCTCTAAAAAATGACAATTTTCTTTTAAAGTTATTAAGAATATATCTGGAATTCCCCGCAATGTATTTATATGAAATTTTGTACTGCTTTCCTTTGCTCGATCTTCTATAAACTGCGTCCAGGATATTTTTCATTTAGAGTAAGAAATCTGAAAATATTTTCCCTAAACCAAAAAAATTCTCTAAAAAAATGACAATTTTTCTTTTAAAGTTATCAAAAATATATCTGGAATTCCCTGCAGCGTATTTCTATGAAATTTTGCATTGCGTTTCTCTGTTCGATCTTCAGCAAAATGTTTCCACGATTTTTTTTAAAATTTAATGTAAGAAAGCAGAATATATTTTCCCTAAAGCAAAAAAAAATTCTCTAAAAAATGACAATTTTTCTTTTAAAGTTATTAAGAATATATCTGGAATTCCCCGCAATGTATTTACATGAAATTTTGTACTGCTTTCCTTTCATCGATCTTCTATAAACTGTCTCCAGGATTTTTTTTATTTACAGTAAGAAATCAGAAAATATTTTCCCTAAACCAAAAAAAAAAGTTCTCCAAAAAATGACAATTTTTCTTTTAAAGTTATCAGAAATATATCTGAAATTCCCTGCAATGTATTTCTATGAAATTTTGCAATGTGTTTCTCTGTTCGATCTTCAGCAAATGGTCTCCAGGATTTTTCTATTTAAAGTAAGAAATCAGAAAATATTTTCCCCGAAGAAAAAAAAACCTAAAAAAATGACAATTTTTCTTTTAAAATTGTCAAAAATATATCTAGAGTTCCCCGCAATGCATTTCTATGAAATTTTGTATTGCGTCCTTTTGTTAGATCTTCAGTAAACTGTCTCCAGGATTTTTTGTACATAGTAAGATATCAGAAAATAATTTCCCTAGTTAAGAAACTTCTCTAAAAAATGACATTTTGTTCTTAAAAGTTATTAAAAACTTTAAAGCTACGGAAAAAATTATAAATAAAATTTTTATAAAACTCGATAGCAAATTAATTCGAAATTTTTGTCAAATGGAAATACGAAAGAAACAAATATATATATATATATATATATATATATATATATATATATATATATAGTTTACAAATGTAAATTACTTAAAGTTAAACAAAAATGAGTAAATAAATTTTAGGCGTTAAGCTGCTCACAAATATATTTACGTTATATAGATATTTAATATTAAGATGACTAAAAGGAGCAGATGCGACCATTTAATACTCCTATAACCTAAAACTAGATAGTCATAAAAATAAGCACAATGGAAGTGGAGGTGGTATATTTGATGACTGGGGGGGTGGGGTGGTTGTGACCCCCCAACCCCGGTTAAACATGCTTTAAGCCTGGCAACACTCCCGGAGGTCGGCTATAACACCAAGACAGAAACAATTATGAAGAAGAAAAATTTTTTTATAGATGAAACTGATAAGTTAAACCATATAATTTTTTAAATTATAGAGTAAACTAAAACATAATTACAAGATGAATAGTGTTTAAACCTTTTAATATAGAAAAATCTTAATACTAAGATATAGAAGTGCAATAATACTAATCAACTAAATAATTACACATTAACAAATACACTACAAAACAATTAAGATACAAAAATACTTAACTCCACACCAAGCAAGAGTCACGAATCTCATGCATACTCACTTTTATAGATATAGTAGGGATTATTATTGCCGTATTAGGGAAACTTTTGGTGTTGCCAACTTATGTTAAAACGATTCTCGCAATCTTTATTATCTAAATTAAAAAACTATGTTAGAATTGATACGAGGAAATTAACAGGAAAACTCTGGTCAATGGCTATAGCTATGAATTTATTTATACTGACGTCCATAGTTTTTGTGTTTGAATGTAAACGTTGGCAACGTATTAACTGGTTAGTAACTACTATATTACGTTTAATATTTAAATGTAGAGCATTATTCCAATTCATGATACTGACAGTTTTAAAGTTGTAAAATTATCGTTTATCATATAGACTGTATGAAATTAGATTTAGATTAACATTTAAACTCAAGTCCAAAAATACCAAATTGCCATCGTTATCTTTATCAGTCTCCATCAATTTGAGATTTTTAGAGTAAAAATTAATATCTATTGCATTTAAGTTTTCATTAAAACATATGAGTATATCATCTACATATCTGAAAAACATAAGTTCATTAAGAATCATAACTCCTCTTTCGTAAAAGTGAAGGTATATGTCTGCTAAAGCAGATGAGCATCCTCCACCCATCGGTATTCCATGTATTTGCTTATAGAAGTTACTACCATTATATAGTATTGTTTCCTTAAGTACTAGGTCTAGTATCGCCCGATATTTATTTTCAGTTATATATGTCTTTAAATCATATTGATCATATAACCCAAGTATAATACTATAAAGATCTTTTAGGTTGATAGAGTTTAAAAGATCCGTAAAATCGTAGCTTTTAACGTTAGTTATATCTCCTTTACCTTTTATCTGTTTAACTATTTCTAAGCTATTATTTATGTAATAGCCCCCTTTTTTACTTATTTTTTTATAAACTATTTTAAGTATATTTAAAAGTTTATTATTAACAAGCGTTCAGTGCGTATTGCAGCCCACAGTAACAGTTCTAAATTTAACCGGTGACTTATGAAATTTAGGGATTAAGACTAAATAGGGAAACTTTAGATTTTTAATTTCATATCTTGCACTGCTATATAATGCTCTGATACGATTTTGTATAGTACACGACATAGAACCTAATTTTTTATAAACAGTATTATCATTATAGCACTGTAATAATTTGTCACAATAAAATTTTTTGCATATAAATGCATAGTTAGCTGATACTTTATCCACATAGGTTATTGCAAATTGATAAATGTTATATATATATATATATATATATATATATATATATATATATATATATATATATATAAATAGAACTATTGGTTCGGCAGGTATAGAAATAAAACTAAACATTTCTTCGTTTTTTTTCAAGTACCTTCTCTGTATATGTAGTCATTATCATATATACAAACACGTGTAAAGGAAAAATAATTGCGTGTAAGTTAAAGAAATAGAATTTCATGTCCCTTGAAAAAATTTTGCTACTCACATTTTTACTGAACAGTAAATGAGAACAAACCTGATAACATATCATAACTGTTGCTCAGTTTTTTTAAAACTCGGTTATGATTACGAAAGCTTGTTTTATCATGGTTGGCGACCCGCTACCGTAGAATCCGAACGTCTTCCTAGTTGCACATCGCCACCCGATGCAGTGGCAAATAATTCCACTCTTAAAATCAAACGCTTTTCTACTCTCAAAATTTAAACACTGCGATCACGCTGCGGGGCTCTCAAACATTTAAACATCTCATTAATGTTAAATAAAAATTCGGTCTCGTATAAAATGATTAATTAAGTGGTATTGGGATAATTCACTTCGGTTTAGCAAATAAATAAGTTACCAAGCTTCAATTCAGATAATAGAATTATACTACTAAAATGCGCTGCTTTCGTAAAGATTAAATTTTATGCTCTTGATGGAAGCCGTTTCTGATTAAAAAAAATGAAATGAGGATATTGCTCGTACTTCACAAATGAAACGATTAAATTTTAATGTTTATCTGGGCGATGATACTTGATGATTGTTAAGAAGCACCCGATCGTTAGTAATTTAAATATATGAGACTGTCAACAATGATTCTGCAATTAATAGCTTGAAATTCGTCATAGGGTCAAAAGATTTGTCTTACACGATACGTGGTGCGAAAATTATTCCCAATTTTGGATAGAAAGCGCACTTCCGCCTCTCATTTTCATCTTCACAATTAAAAGATGCTAGACTGCGAAAATATCTGTTAATAGGTTCTGCCATAAATTATTTAAAGTTCATAGAAACAGAAATTATACAATAATTTGAGTTTCCTACAAATAAGACTTTAGAAATTATTCTTGGTTTTACTCAGACATTTCCCCGAATATATTGCCTTCTGTATTGAAACACTCCTAAACGTCTTTGGAAAAGTCTAGATTAAAAACCATTTGTCTGATATGTAACAGAGTCGGATAGTTGACTTACAACAGTTGTAAATTACAGTAGTATATTAACTACCCAATAGTTTTATTATTATCTTGGTCGCTTAACTGCATAAGATTGTCATGAGGATGACATAGGTTAATTACATTTATATTATAATATTGGTCTACTTTCGAATGGTTGAGATTTTGTTTGAGCATTGCGATATAAAAAGTATCACAGTGGGTTACATGCGATATAAAATGATTAATTAAGTGGTATTGAAATAATTCAGCTCAGTTTAGCAAATGAATAAGTTGTCAAGCTTCAGTTCAGATAATAGAAACTTAGACTACTAAAATGCAATGCTTTCGTTAAGATTAAATTTTCCTTTTGCGCCGGTTCTAGCTCTTCACAACACTTACCTTTTATTAAGTTTTTACAGCGACACTTTAGAGTTACATAGATATATGTTTAAGAAATAGTCTATTATGCCTGCATTTAAAGCTCGTATGTTTAATATACAAGATGTTAAAATACCACGAAAATGTTTTATTATCACTGTCGAACAAAATATTGTCACTTTAAATGATATTATTTTTATCAAATTGTAAGAACACTGAGTCAGAAAAGGTTTTATCATGTTTGATTTCATGTATTCAGTAATATTTACTTATAATATTGACTTACAACAGTTGCAAATCATAGTAATCGTATATTAACTGTCCAATAATTTTACTATTATCTCGGTCACTTAACTGCATAACATTATCATGATGATGTCATCTGTTAATTGCATTTATATTATAATATTGGTCTGCTTACGAATGGTTGTGATTTTTTTAGCAATGAGATATAAAATTATCTCAGAGGGTTACATGCTACTCTTTTCCTTTTCGCACCGGTTTTAGCTCTTCACAACACCTACATTTTATTAAGTTTCTCCAGCGACATTTTAAAGTAACATAGATATATATTTATGAGACATCGTCTATTTTGCCAGAATTCAGACCTTGTATTATGTTTAATCTAAAAGATTATAAACTATTACGCGAATGTTTTGTTCTCTATGTGGAACAAAATATCACCACTTTAAATGGCATTATTTTTTATCAAATTGTAGGAGTACTGAGTCAGAAAATTTTTATATCATCTTTGATTTAATGTATTCAGTAATATTTAAAACTGTGTTCATACTGAAAAAAAAATATTAAAATATTCAGAACCGAAAAATGAATCAAGCACCTGTGAAATCATACATATTTATGTACAAAATTCTCTTTTCTACGAGACGTTGAGTCCACTTTGAAGAATAAAAAGTTACATTGAGAGAAAAATATGAAATTGAAAGAAACAGAGAGGACATCTTTAAACTTGTGATGGAAATCAATAACATGAGACTGATTTGACATATTTAGGAAACTTCTACGGTTTGATACTTTGTACATTGATAGTTCTGAGTTTATTTAGGGCAATTAGATTAACCAACACTGAAGAAAAATTTATGATTTCAGTAAACACTGAAAAAAAAATTGAAACAAACAATAACATATCGACTTTGTTTTGTAAGAAATTTTTATTAATTCAACAAGATATTTTTAAACGTTATTAAAAATATTTGTTAAACGTGAAAAATAATTTCCTCGATTTTTTTAAAACTTGTGAGAGCTATTTAACGGAATAACGAGAATTAAATACAATGAATTAAATTTTTAATTCAGTGCATTAAAATACGCTTTTGAACTAAGAGCATAAATCTCCCGTTCTCTTGCATGCAACATCAAATGGATGCCTCAGCTACCTCAGTCAATGAAAGTTTAGTGGTGGTGATTTGTTTGTGCGCAACTTTTGCACATAATAACCATCATTACACTACTCTCTGAAGATCAGTATAGTTCGTTTAGATCAGTGGTTCCCAACCCATAGAAGTCTGCGGACCACTAAGCAAGAAATTGAACCATGTGCGGACCACCACCACCACCCACCGACTTAAGGGGGGAACCTTTCAGGGGTTATGAAGGGTATAAAATATCCTCAGGCAGAAAGGAATACAGGATTAATGTACTCGAATTTTCACGTATCATATTCTAATAATAAAATAATTATGTTAAACTTTTAAGAAATTGTAATTCAACACCTGATAGTCATTGTATATATTCGGTCCATCTAGTTCAGTGAACATTGCTTTCAAAATCGCCATTTATTTGGAAACTTTTTATTTATGGTGCCGGACCACTCCCAAGGCTCTCGCGGACCAACTGTGGTTGGGAACCACTTGTTTAGAAGCAGTCAATAATTTTTTACTTCTTGAGAAATGGTTGTCGAAAAAGGGGTTTCTCTCATCACTGGGTAGAATACCGGATGCAACGTTTAGAGACCGAGGTTTAAATCCAGGAACTGGGAAAATGTTTACAAATTTAACTCATGGAATAAAACAGAGCACGAAATAATTTGTAGAAATTAATATAATACTGTTATTCTTTTAAATTTGGATATTTCAATTGAAGAGAGGTTGATGTCTAAGGTAACTAACTCTTAAATTTGATTAGATTTACAGGCTGGATGTTTTGGCTCGCATTGAAGAGGGATTTACTAAAAGATAGTTTTGTTATATAAAAGCATAAAACTTCAATATATTTAGTTGGGTCTAGATAAATATTGTATTATATATTTTTCTTATCGTTTTCATATTATTTCCCCTTTTTTGCCCTTATACGTTTTAAGATGTTGAATTTTAGGAGCATATGCCTGAATTTGTGGATTGAATTTGTTTAGTTTATGTCATCTGCATTCATCAGAATAAGCTTTTATATTTTCTATACTTCTTGAATTACATATTTTAGCAGCTATAAGCAATATTGTTTCATCTGCGCAATGGCAAAGCCTTTACAAATTAAATAATACAACTTATTTCCCGTGCATGTATTCAAGGTGCAAATGAGCTTATCTTTCAGAATCCTTGAGAAAGGGTGTAAGATTATTATTTTTTTGATTGATATAAGACACTTAAGAGAACAAAATTCTAGACACTTTAAATGAAGGACTTTGAATTCTTAAGTCATTGTTAAGTTTCTCATATTTTGCGCTTGTTCATCCAACAAGACACTTTTAAATAATCGACATGCTTAAAAATGGAGCAAATTAAATGCCAAATAACAAAAATGAGACAAAAATTCTTTGGTTCAGTTGTTTATGCCAAAAGTTTGTCATTCATTTCGAAATGCAGGTCCATAATTTCTAAAGATTTTATGAATTCATAAAGCAATTGCAACAAACAAAGCTTAGCTGTGTGAGAAACTTTGGAATATTGAATTGATAATACATATCATGCGGAGCATAAAGAAAGCAGTCGAGAGGAATTCATGCAAATTTTTCTCATATTAACGTTATAACACCAATGAAAACACTGGATACTCCTGAATGCGCCCCATTATAAATGGTATTTTTAAATTTATCAGGAAATTCAGATAATTTGCTACCAATTTGTACGGTCACAACAATCAAGCTTATATGATAACGTTTATTCTTTTCCTTTTAGCGTTCAGGTGAATTTTACGGATATTAAAAATGGTGTAATATATGATATCACACCCACATAGCTTTTTATTCCTAGATTATTTGTTCTAGAAATGTAACTTTTATTTATTCAACTACATTGAAGTTTTTGACATTTAAAATGCATCGACAAATAGATTGATTCTTAGACATAAAAATCGAGATGCGTCTGAACAGATAAAGTAATTATTACATCATTAAAATTTGCATATACGTACATTAAAATTTGCTTTAAAACAAAACTTCTATAAATTGCAACGATTTATTTCAAAGTCAAAATCTAATTTCATAATCCAAAACTTAAGACTCTGCAGATCAAGTTATTCTTGGTAATTCCCCAGAATCAATTGTTCCATTGTGCTATATTTTCATAGTCAATTTTTTGGTTTCTCTCACAATTATTTTTCGATTCTTTCTTCGAAAAATTCAGAAAAAATGATAGACGTCTGGAAGGATGGTAAAATAAACCTGGTAGGCAGGTATCTATATTTTTTTAAAGTCATTCACAATCTTTGCCGCAATTGCACGATATTTTCATCACGTGCACGTGTAATAAGGACAAAAAACTATTCCATATATAAATTAACTGAGTAATTCCCAAATTTATTAATTCTTGGTACAGATGAACTTTTAAAACGTGAAAATAATTCTTCCAAGAGTCAAAACGTTTTCACGTGTAGTCACCATTTACGGAGTGTTAGAGATCAAAAGACGAAATAAAAATTTAGGCTGAGAAGAGAAAATAAAACCTTCATTACATGAATCAGAGTGAACAATTCTAAAGCATCCTAAAATATTAAGAATGCTTTGATAAGTGAACATTTCCTGAGAAGGAATATCTTCACTTAAACTTTTGATTTCATTGTAGTGGCCGTCAGCTAAATTCATAGGATGAAGTTGAGCTAAATAGTTTCATTTAAGTGTCATTAAACGTATATTCTTGTCATCTTCACTGATGAAAGAACTTGAGAACCGAAAATGGTACCGCCTACGCCAGAGCATTTCATTAGTGTATGTTTTGCTTTTGCCATCGGAAAATAATTTTTGTCTTGTTCAAAAAAAATATGCCTTAAAGGACTATTTCTTTATATACGATCACTAAATAGAATCAATACTAGCGGCTGGAATCGGATGGTAATGCAAACAGCTTAGGAGTATGTATTTAAGGAGTAATCTAAATATTCATCGAAAAGCTCTCAAGATAAATATCCAGAAACATTTAAGCATTATTAAAAACGAGACATTAAATGTTTAGGGTACGATGACAAAAACTGAAAATAAAATGGCATCACGCTACCACTATAGAAAGCACTGTATTTAATCAGTCATCCCTAATGTTCCTATAATGAGGACATTAATGACTGTTTCGACACTGGGTGGTTCACTTATTTACTCGCATATAGATTGGAGGGGGAAGTTTGCAAGGGGCTGATGTTCAGTAGCGCATTAATGGTGCATTAAATATGTGTTATTTCGTCTTCATTGTCCGTGGCATTTGAGTTCTTGACAACTACGGACGTCTTTAAACACCCAGAATCTAAAATTCACATGCGATTCACATGCATGAGTCATTTTCTGAATAGTTACTAGGAACAACAGCAAAATTTTTGGAATCTTTGATTCACTTTATTTGTGTTTCATCGTTTATAAGAACTACGAGAAGTAATTTATTAAGAGAATCACCTTAGACACACTACCTAAGACTTCCGCATTAAATATCTCAAATTCATAAAGGATTTTGAACTCATATACCTAACTCATTTGCTAAACTTATTAATAATTTTCATTTTTCGAAGCTTCTGGGTGGTAAATTTCTCGAGCATTCTTTTAGATTCAAAAGAGAATTTATATATTCGACAGAGAGATAGTTTATATTTTCTTTTTTTAGATTCAAAAGGGAGTAAAGGAATTATACTGCGAAAATCTTTTTAAAAACGGCCAGTAAAATGCCTTGGTTATTGACTATCTAAGCTAAACTGGTGCACATACATTTTTTTCCCAATGCGGGGCACTTGTCCGAAGACATTCACTCATACACCACGATGTTTTGTTGGCTATTCTTAACTGAGAGCACCAAGCTGGTGTGTATAGAGGTGCACAAAATTCACTCAATGGAGCTGGCATACAAAAATGAAAAAAAAAGGCTGACATGACCGTAAGATTCGTAGCTTGTCTGTTCTTTGTCTAACGTGAGTTAATCATTTGACTTACAGCAATAGATACGTCTCCCCGTACTTATATTCAATAACAGGAAGGCATTTAAAAGGACATTTACCGTAGTGAAATACTAAAGGGATCATTTTGCCTATATTATATAAAATGCGTTATGCGAATAATTCTGAAGGTGATCTGGTAATCTGGTGAACTCGTACCTTCTCCCACCCTCTCCAATCTCATAGAAGGGCTTCCCGGTCTACAGATTTTGCGTGCCCATATACGACCTAGACATGAATGTATTTTAAGGGCACCGTCGAGATTCGAACCGAGCACCCCCAGTCCGAAGCGCCTGACGCTACTACTAGGCTACCCCGCGCCCCATCTAAGTTACATTCAGAGTTGGGAAGGTGTACCCTATACACAGAAATTGAACAACACCTGGAAAACGATTCAATGGTTACACTGTCCCACATTTATATTTTTTCTTCATTTAAAATACCACTGGATACTAAATAAATGCCCTTATAATAAGCCCCTTTCATCTTTTCTGGCAGATGTGATAACCATTACACTTCAAAGCCATTTCATGAACTTAACTGACAAGTGTCACATTTAACAACACCGGAGTTACAGGAAGGGGGAGAAGCTCTGACTACGGTCTTCCACTTACCAAATTCCTTCTTTTAACAAGCAAATTTGTCCGCAGTATTTTTCCTTCTAGGGATAAAATGATATGAAAATTCATTAAACCGCGAAATTGTTCTTAGACAGAAAATTTCATACGCTTAGTCATGACCTTAACACTAAAACTACTTTTCATAAAAGACATGCTTAATCTTCAGAAACATATCTCTAACATGTGAGACTTATACACGTATTAACTTTAATGAAAACAGGGATTTATAATTTTCCTCAAAAACTGTATTTTACTCCAAACAATAATTGCTTGTTTTTCAGTATTGTTTTCTCGGGTTCACCGTCACTAGCAAAGTGCTGAAGAGATTCTAACCAGAGGATATTTCATACAATACATTTATGAGACTTTATTACCAGGTATGTGCTACAGTAGCAATACTCTCTTGAAAGCGGAATTTCCTATCTGTTAACTAAATTAGTGTTAAGTTAATCGAATGAATCTGAGGAGCATGTTACATAACCCCTTTCACTTCAATTGAAAAAAAAATTAAAATGATTTAAAAAAAATTGATTACTCAAGGTATTCGGATTCTTAAATACGGAGAATTTAAAGTATCTTCAAATTAAACGAAAACAACTAATTGACGTATCTGAAGTTAAATATTTAGTGAGGGAACCCAAACTTTTTTTGTTAGCTTTTAATCGAACATAGGATCGTGTAAGAAAGAACATGTCGAATGAAACGGGAAAGATGGTAAACTAACTAAAAACAAGAAAAATAAGGTGGGGAAAGAAAAAATTTAAAAATAATATTCTACTACATACACATAGAAAGTTTTCATGAGGGATTTTGTTATGTGAAATATTTATACCTATTTTTCTAAGTGTGGATAAGATGTACAAGTATCATAAACAAGATGAAAAGATTATTTTACTTAACTTTTATATATATATATATATATATATATATATATATATATATATATATATATATATATATATATATATATATATACACATATATATATATATATACATATATACACACACACACACACACACATATATATATATATATATATATATATATAATAATTTTAACCATATTAAACCTTACTAAAATATTTTGTTCTCGTAACTAAGCTATTTCAAAGCTTCTCTTTTGCGTGAAAAAGTTTGGTTTATAAAAGAAAAGTAAATAGATGTATATCGAAGTAAACTGGTATGTTTCTTAATTTGATAATTATCATATTAATTACAAAAGAATTTAATTACATGTCACAAGCTATGCCTTGAAAACCATGCTTTAAATTTTGCCTTTATTTGTCATATTCTTTTGAAATCATGGAAAATATTTCTCAATCATGAGTAACTCTGGGATTAGAGCATTTTGAAAAGGTCAGAGTATACTTACAGTAAATAAATAAATAAATAAATAAACAACACATAAAATAGCACTTAAAATATTAATCTATCCCCTCTGATTTCGATGTAATGTCTTTTCCTCGTAATTTAAACTTAGATCATGCGTGTGATAATAGGATGTCTTATTCATATTTAAACCCAGACTTTATGAAAACGTTTTTCTATTCCTTTTTATTGGATTGAGACACTGCATGAAAAGCCTACTCTAATTTACTGTTTTTTGATATAAAAACTAACTCCGCATCTTATTTTTATGATTGATGTCCTCATGCTAGCCCCAAAAGAAATTTTACTTATCCTTGAACACATAGACTTATTGGAGACTCAGGCTTCATTGTAAGATAGCTTATTTATCTTTAAACACAGGTAGACAGAGACAGACACAGGCTTGGCGTTCTATTAGGTCCAGACACTCTGCTAAAATTATATTGTAATTTACTTGCTTTTGATATAAAAGCAAACTATGAATCTCATTTTTGCGAATCATGCTCACTGGCATCAAGAGAAATTTCATTAATCCTTGGACACCTATATTTGCTGAAGGCACAGGTTTAATGTTACATTGCAATAAGATGTTTTAATTAAAATATGTGTATTTAGACCCTCTCGTCAAAATTATCAGTGGACGAAAAATTCTTCACCAAGTTATTCTGAACATGACGTAAACAAAATGCTAACAGATAATATTAAAAATATTTAAGAAACTTTTGCTTTAGAGAAAAAATAAATTAAAATGGAATAGGGTATTCAAAAACCAGTGCTCCGCAACCGCTGTGCCGTGGCACACTAGTGTGCCGCGAGGTGATCTTGACTGTGCCGCGGTGATTTTATCGATTACGATAATAAAAAAAATTAACCACCGCATTAAACAGAAATTTTTCTGGGTCGAAATTATACACAAAACAAATACATGTTGTTAGCCATACATTTTATGTATGCTCGAGCGTCATATTTCTGGATTTCAGTTAAGAAAGAATATCAACAAATTTCTGAATAGGCCACTGCAATTTTGTTCCCATTTTCTACGACATACTTAAGCGAACAAAGTTTTTCGAAACTGGTTCTAATTGAAAATCACAAACGATCATATTTAAAGGGCCTTGACCATGATCTGTAGCTCTTTCTATAATAGAGCCAAATATAAAACGTGCAAATATAAAACGCACATTTATCAAAACAATCTCAAATATCTCATTAATAAATTAATTATTTTTAAATTAACTTTGATTTATTAGGCTTAAGTAAAGACCAAAAAACAAATTTTAATATAAAATTTAAAGAGAAAATATTTTTGCTTGTAAACTATAATTTTATATTTTTGTTCTTGCGTTGGTGTACAGTTCAAAAGGATTTATATAAAACTTAAATGATTATGATTATCTTGATACATAGAGCTATTTTGTTGTGTTTTTTATCTAATAAAAACATATACAGTGGCTCCCAAAAGTGTTCGTACACTTACGATTTTCAATGAAATAGGGGTTTATCCCTTGATTAAAATAAATATTTCAGAATGGGTATTTAATAATAAGATCTATAATCTATTCTTAACAAAACTACATGAAATACATTTTGGAAACATAATAAAATTTTATTTTTAAGAAACCAATAATCCAAAAGTAACAAGAACTTTATCTCACAAAAATCATCGTACACTTGTAAAAAATCTCTACATATTAGTAAATATTCCAATTTTTCGTTAAATTAATATTTAGTAGGATATCCTTTAGCATCCACAACAGCTTTTAAACGTCTGGGAATAGATTGCTTTAGTTGTTTTGTAATTTTTGCATCAATGTTCATCCATTCTTCCATCATAATTGTTTTTAGTTCTCTTTTCGTGTGAATGTCGTGTTTTCGTACTCGAACCTCCCTTTCTCTCTAAATATGTTCTATTGGGTTTAAATCTGGTGATTGAGGTGGTGTTTTCAAAACTTGTGGACAATTATAAAGACACCAGATGCGAACGTTGAGAACCGTGTGCTTAGGATCGTTGTCTTGATAAAAAACAAAGTTGTTTCCAATACCCAAATTTTGAGCTGATAATTTTAAATTGTCTCTTAAAATATTTATAAAAACAGCATGATTCATTATGCCATCAATAAATACCAAATTTCCTAGTCCTGATGCTGACATGCACCCCCACACAAGGATACCTCCACCGGCATGCTTAACTGTTCCTACTAAGTTCTTGGGATTAAGTTCCTCATTTTTTTCTTCTCTATACAATTATACGCCCATCAGCACCAAAAATGTTCATCGGAAAATAAGACATTATTCCAATAGGTTTGGGGCTTATTTATCATTGATAGTGCGAAGGGAAGCCTAAACTTTCTGTTTTTCTCACTCACAAAAATTTTTCTATGGGTAATTTTTCATGGGCGTTCTGCCCATGTAATCCAGCTATTCTGAGAACTCGTCAAAAAATTTCAGGTGAAATTGAAGTAGAAAATGTTTCATTGAATTCTGCAGAAACTTTTACAGCACTGAAACGTGAATTTTTCACAAATTTTCTAATTGTAAATCTCTGATCACGTTTCGTTAACTTTGCCGGACGGCTTTTTCTTACCTTGTTTTCGATCCAATTTTCTTCTTTAAAGCGTTTTTTCACATACTGCACAGTAGAATGAGATAAATTAAGTAGTTTAGAAATATTCCGAACTAATTTACCACTACTATGATGAAAAATAATCAATTTTCGAATGCTGTTTGTTGTTTCTTTACGACTACGAGCCATTTTAAAATAATAAATGGAATATTACGGAGTATGCAAGCAAAAATTAAAGCCAAACGATATTTTAAATCACCCACAATTCAAAAATAAAAATAAAGCGCCAGACGATAATTTTAATTTTGAATTTACCCGAAAATATTTCAGTGTACGATGCCTTTTGTGAGATAAAGTTTTTGTTACTTTTTGATTACTGGTTTCTTAAAAATAAAGTTTTACTATGTTTTCAAAATATTTCATGTAGTTTTGTTAAGAATAGATTATAGATCTTATTATTAAATACCCATTCTGAAATATTCATTTTAATTAATGGATAGACCCCTATTTCATTGAAAATCGTAAGTGTACGAACACTTTTGGGAGCCACTGTACGTATTTATTGTAATTTATATATTTTTAAGCTTTTTCTTGTGGTGTGCCGCGGAATTATCGAAAAAAGCGTTGTTGTGCCGTGGAAGATAAAAGGTTGCGGAGCTCTGTTCTAAACATTCCAGAATTTGTTTTCCATTAAGAATATAAAGTAAAGTGAAATTCTGTCTTAAATTATGAAGCATCATCTGAGAAATAATCTGGATTTTGAAATGATTTCATGAAAAGTAAAATGAGATCCAGGAGGTTCTCTTCAGATACGTCACAGAATGTTTGTTAATATGGTTATATATTTTTAAATCTAGGCGAATATAAGCTCACTTTCTAATTTATTTTTTTTCATCTTTTAATCTTTAATTTATTAAAAGAGAATATTGTTTTATCCCCACTGAATTCATATAGCACGACCAATAAAAAGTTTGCTTGAGAGTAACCACATCAAAATTGATCTGAAAAATCAAATTTATTAGAGATCGTGCAATTGGGAAGAATGATAGTTGTTGTTGTTTCTAACGCTCCCTGGTCAGAAATATTCTAGACGAGGTCCATACAAGCTAGCGGGCAGGGGGTTGCGTCTCCGGGTTAAAATGACATCACAAGGGTCGGAGTCCGATTCAGCCAGGTGCTACCTCAAATTTGATCTAGCACCCCCATGGGGGACATCTGTGGAGATCTTACCCTCTCCCACTATCTCTAACGTCATAGATGGACTTTCCTGTCTACCGATTTAACGTGCTCATATCCGGCCTAGAAAAGGAGGTATTTATTAGCGGTTGTCGGGATTCGATCCGAGCACCTTCAGTACCAAAACCCGACGTGCTATCACTAGGCTACCCCAGACCCCAGAATAACAATGATCTGCTATTGATGAAAAACGAACAAAATTTTTAAATTTTCAAAGTATTCTATTTCAAAGTTTAGTTTGTTATTTTGTAATGACCTGTAAAGCTGCTATTAAAAATAGTGACATTTAAATTCCCCTTCATTTCTCATGAAATATGGGCATTTGCTTGGATACAACAAACTTTTAGTTTTTATACATTTTTATTAATTTAAATAGATATACCTTTCTCAGATAAAATGCACAAAAGAATGATCAATAACAAGAACTTTTAGACTTTTATTCAGAACTTCTAGGGCCTTTTGTCAGACAGGCATAAAGAAATACTCAGTTAAGAAAACCTGACAGTAAACTAAGAGTAAAGGAAATAACAATATTAAAATTTTATACTAAAGTCACTTTTTAAAATTAATAATTAATTCTAAGTCTGTACGTATAAATAGTTCATTTCAGTAACTGGCGTCTAGAGTATTGTTAAAAATTTTGAGCATTAAGCCGAGACTAAAATATTTTAATGACTTCCTTAAGATAATTATTATTCCCACTCGCAAAACTTTACATAACTACCGAGAAACAACCCAGGACGCTGATAACCCAAGAAAAATATTTAAGGTAAGCTAAAAATGCGATAATCGAAAATGAGAGAGATGCGAGAAGAAGAAAGTTGAACAAAAAAGTATTTTTGGAACTAGGCCGTATTGACAACTGGTTATTCACGATATCATAAGAGGTGAAAATTTATAACAATTTTATTTTGCTGGAAATTAGTTTATGTTTTCTCAAATCTGATGACAACACGTCTGAGATTTGATTTTTAAAGCCGGTAAGTTTTGAGTGCTTTCTGAGAGGGATTCAAATATGTTGAAGCATATTTTAACCTCCCTGTTTTTACATTTCGTCCTTCATGCAGTTTTTGAGCACATTTAATTTTTCTGAAGGGTAGACTTAGAGTAATGTAAGTGCAAAGTCTTCTCTTCTCTCAAGAAATTTCATTTCTCTCTTCTTCACCTCTTTCTCTTGTGTCCCAGATTTGCCGAAGCACTTCGCAGAATGCTTCAGAAGTCAGAAATCTAGTAAAATTCAGAAATCTTATAGAACTTCGATTGTAAACAGCTTCGCTTTTATTACTGATTGTGTTCCTTTTCTTAAGCAAATCTGCTTGCATGCTGCTATAACTAGAGAGCAGATTTCTTTTGATTTTCCTCCATACATTATGGGCACACAATACGAAAAGAAATTGAGCTAAATTTGTATATCTGAACATGTTTATCATGAAAATAAAAACTAAATTTCGTTTCCTTGTCGACAGCACTGTACCTTAAAAATATTTCAAATTTTCCTAATATAGCCAACGTCCACCGCAATTTATTAAGGGCGTAAAAATGAAATAAATATGAGATTTGAGCGGATTAACTATAAAAATTAGTTATGATTTCTTTATGACACTTGAAAACTTTAAGGTAAGCCTATCTCACGACGCTTCCCTAAAATGTTATTCAATATGTATCGAAGAATGAAATGAAACTTTAATATTCTGTTAGATCCAAAAAAAAATGGAATATGGTTTTCAACTTAAATAGAATGGGTATGATATATTTTACTGTGTGCTTAGAAATCTGTAATTTTAAGGGTTATAATAAAATTCATTCTTGTGATATGGAGTCAGTAGTACGTATATAATATATAGAGAGAGACACGAAAAGAAAAGAGAGATGAGCTCAGAAAGAAAGAAAAGGGGATAAAATGAAAAGAAAATAAGAAACAGACACATAACGATAGGAAAATAAATAGAGTCTAATAGCAAAAAAAAGAGGAAAAAATAGCAAAAGACCGAGGAGGATTAACTTATACTTGCGATATATGCTCAGAAAAACATGATATATATATATATATATATATATATATATATATATATATATATATATATATATATATATATATATATATATATACATACACACCCTTTTTTTAAATGTTTACTAGATGAAATGAAGTGTGCAATAGTTTCTTTCTATTATTTTAATATGAAAATATCAAGACCTAAAATTTGTAAAATGAACAGGATTTTTACTTTTTCAACATCATGTAATAAAAGTAGAAGTTTACAGTGCATTAAAAATTTACAACAAATGAGAAGAAAAATTAACGAAAAACTTAGAGCAAAAGTCAAAGTGATATATATAAAGTAATGTAAGTTAAAGAGACGAGTAAAATAGAGGATGTCATAGGAAAGGTTTAAATCGAATGCAATTGCAGAAACCTTGTATTTAAAAAAATACATTTTGTAAACTTTTCTCAGTATTCCTCCTATAAAATTGTGAATGAAATGGTAAATGTTTAGGCAGTATTTAATTATGATATCGAGAATATTATATCTTATAAAAATTAATGAACTGGGGAATTTCTATATATTTTGAGTCAGAATTGATAAACAAAACTACAGATAAATTTTTGAGTATTACAGAGGTTTCATCACTAGAAATATTTTTGTTGATTTCTTCTTTAATTTGTAGTTTTAGTATTCTATGATCGAATAAAATATTTCCAAATTACTTTCAATCTTTTAACCCTTTTTTATTTTTATCCTGCATTACTTATGCCTGTGTATAATTAAAATTTTTTTTTACATAAATTCGTACATTATTTCACTCTAAACATTTGCAAAAAATGCATAAAGTCAAGCTCGAATATAAATTAAACAAGCTTTAAATACTCTTATTTCTGAAATAACAAATTAACAGACAATCTTTTCCAGTCATCGCCGTATAGGAGATAACTCAGAGGAAATACAAATTTATCTTATTCTTCTCTGTCTTAAAGACTGACTTTTAACAGAAGATAAGTTCTTGTGCAAGAGTAACAGATAACAGAACTGCCAGTCATTTATCGAAAAAAGTAAGATATTGATAAATTAGAGTTACTCTAGTTCATTGTAATCCCTTGGAGGAAGGTAAATCAAATGTCGCAAGTAAATAGAAAATATAAGATAGGAACATTTTGTGATTATGGAGATATTGTTTTCAGTATGTTAATGAGTAACATTAATACATAAAATTTCTCCTTATGTTCCTCAGATACGAATTTTGATAAAGAATAAAACAAAATTCCCCCTTTTTAACAGTACTTATGAACCATTATATAATAAACTAGCTGATTACCCGTGCCTTTCTACGGAGTACATTCAAATTAAATACAACGGTCAATGTATGCAATTAATGCCAAAATAGATATGTATATGTATATATATATATATATATATATATATATATATATATATATATATATAATAAATACAACGGTCAATGTATGCAATTAATTTGTATGTTTAATATGCATAAAACATACTAATTTGAATTAAATTCTTAAAAAACATTCTAGTGGTTAAATTTTATCTTTTACCGTATTTTAATATTTCTTTTGCCAATTTATTTCGTTGTTATGCACGTGATGCAAAATTAATTTAAAGTATCAGAAAAATAAAAGAAACCACGTGATCAGCATTTAATGAATTAAATTCTAAAAATTAATCTTTAAAAATTCACCAAAAATCAGACAATAGAGGTAAAGATTCGAAAAAGATTTCATTTTAAAGGAATTTTTATGATTTTTCTAGTGACATAAATTTTGCAACCTTCAGATTATTATTTTAAATGAAAAATTTAAAGAATGTTACAAAAACAGCTTAAAAATTTTATTTTAAAAAAATCTAAGAAGAATTTTTCAAAAAACTGTCTTAGTGAGCCCCTACACTTTAAGAAGAATCGCCATGCAAAATTTCAGCCCTTTTGGTCCAGCGGTTTGTTCCGTGCGTTATCTGTCAGTCAGTCAGTCAGTTACGGAACTGTTTTATATATATTGATAAAATTTACAATGAAAACCAGAGTGAAAGAATAATATGACTCGATCTAGCAGAAAGATCAAAATATGACTTACAGTTCTATTTGAAAAACTAAATTTCTATTTTTATTGTTACTTTTCTGCGTCTAAAGACGTAAAATATGTGTAGTTTTGTGTGTGTTATCTATTCATCAAAATATTTCGCGTAATTGCAGACCGAATAATCTGCACACGGATAATTTAGCGTATACTATAAATCTCGCCTCACAGCCTATCCATACTTGAAAGTTTAGTAATAAGAAAAACCGGTAACTGGGGAAAATTTAGAACGTGTGCAGATTTTCTGTGGCTTATGCAGAATAAAATGGATATAATACGAACTTGGCAACAAGGTGGACGAGCTTTCTGACCATTCAAGCCTTACGAGATTGCCATTCAAGCCTTTCAAGGAAGGTCTTGCTTTTTTAAGCTTTGCATGGTGATTCACCTAGTTGAAAAAGAACCAAAATGTAAATATTGCCTTATTTTATACGGTACAATTTTCTGAGATCGCGTAATAGCGTGCATTTATTAATCAATTTAGTTAAGTATGTCAAATTTTTACTGTATACCAGCTGATAAAATCACAAAATACCTTCCCGCTAAATCATTTTCTATTCCTGCCAAAATATCACTGTATCTTTTAATAACAGTTCAAAGTGAAGTAAAGCGTATCTCTAAACGATATAGCTAATAAAATATTTCATTTTAAATCTACTCAAAAGCTCTGGTAGAGCAAGCAAGAATCAAAATCAATTTTATATAGTTTTTGAACATTTAAGAGAAAAATGTTGACTAAATCTCATACTATACAAAGGTTATTATATATATATATATATATATATATATATATGTATATATATATATATATTTATTTATTATTAAAAAATACACATAAAATTCCCGTGTACCACAAAGTATCACACGGGACTTACAGAGGTAAGTATAAAACACTAAGAAAACAGAAGAAACAGACAAAACGAAACAAAACAAAGAAAAAGAACTAAGATGAACTACAGATATTTACAATAAATTATATAATTATTATATAATAATTATATAATTTATTATATTTAAGAAATTGGTGATTATATTATTGGTTATTATTGGTTTAAAAATTGGTTATTATATTTAAAAGCAAATTTTGTCTCCCAGTATGATAAGACTACTTTCAATAGATTCTTGTATTACATAAATTTATCTCTTTAAGTTTGACTTGACATGGAAGGAAAAAACTTTGACATATCTTGAAAAATGATAAAATTATGAAACGTACAGCAATGAATTGTCAACTTGACGTACTTTTAAGTTTCATTAATCATTTCCATATCATGGTACTTTGAATAGATCGTATGGCAAAAATATATCATATTTCACTATTTGGTGTTGAATTAAGGGACAAAATATAAATGGGCATGATAGTAAGTTTCAGACAATTTGTAAATTCTCCAAACATAATAGCCAGTTTTTGAAGATTAGTTACATTCGTTATTAGACAATAAAATGTGCCAAATATCTTTTTAAATATCATAAATGAAAAAGAACTTGTTTAGACTAAACATCCCGTAATTTGGACACAGACACAATTGATTGCAATGACACCAAAGGAGGGAAAATTTTTGCAATTTATAATTTTTTTTTAGCAAGTAAAGGAAGATAAATTTAACCATTTTGATTACATCAATATAATTGTTTAGTAAACTTTAAATGTGGATCTGTAGTTACGAGTTACTCTTTAATTATCGTAGTTTTAATGAGATGTTAAGAAGAAATTTTAAAGTTCAATTCAATCAGGTCAAATTATGGACAAAAAGTCCAGTATTATTTATTTGTTTCTCTCAAATGTTCTTGTAAGTGAAAACAGGAAGGCAGAATTAAGAAATTTGACTTGCTTTAATGACTGATAACCATTATGAAAAAAATAGTGTTAACAACATAAATGATATTGTGATATAAAGGCTTGCTGAAGTAAAGATAAGTTTATTTGGAAAATATAATATAATATGATAGAGGTTTTCTATGCAAATTCTTCCTGAAAATAAACCTTTTGTCTTTTCAATATTTCCATATTAAGCCAGTGTAAAAATATATCGAAATTACTAGAGTAAAGCAATATACGATAATTGTCAGAATAACGAGAGAAATCAAGCTTCACGTCCATTGGGAAATGTAAACGATTTGTCCATCAGCACCTGAAGAATGGAATAATTATTCCCTTGAAACGCATGTGATGTATGCAATTACCACTGAATGGTTTATAAAGAGGTCTCTTTTATAGAATGTAGTTGCTGAGTGGGAAGATCTAGTTTTGGTTACAAAGATGGATAAAAGATAGAAAAGCATGTGATTCTTTTGGTACTTAGTTAAATGAAAATTTATCTATTCTTTGTCCTAAGAGTTCAAACTTCTAGTTTCCTTAAATTCCCTGCATTTTGTTACTTTTCAGGTATCATTAAAACTTATTAAGTATTATTTAGTCACTATCCCTATCATCCACGTCATTCACACATTTGAAAGTTTCCTAATAATATCTCACATATCAATATTATCGATCAAAAACTACATTTTAGTTCTTGTTACTGTTAAGAAATATACTCTAAATTTAAGCTATTCATGAGTTTCTGCATTAGAAGTTAATTTTCACTAGCTTTATAAAAGATAATATTTTTCAAGAAATTGAGTAATCATTCCCCCGAAGTGATGCTCACATTAAAAACACAATATTTTATCGCTACAGTGTTCGTTATTATATCCAGTTGTTTTTGTAACAAAGTAATGTACTGAAAAGAAAATACATTTAAAGCATGCCCTATGATTAATATACGAAAGGAAATATTTTTAATAGGCAGTTGGTAAAATTCGTTCTTCTCTTGTATGAAAAAAGGGGAAACATATAGCATCATTCATAAGAAATATTTTAAATGCTAAAAGGTAAAAGGCTACTAAACAAACGTCCAATAAGGAACAGCATTGTCAAAATTTAATTAAGTGTTCAAAATGTAACCATTACTATATTTTATCACCATCATTATTATTTTTGTTCTGTTTATTACTCAGATTTTCAGTTTCATAACTGTATCCATCCGCGGGAAAAATTTCAAAACTGAGATTATTAAACTCTTGTAATCAATATCTATCTATCTATCTATCTATCTATATATATATATATATATATATATATATATATATATATATATATATATATATATATATATATATATATATACATATATATATATATATATAACTTATAATGATACTTATAATAAAATTAAACTTATAGTAAATTTTATAATGTAACATGTAATAACAGAATATTTACTGGCAGATATGCAATCTTCAAAAATGGAAATATACAGAAAAAATGCTATAATTTCAATGGACATTTATAAATTTGACTAAGATCTATGATTTATTTGAAAGGCTGCAAGAAAATTTATTATTTTAATACTATAGTCACACCTGTCATTAGTTAAGTTTTCTTTCTTGTGAGTGTATGTGTTTCCAATTAAACACTATTTCAGAAAAATATTGCAAATCTAAATGATGGATAACAAATGGGAAACGTAATGTTGAAACGACTTACAGCGACTTTATAGTTTTATTTTAATTTCATTCTACCCATTATTAAATTAATAAGAATGCAGTTGTGTTGATATCTACGGTCTGTGCATCACGTAAATACGAAATTTTTATCGGTAAAAATTTATTACTATCCTGCATTGATTCAGTTATGGAAGAAAGAAAGTAGAAAGTCTGTGGTAGAATCCCATCCCCGGTTGAAATTCATAAATGAAAAAACAATGGCACATCGAAAAGAATCAGTCCATTTGGATTGAGTTTCATATAAAAAATTGGAAAGCTGCGGTATAGGGGAAAGAAATGTACACGAATCCCTCGGAAAACAGCAATGTCTTTTTCCAAACAATGCTGAAAGGGATTGCGATACGTGTCTCGATGATCGGCACGTAGATTTTTCTAATATTGAAATGGAATGTATACTGACATCAGTAATGTTTTGTGTCTTTTTTCCTTTTAAGTTGTGTGCTGAAAAATCTGATAAGAAAGCAAATAACGCTGAGATGACCACTGTCCAAAAAATCTCCCTCCCCATCCCCTGACTGCAGCTTTTATTCATAAATAAATAAGTAAATAAAGTATGTATTTTCATCCGGCAAAAAAGTTTCGATCACGTAGCGTACAAGGCAAAGGTCTTTTCAAGCAAAGTTAAAAAAGCAAAGAAAAAGCGAGTCTACGGTGGCAAATAAGATTATTTGACGGATGACGGTAGCAAATGCGATTATTCCATGTTTGAGGTACTCAATTATTTACAAGACACCTGACAAATTTCAAAATTAAATCACATTTTTCTGTCCCTAAAACACCGAACTTAAGGAAAAGAAGAGAAAAATGGCTGCGGAGCCTCTCGGAGGGGCTTTAAAGAATACGTGTGCAGGGATGTTTTGTTCTGGAGAGCTTTTGTAGCCAATCTCTTAATTGCTCTTGTATCCGACTCACTCTGTTCTCTAAGAAATGGAGAGAGGTCGAATTTGGAATTACGCCTAAGTGCCAGCAATTGATAGAGGAATAATTCTGCGGGAATGACACTCTAGTACGGTAGGCCGCCCCGCTGGGACTATAAACTGCACTGTTTTCATTTGGACATTTTTGCTCGCTAATGGAATGCGTTTGTCTACTCCTGTTAAAGTACAGGTGCTTCAAAAGGAGTTGGAAGCATGATGGAACTTAAGTGAATTGCTTCCAGATGCTAAACATCAGATATTTAGGGATTGAACTTTTTAAAGCTAATGTTAAGGAGGAATATTTATTGAAAAAACGCAAACAATAACAGTATATATGCTTTTAAGCATCATTTAATCTTAAAGTGTTCCGAAAATCATAAGCTGGTTATAGATAGCTTTGGATAATTTTATGCTTATTTGAAATGGGAATCCAACAAATCAATAATGTTAACTTTCAATAATATTTCTTACGGTACATTTTTTTAATCAGTCAATGAAAGATGGATTTGTTAGGATGTTTTAAAAATATTTGTCCGTTCAATAGAGTAAGGTTTTTTTTTATTTTACAAACTTGTAATGACACAGTGTTATTTTAATATTTACCTTGATTTAGTTATTAATTATCGATTTTTTTAATTTCTGGTTCCATATTGGCCTATTTTCTCAGAGATAGGATGGTAACTCAGTTAGGAATGAAGCACTGAATGAATAGTGTGAGCTTAATAAGACTGGCTATCAGAAAGAGCTTCCTGAGCTAGTTTTTACTTAAACAAACACACACACACACGTCTGTAAAATTTCTGAAGTCTAGTGTCCTTAAACGTAACACTAAATTACTATTATACAAAGGGCTTATAAGAACTCTGCTTACCTATGCCTTGGAGCATGGACAATGACCTTAAGTGATAAATATACCTTGGGATATCCGAAAGAAAAAATTCTAAGAATTATTTTTCGCTGTGTCGGGTGAACAGAATGTGGAGAAAAAAATTCAACCATAAATTATATCACCATTATAAAGACTCCGACATTATTATATTTGTTAAAATATAGAGAATGAAATGGGCTGGTCATCTGATTTGATTGCCTGAAGAGAGCAACCAAAAAAAAAAAAAATTTTATGGACAAGCCAATTTACAATCGACCCAGAAGTAGACCAAAACAAAGATGGACTGATTCTACTGATAAGGTTTTTCACCTTTTAAATTGTAAGAAATGGAAAACTATTTCTGTGAAAAGGGCTAAATGGAAGAAAATCATCGAGAAATCGCGAATCCTCGTGGGCCAAGGCACACACTGGGCTATCGCAGCAGCGATAATGATGATATTGATGTTATATAAATATAGGAACATGTATATTCTTAAGTAAAGGAGATACCCAAATTATCTAAAAGATAAAATTCCTATCATAGAAATGTTTAAAGCTATGATAAATATTTGAATTGAGGGCAATATCTAATGTATGTGAAAGTTAAAGCTTTCATCATACTGATGTTTATAGCACGTAATTTGCGTCTTTGGTAGTTTCAGAACACATTTCTTGCAGTTAAAAATTAGGTTTAATAATCTGACAGTTTTTCTTCAACAGCCTTTATTTTAACTACGCTGTATGTATTAAATGTTGGATCTTGTCAAAAGCATCACTTTATCGTAGCAGCTTCAAATTTAAACGTGATAGTCTGGTTGCTAAAAATAGTGGGCCATGTCTCTGTTTTGATATAACTATTCTACCAACAGAATTAATTACACCTTTGAGAAGTGAGGAACTCTAACTTTTGAGCTAAATTCATCGGAAGTCACCCTTTCCTTTTTGAGGCCAACTATATAAATCATTATAAAACTTGTTCCCTTTTTTATTATCATTGCCGACATATTTTCCATCCTGAATTTTGTCATTTGTTGGCTAACTGCTACACAGTCGCTCTCCCCAACGCCATTGTAATGACCATCTATCATGACAAGAAACTGAGCCCTGGTCTCTTAGCTTCGAGGAAGTTTTTTTTCTCTTTGAACTATCTAGATGATGTGACGAACTTTCATTTTTCGAATATTATTCCTTAGAGTATTATGCTACAGCAATAAAATATTATCAATAAATTAACAATTATAAAATATTTTACAATTTAGTTCTTACAACTATCAAAGAGGTATTTTGTTTAAGAAAAAGAACATAACCAGTTTGCATTGGAATATAGATACAACAAGAAGAGAGTAACGGGGTACTTAGGAACATTGTTTACTCTGAAAAATTTTACTGAACAACTATTAGCTTCATGCTAACTAAAATTATTCATTCGTTAGTTTTACTAACATGAAACTTGTGGAGAACGGAAAAATATACAAGCATTGAAGCAATTGTGAACTGTCCATAGAAGCAATCTCACCTAATGCTTCCCGGACTTTAAACGAACTTTGATTGCTCGCGAGATTAGCTGGTAGCCAGTTTCAATTTTCATTTCAGATTTTAAGAAACTGTATGATTTTTTAGTGTTTATGGGAAGTTTCATCCATAGATATGAATCGGATGAACGATCTTTAAAATTACGTTGTCAGATTTATTTTTTACGGTAGATTAATAACGTGCTTCTCTTTATATGAAAACAGTATAAGCATAACTGTGGGGAAGATTTCCTCTGGATATATCAATTAGTATGAGATAATGTACGTGTCTGTATTTTTCTGGTAAGAAATTTGTATGATATTCACTATGATAATTACTGAAGTATGATAATTACTGATTTAAAGTGTATGTATATACATGACTTTACAAAAATATCATTTTTAGTACCGCTTGTTTATCTCAAATATGTAATTTAATTTAGATCAAAAATTTAAATTTTGATATAATCATGTTAATAACAGTGCTTGTAGTGTTTGTATATTGTCAGTAGTTATTCTGCTTGTATTTAAAATGCAAACAGAATAACGGGTATTTTCCCCACTGAATTATCCTGCTGAAAGGAGGAACCATCATTTTACGACCTCCATCCCTTCCATATAATTTTTTCTTTTTGAGGGCAGCTACACAGGATTTAGGTAGCATAATTAACAGCAGCTTTATCTACGCGGGCAATCATATGCAAACCATTTATAGTGCTTCATTTTATATAATAATTCTGTTAGGCTGAATTTTGTCAAAATGCACGCTTGTTTTGAGTAAATTTTGTGAACTGTTTTGTATATTTAGTACTCTAGACTGTTGTCTCTAAAACTGTACAATTTAGAAATTCACCTTCCATTTAATTGGCTTTTATTATTGGAGCCACTGAAGAAGAAACAAACCTGATCGACTTTTGTATCTTTTGCTGCTCTCTGAAATCAAAATATTCTTTTTTCATGTCTTTATATACACATATATTGCGAGTAAAGACTTTTATAAGATTTCTTCATATCAACAGAGCAGTTTTAGGAAATGAAGAGTCATCTGATGATATCAGGATCCGTGATTCAAAATCCCGTCACCGCAGTAGGTTGGTACAAGGTAAGAAATAATTTATAAGACCCTGACACATGTTCTGACGCTTTCCCAAACATAAAAAATATGAAAAGTGGTGATGTAATTTTAAGTTATCGAAGGCATAGCACGATTAGAGTAAAAAATTATATTTTGCGAGGATCCTTTTATACTATGTTCAATAGGAAGAAAAAGTTAGGTATATATGTGAAACCGAAAGTATTTTAACTTGCATGTTTACTCAACAAGAATATAGAATTCCATTTTTAAGAATTTCGCAACGGATTCTTCGATTGGCTTATTAAAAAGTAAGAAAATCCATCTGTTGATATGACGTAACTCGTAACTGATAGATGTATATATCTACATCAAAATAGATAGTTTGAATTGTCAATGAAAGTGAAATGTTTTAATATCATATTTTTTTTTTGGTGAAGTCTGTCTACCATTAACAAAATTTTATATCATATTGGTAAGCTTTTATATGTAAACGAATTAAGCGATTAGAACAGATGATGATGGTTAAAAAGAGTCGGGGTCAACATGAAAGTACAGGAAATCATCATCATCATTACTTAAACTGACTTCTTCTCTCATTACTTCCTCGTTTACGTTAACTTTGAGTGCATTAGTTTTTCTTTATTACTCGCTTCATTTACTAGAACTCCAGGGCTCCTACTCTGTAGTTTAGGCTTCATTAACACCCATAACGGTTTCTTTACTTCTAATACCTCAACATATTAACGCAAATCTTAATTATCAACGATAAAATTGTCTGCAATTATGTAACTGCAAAATTTTAAAATTGTGGGTAATATTTTTACAGCTATTATCTTCTTTTAAAGTTTCCTCAAAACATTATTTATATTTATATCGTTTTCCCCCTTCCAAATTATTAGTTTCAAAATACTTCTAAAGCAAGTAGTTACGAGTGTTGCAGAAGATTCTGTATTAATATATTAATACAGGACAAAATGGGGAGAAAAAAGTTGCAAAAAATAATTCAGGGTCTCGTGATAATTCACTAAAATTAATTTTAACTGACACGCAATAAAATACATTGGACCTTTGATTCATTCTCCAGTATGTCATTAATTTTTTTTGTAATTTGGATTTGAAAAGACTATAGAAAGCATTGTTATAAATTGGCAAAAGTACCGCTTGAATTTATTCAATGAGGTCTAATTTTCATACATTTAAATGAAGATGTTTCCTTAGAAGGAATAGATTATATTCCAAATTGAGTTTTACATTCACAGCATAACAACGCATCATTTGTGAGTGTAGATTAATATCTCTTACGAAGAAAAATTGTTAGAGGAAAGAGCAACACGTGTGTGGGGATATAGTATGATTAAAACAGTAAATATTGGACATGCAACTCTGTATTTTTACGATTCAATTACCCATGAAAACCTTAGCTGTATGAAACAGTTGGGAAAAGTTCGTTTCATATTTTCTAGTAAGATCTATCCTAATACTGCACAAAAACTTAATACAAACCATTTTCTCGAGATACAGAAAATAGTAATATTACTATTTTAATATGTAGTACATTTTAGCATGGTGAAATCAATTGCTTACCCACAAGGTTACAGTTACTACTTGAAGTTACATTTAACTCTGCACATTCAAATAGCATAAATAAATTTACATGTTTACAAATGAATATTTAAATTTCATATTTAATACTTTAATATTTTTTAAATTATAAAAGAAATCATGATAACAGACAAAAGTTTGCGATTATTGGCGTTTGGCAATATTTTTAGACTTTAGATTCAATTAATTTAATATCAAAAGATTATTGGATGTGTCTCATATTGTATGTATGTTGGCAAAATTAACCTTTGTTGGGTAAAGTTTTCTTGAAAATGTAAATTTTCAATATAAAAATTAAAATGGTATTGGTAAATCTCTGAATTCAGAACTAAAAATCTGTTTAATAATACTAAAACAAACTTCTGAAAAACTATTTGTTGAATCACGTTGAAAATATTTTTTAGAATGGAAGTTTTAAAACTGTGTTGATAAATGCAGTTTTTCTTCGAAGGAATAAGGTGTATGGAATATAGATAAAATTTGTGTAGGCAAATAATCAGACAGAAAATTTCGTCTGAACAACAGATAACAAAATGGTGTTTTTATTTTGTTCGTAAAGTTTTGATGACATAAGCAAAACTTTACCTCTCATTAAAGTATTGTGACGAACAATTTTTGCCTTTTTAAAGTTTAAAAGAAATAAATACTTATTTCTATAAAACTCTTATGAAGATAAATATATGAGTTTCTCAGAATTTTAACAAGAGTAAAATGAACTCAAGAACCAAATGGAATTTTGTGAAATGATCGGGAAATTTCTTCTCTTGATATTCAATAATTGGTTAATTAAATTATTATAAACGTTGAGTTTTCACAGGGAGAGAGGGATCTTCTTCATTTCTCACCCATATCTTTGTTAAATTCAAATAAACTAACGTCTTTTTTTGCTATTATTGTATTAAGAGTTTAAAGGGACGCAGACTCTTAAAAATACGAATATAAAGGCATATCTTACAATTTATAATTTTTATATCTTACAATTCTTTATAATTTTTATGTTCTTTTCCTTTATGATGACTTAAATGCCTTACTTATGTAAAAATAATAAGATTATATAAGTACAAAGACTAATTTGTAAATTAAAAGCTTAATCAAAAAACATTTTTTTCCTAGTCTGGAAATGACATACTGATTTGCAAGAGCAATTATATTTTGCTTAAAATATTAAATTTTTGTTCTATATTACAAATACATGATTCTAGGATAATAATTAAACAAAAAAATTAACATTTAATGTATTTTTTAATTTTTAAAGACAGTTCGATACCCGACGGCAACAAAACCACCGATGTATAAACTAAAGTCGGCTGGTGCACGGAAAAAATCTGTCGTAGCTGTAATGGCCTCCAAGTTCCCAAACAATACCTCTGGAGGTGCGGGGTCAAGTGATCCGGTCTCGTTACATGACTTGAATCAAAATTACGGAACCGGTATGTTTTAAAACGGGTGCAGCGTGGAGCCACCCTCTGTTGTGCACCCGGGGCAACGCATGCGGCGAAGTGGTCGCACACTTCTGGCTTCTCCCGGAGAAATGCCTTCACCCAGCTCCCAGCCATTGGAAACAAATTTAAAGACATGATTCATAATACATTTTAAATGGCTTGCATTTTAGAGCAGTACTGCACAACATGAGGCCCGCGTAGTCTTTTCTGAAGACGCATAATATTATAAATCTAAAATATGCGGAATATTATTTTCAAATTTAAACTATTGCGAAATGAATATATAAGAAAAGAATATTAAAATTTGTTCAATTTTTAAAATAATTAGTAATTTTTTTTTATTAGCTTAAATATTTTTCGTCTTCCCATCTTTCCAAATTCTTCCAGCAGCTTTCCATAAAGTAATATAGCCCTCATCATATTTCCAGTTGTGCATACCTGTTCTAGAGTATGCTGATAATTTCTATCAGAGTCAGTGTGTTCGAATGTCACTCACAGTCGTTTGTAGCCGTTCGGATTTGGCTTTAAGTTGCATGCCTCGGTCTAATTACCCCTCGCATAGCCAAAAATGTCAGTAACTCTCTTTACTAATCAACCAATTATTTTATAACATACTTACCGATTGTAAAAATATCAAATTATAGAGCAGCTGTGAGTAAATTTAAATCAAATTGCACTAAGTAACATGATAATGTACTAACAGAAATTTAGTGAAGTTATCTGCGACAATTTTCTAGATCTAGTGTATATATTATCATAAATTTTAACTCCATGCAGAAAAGTTATTTTTCCAATGCGGAGGTACTTGTCGTGAGACATTCCCCTTTTGCTATTTACCACCCTTCTATCGCCGATGCAGGCATCTTCATTGCAGAATTAGTCTGTGAATTTCACGAGCTTTCACACCCTCCTACGACAAAAATCTGATGACTGCTCGCAGCATGTCCTCTACGGTGCAAACTGCCAATGCCACGCCATTTTATGCATATCGTCCTTCCGATTAATAACTCAATGTCATTTAGTCGGCAGTGCGAATATCTTCAGTAAGAATGAATCTCCTTCGCAGGAGTTCGAAAAGCCTGTGGTTTCCGTTTCTGGAAGTGAAGTCAATTTGCTGTTACTTTTTGAACCACCCTTGGGTGTGTATGAATGAATGAATAGGGGATCAACATTTGTATATATATATATATATATATATATATATATATATATATATATATGTATGTATGTATGTATGTATGTATGTATGTATATGTATATATATATATGTATATGTATATATATATATGTATATATATATATATATATATATATATATATATATATATATATATATATATATATATATATATATATATATATATATATATATATATATTTATTTATCCCGATGGGGAAATCATAAATTTATAATTTTAAATGTGCTTTTACTGACTTATAAAATATTTACCGAAGAAGGGTATACGTTTATAATTCTAAAAAGCGACTCAAGAATAGGAAAAAATGTGTTTATTCGGTAGCATATTTAAAGAAGTCTTTGGTTATCACATTTATTTCGTTATTGTTTTAAAGAGAAAAACTGTTAACGTTTGCAAAACTTTTCATTTCATTTATTCCCAACTTATTTTCTTTTAATAGGTCCCTTTTTTTGAAAGCATCAAATTTAAATTTTCCTGCATCTGTCAAAATGCAGTATACATTTATCAATATTTCAGCTGATGCTTTAAATATTTCAGTTTTAGATGTAGTAGTTTATACTTTATTTTATAAAATAATTTTGAAATTAAGTATTTGCATTTTAATATAATGCAAAAAAAATATATACTTCAGAAAACAAAGATTTCCGCATTTTAGTCCTTGAAACTGCTCTAGTTAATTTTTGTATTTGATGATTCCTATAAATTTTGACTCATTTGACTTAGTTTTTAAAAATTAAATGACATAAGTCTCCTATCATGTGTGATTGTGATTAAACATGTGGGATTTTACTATAAAATATTTATGTTTTAAATTTTATAATGAAATTTAAGCTTTTTGAATATGTATTGAACATATATATTCAATTAATTAAAGACGGATTGGATGTATGTTCATTAGACTTAAAATCTCTTTAGATTATGCAATGAATAAATATTTTAAAAGTCATTACAATCAACGATTCCTTAAATTTCCAATTTTATGCTTGCATTTCACTATACTTTCATAATTTCTCAGCAGCAGAAATAAAAATTTTAACAACTGCATAACAACTCCATTACAATTTGCATGTTCTTTCATTAAAATAACACTTGTTTCTCGATACAGGACAAATTACAGATGGCACGCTTTTCATGAGTAATTTTAAAAGATACAATGAGGCCAAAAGGTTGTCTGTTAATATTTAAAGAGCATTTACAATGCATTACGCTCCAGTATACCTTCATTTTACGCATACAAATGAATGAATAAATTTACACCTGATCGTTTCTGGAGTTCTGATCAATAAAAAGTCCTCCTCATTTCCCTTGACAGCTCCTATATGACATCCGAGAAGGCGGCTTCCTTAATGTTGTAAAAACGCCGTCAAAATCATTTGAATATGTTGAAAGGCGTAGACTTTTCTACGATGTAAGATGTTTTTTATTATATATTATCTCATACATATACTTAAGCATTAAGTTTTTTGGGAAGAAAACACTTTAGATGGCACTTTCCAGTACAAGTAATTAAAGTTGTAGAGGCTGAAAAACCGCGGAGCGAGAAACTTAAGATCAGTGGAAACACTAAACGTCACGTGGGACTTACTGAAAGATATTTAATTCTTCGCAGATAAGAAAGACAGCATTTAATCTTTGTTTTGAGGGCTATATAATTTATTAGATTACTTAAAACTGAAGAGAGCTTTAACTAATGTTAGTATTGAGTTACACATTTTAGATAACATGATAAAATTGAATTTAAGGGAAAAATTACATATACGACTGTGTTGATTTTCAATGGACTGAACTTTTTCTTTAAGGGAAACAGGCATTTTATATTGGGTAAAGGGATGCTAAAATTATTTTGTTTAATGTGATTCCCAAAGCAGCTTTCTAACCTTCGTCTTCCCCTCGATAATTCAAAGAGAGGAGTAATACAGGTTTATAAATACAATGGAAAACTTATATTGTTAATTTATATTTAAAACTTATATTTTAAAGTTATATTGTTAATTAACAGTTAACTGAACTCTTATGATATGACATTGTAGTTGAATCGAAGTAGTGGTAAAGAATTGACTAAAATGATTATTTCGCTTTACAGATTCGTATGCCCAAATGTCTAAATACGGTTGTATTATTTAGAATTCAATTAATTAATGTAATTTTTTCTTACAATCCTCACCTTTATTAGAAAAATACAACTTGTTTCGCCGCATATTTAAAGTTTTTGACACGTCTGAAGAAATATTCGTATTTTTTGGTGAGGCAATAAACTCATATAGGCAGTTTGAAAATAACAATTTATTTTTCAATTAGAATGACCCTAACAATATTCTACTTTATAATACTTCCAATGGTTAATTTAGCTTACTAGTGTAAATTATTGGATATGTTAGGCAAAGACATACCGTTTAATAAATACTTTAAGAGTATTTTGGTCCCGAAATTTATTGAAATCCTCTTTCAGCTGTCACTTTTATTGTTGTTTAGTGTATTGAGCATAATAAAGCAGTATTTATATATTTATGTATAATACATTTCTGTTTAAAGTTAATCTGTAGAGAAAAAAACAAACCTTTGGGTAGTAGGGTACAAAAGTAGAATTTTAGTCTGTAGATTTGAAATATTTTCTAGTCGGCGAAGATAAAAGTAATAAACTCTTTAGTTAAGGTAATTATAATTATTCTACTCCCGGCCTGATTGACCCTTATAAATACAGGACTTGTCAAATTCAAAAATAATATGAGTTACTATATTTTGTAGTTTGAAAAAGATAATTTTAAAATCATTTGTTATCTATTTGTTATCTATTTTTCCATAAGTATCATTGATATATATATATATATATATATATATATATATATATATATATATATATATAAACTAAACTCATTGGCGCAACAGTCCACGTGGACCAAGGACGGTGGTGCCCATCTCCGCTTTCTTGACCGTGGGCTTGGGGTGCCATAAAGTATATGTCAGGTGGTCAACCTGACGCGGGACCCCCAGAGTTAGTTCCCAACCATGCTTAGTCCTAATTTTATCGACCCACCACTTAAAGGATGAAAAGCTGAGTCGACCTTGTCCAGTCGCAGGATCGAACCCTGGACCTTTGGTGGGGCAGCTTGAAGCTTTTAACTATTAAGCCACCGAGCGTCTATATATATATATATATATATATATATATATATATATATATATATATATATATATATATATATATATATATATATATATATATATATATATATATATATATATATATATATATATATATATAAATATATATATATATACATATACATACATATGTATATATATATATATATATATATATATATATATATATATATATAAATATATATATATATATATATATATATATATATATATATATATATATATATATAAATATATATATATTATATATACATATACATACATATGTATATATATATATATATATATATATATATATATATATATATATATATATAAATATATATGTATGTATATATATATATATATATATATATATATATATATATATATATATATATATATATATATATATATATATATATATACTCTCGGTGGCGTAATGGTTAAAAGCTTCAAGCTGCCCCATATATATATATATATATATATATATATATATATATATATATACATATATACGGGTGTCCCATAATGATTAGGACAAAGTTTAAGGGGAGGTAGGGCATGTCACAAGGATTCAAATTTGCATAGAAACCCATGGTCCCAAACGTCATGAGAAAGTGGTATCAGAGGTACAAGAAATGAAGGAATACAAGACAGAGCTAATCAGAAATATTAATTGCTCATAAATATTACATATGCTAGGGTAGATGATACCATTTCAAAAGGCTACAAAAGTTTCCACCATTACAAGAGATGTAGGCGCTACAGCGACGGACCATGGATTGGCCGACACGTTCGAAAACACCTGGATTTGCTTGGACCTGGTTGCCTCCATAGTCTCTGGATTTAAACTGCCTGGATTTCTTTCTTTGGGGGTGCACTTAAAGGTGCTGTGTATGGGACACATGTTGGGTCTGAAATGGATCTGGTTGCAAGAATTGTTTGCGCGGCTGCATATATCCAAGCAAATCCAAGTGTTTTCGAACATGTCCGCCAATCCATGGTTCGTCGCTGTAATGCTTGTATCTTTTGTAATGGTAGAAACTTTGAGCATCTTTTGTAACCTTTTGAAGTGATATCATCTACCATAGCATATGTAATATGTATGAGCAATAAACATTTATGATTATCTCTGTCTTGTATTCCTTCATTTCTTCTACCTCTGATACCACTTTCCCATGACGTTTGCGACCATGGGTTGCTATGCAATTTTGAATCCTTTTGACATGCTCTATCTCCCCATAAATTTTGTCCCAATCATTATGGGACACTCTGTATATATATATAAATATATAAACAGAGTGTCCCATAATATAAATATCCCCCATATATATATATATATATATATATATATGTATATATATATATATATATATATATATATATATATATATATATATATATATATATATATATATATATATATATATGTATGGGGGAAGGAGGTAAGTGTATGAAATTTATGTGGGGGAGTGTATACACTTGAAAGTGTCCTCACCCCTTTTGATTACTTATCCTCTCTGAAATTTAAGAAATTGTGCGGTACTGAATATGTAAGTAATCTTGCGGTAGTCAATAGTGCATGCTTAGTACGTGCAGTCTCACTAATAATCTCTCTCTGAATTACAATTTAGAGGTTTTTAAATAGAAAGGTCTCCCTTGCCCTTTGCGAAGGAAGTCATTCAGAGCAAATTGTCACTTTTCAAATTAAGCTGAGGAAATAACCCATAGTTTCTGAGGATATTTTATCGTTGTTTCGTTAGCGTGATGACTAAGAATTAGTGTAAGGGTACATTGCTGAGTCAATAATCGCTTTTTACCCGACTCATTCCCGACAGATGTTTCAAAAATGGAAAGCATTGTAAAATTCAGAAAACGTAGGCATTAACGTGTTTATTATCGCAGTTTGCTGTTGCATCTTATGAACTTTAGCGGTTCATTTGCCCAGTTCCTGTTCGTAACGATAAGAAATTGTTTCAGGCGATTTACTGCAGATTGAAATTTTAAGATGAAATTTTGTGAATAAATATAAACGCTTATAATTAAGTATAATTTATATATTCATTCCTTTCGTGTTAATAATGCTTAACGTCTCACTAATGAGAACAGTTAGCCGTTAATTGAGCATGTTACTTAGATGCATTGTAGAACAGAGTTATGAAACTCAGGAAGAAAGTTTATCTGAAAGGAAACCTCAAATAACCCTTGACAGATTTTTGTTATATACCCTGTCACATTATCAAACCCGTTTCTAAATATTTATAAAAGCACATAAGTTTATTTTGATTTCTTTTATAATAGTCACGCTTATTTCCCTAGAAAATGTACAGTAATTAACTTTTATTATTAACAGTACATATTTCAAATTCTTTTCCACAGGAGAAGCCAACCTTGGAAAGTTCCGTTATTATACAAATACGCTTTTACCGACCTTTTACTGCAACACAATACGAAAATTAAAAATTGAAATTTTGTCTTTTAATTGCAGGATGCCAGAATAAATAGGGTACAAGTAATAAAATAAAAGCTAGACTGTATAACGAGAAACGAGGACGAATTCAGGAAACATGGACGAATTCATGCAAAAATCAAAAAGTAGACAACTTAAAAAATACTGGATTTTAAAAGTATTGATAAATTATTAAAGAATGCTATTCTTTCCCGCATAAAATATAGTGTAATCGCTAAATTTAATAAATTTTGTTTTGAGTACAAAAATCTTAAATAATGACATGATCACGACTATCTAAATTACATATAGGCATACACACACACAATCAATATACATCTATATATATATAAACAGTTCCGTAACTGACTTACTGACATACAACGCACAGACCCAACCGCTGGACCTAGAGGGCTGAAATTTTGCATGGCGATTCTTCTTATAGTGTAGGGGTGCACTATGAAAGATTTTTGAAAAATTCTTCTTAGATTTTTTAAAATTAAAATTTTAAGCTGCTTTAGTAACTTTTTTAAGTTTGCATTTAAAATAATAATTTGAGAGTTATAAAATTTATATCACGAGAAAGATCCTAAAAATTCCTTTAAAATGAAATCTTTTTCTAACCATTACCTTGATTTTCTGATTTTTGGTGAATTTTTAAAGATTAATTTTTGGAATTTAATTTATTAAAAGCTGATCACGTGATTTCTTTTTCTGGTACTTTAAATAAATTTATCGTCACGTGCATAACAACTAAATAGAAAAAAAAATATTTTTTTTTCTTTCTAATGCGGCAGACGATTGGATATTATCAAAAAATAAATATCCCTTATGATTTTATATATATATATATATATATATATATATTACAACAATTGTATACATTGATCGTCGCATTTATTATAAATATATATATTTATTTTTTTTGGCATTAATTGCATACATTGACCGTTGTATTTAATTAGAATGTACTCCGTAGCGAAGCGCGGGTTTTCAGCTAGTATATATATATATATATATATATATATATATATATATATATAAGAAAAGAATGAAGATCTTTCAAAAAAGAAAAGCAAATATGGAAGTCTACAATCATTGTCTCTACACCATACATGCTATAAGTAATGATAAACAAAAAAAAACCTGCATTATAATAATCTTATCAATCAGAAAAAGCATAGAAATGATCTTAAAATCACCAGAGACAATCATGACTGGGAATCGTCTTCCCATGGATCTCTGAGATGATGCACAAGTTAGTGCAAAAGTTACGGGTGTAGCGAGGAAGGAAAAGAAAATTACGCATCATAAAAAAATTCCCCTTTATTCAACCCTCAATCTATACAAAACACATAAATAACTTTTACGTAAGTTAGAAGTGTTCTTACTGTTTTATAGGAAAAATCGTGCAGAAATTTTAAAATTAAAAAATAACACATAATAGATACATTTCATTGTAAACTTACCATATATAAGGAATTATTAATAATAAATAAATTAATACAAAAAAATAATGACATTAATTTTTAAAGTAAAAGCAACTTTTCCATATTACTTAAAAACATGAAATGTATGACACGTGTTCTCAGCAGTCTAAAAGAAATCTGCAAAGATATTATGAGTCTATTTACATGTAAGGGATGTACAGAAATTGACAGTAATTTCATATGTGAGAAAACTGAACAAATGTATTTTTTCACAGTTTAAATATTAACATCCCACTAGCTTTGTTTCTTTAAAAAAAGGACCAAAATATATTAAAGGAAAATACTGAAGGAAAATGTTGAATTATATTTCGAATAATTGAATGCATCTTACTTTAACACTTTTCAATCAGTACATCCAGATGTGGCTAGATTCTGTAACAAAATTTAAATCTTATTAATGTCTAGACAAATATTTATTCGTGCAATATTTTTCTGTCCATGTACACGAATCGCTTTGATATAATACTCTATTAATTAAGATTATTTCCCCCAGAAATCCAATTCTCTTCATTCATCCACTTTCCTCTCAATTGTTGAAAAGATTTTTTTAGCACTTTTTATTAAATGATGAAACTTAAATAATAATTTCTCCCTATTCAGGTGTTGTTGAGAGATATTTCTTTTAATTTCCTCAATATCTTCAGATGTATCCCTAAAGGAGTACTTTATTAATGAAATGATGCCTAAAAACTGTTAAATTATCCTAGGATTTTTTTTCTACCCAGTTAAAAGAGAGATAACGCTGTACTGTTTGAAAATTAACAATGCTCATCAGTGTTTATGTTGGGTTGTATACAAATATTCGCTTTGATATTATATCTCTCTTATTTGATTCAAATTTGGTTTAATAGTGAATTATTTAATCGTTCATTATTAGATTTGACTAAATGAATACACCATGCAAAATTTTACGTATCTCCTGTTTTGTTAAAGAAATCATAAAATGGAAATTTTCTTTCCGTTATGATTGCATCTTTCCACCCATATGGTATAGGGTTTAGCGTTGTGCTCTTCACTGTGGGCTTGGATTCAAATTCCGAATAAGGGCCAATTCCCAAAGAATTCGTCAGCGTTAGCATTACTCGTATTGACACATTTTAAACCAATCACAAGTCTTAAAAATTTTGTCGCTAATCGTTTGGAGGTTGGTAATTGGTTTAATATATTTGGATACGCAGACGGGTTCTATGTGAACAGGCCCTTAGGCTTGATCGTTACCGTGTCATTCCCTCAGAGGGAGCAATACTGGCTCACCTAAATGGTGCTCCCATAAAGTAGCCATCAAAACTGCGGTGAATAACAACAGGCAAAAGTCTCATGACAAAGTGCCTCCACATTAGAGAAAAAAAATTATAAAAAGAAAGATTGCATCTTTATTCTCCTTTAGTTATGATTTTATAATCAAAATCTTTTAACAACATCTCAGTTAAATTTTAATTCATAATATTAACTCAGATATGTATGATGTTCATCACATTTCTTCTTCCCCCCTTTCTTTTTAAATTGCGTCTAAAGACTTTGCTGATTTACAAGCCTAATTGGAGGTTTCTTTATTGATATAATGCAGATATATATCCATGCACACACAAAAAAATTAACAAATGCTCAGTAAACTAAATCTGTAAATTGCCATTAAATTAAGAAGGTATCCTTTTTTTTGTTTTATACGGTATGTTTTATACTGTATTTTTTTACTATTTTATTCGGCGTTCCTGAAATATTTTCCATGAATGTTAGACACATTTCAAAACAATTCCTGTTCGTCCTTTCTAATAGTCAGATTTATAACCATTTGCCTGGACCGAGTCTTGAACCTTACTTTTCTTACATGGGCACGGAATTGATCTACTATATGTACTTGATGTGAAAAGTCTCATTCTTCGAGTTCTGTTCCTACCAATGTAACAGTTGAAGGAGATATCAAAGTAATACTTTGAAAAACCTATATCTCAATATAAGAATTTAGTAATGAAGCAACTTCGTTTGAAAAAAAAAAACAATATTATCTAAAAGCTAGTATTTTGCTTGAGGTTTTTTCCCCACAATATTTAAGTTTTTCAAAATATTAAAAATTATGTTTAAGATTTCTAGCCTCCTAGAAAGTATTGTTAATAACATAAACTTGAAATGCTGAATAAACAATAACCGTTAAAATTTTTCCCCTTTACTCAATAAAATGAAAGAAGGAATGATGATGCTGACAACGATTGCGTACCTGAAAATAAATAACTCCTCTAACTGTGGAGTCGTAGTGTACACTAATAAGCCCAGATTATAATATCTAAGACAAATGAGTGAGCGTTTTGGAGAGTCAGAACGCGTACGGGCTGTGGATCATTGAGCCAAATCGTGGCCTATTTGTGAGCGTTTAGTTCCGTGTTCATTCTGAAGGGATTGATATCTAGAGAAAACATAATTAAGGACTACGATATTTATCCCCGAAATTTAATGCGCGCGCCCGCTTCCCGCAAATGGCCGACAATCTCCCCGACTCATTATAAACTAAGATTTAGCCCCCTGCAAATGGCTGCTCCAGATAATAATAAGACGCAACAGCGGCGCAGATAATAAACACTTTGTTGCGCGTTTTCACCTAGGGTTTTACAATGCCTTTCATTTTCGGAGCTCTTGATGCGAATGCTTTGCGAACAATACGGGCATCAACTTGACCCGGCAGCCTCACCTATTTTGCAGCTTAATAAGAAGTATTTTGCAGCTTAATAAGAAGTCATCAGTGGAACGAAACAGTAGCCTATGGCCTACAGCTGCCGCGACAAAACACATCAATTTTGCAGAACGCAGGGTTCTACAGGCCACAGATGATGGTGAACGACAATTACAAAATCGGTTTAGCAGAGCAGATGCTTTATTTGCAAAGTATTTCATTACGTTGCGCGGGAGGGGCAATCCCGAAAATGTGGTATTCCAGTTGGATGCGTGACATTCTCTAATGAGTCTGCTTTGTTTGGCAATTTACTATCGCGATCTGTCACAGCTAAAGAGCTAGTATATGGAGCAAGCTAGCTAAGGTGCTCACGAAAGAAATATTGTCATGGACAGCATACACGTGCATGAATGCGGGTTGGCTCTTAATGAGCTCTTGGTTTGGCACTATATATTATGTATAAAACATAGACATGAAATGAATGAAATTATTAAAAAAACCCATATCTTTAATATAGTCAAATGCTTATTTCAGTGATAAATATCAAAGTAAACTCTACATTCAGATATCCGAAAGAGCTATGACAGGGAATTGAATTATTCTATGATTATATTATTTGATACTTTGGCAACAATTAAATTTCTCACTTAAAGGTAAAATCTATATGTATATAAAACAGTTCCGTAACTGGCTGACTGACAGACAACGCACAGACCAAACCGCTGGACCTAAAGGGCTGAAATTTTGCATGGCGATTCTTCTTATAGTGTAGGGGTGCACTAAGAAAGATTTTTGAAAAATCTTTCTTAGATTTTTTAAAATTAAATTTTTAATCTGTTTTAGTAACTTTTTTAAAGTTTGCATTTAAAATAATAATTTGAGGGTTATAAAATTTATATCACGAGAAAGATCATAAAGATTCCTTTAAAATGAAATCTTTTTCGAATCTTTACCTCCATTTTCTGATATTTGGTGAATTTTTAAATATTAATTTTTGCAATTTAATTTATTAAATGCTGATCACGTGATTTCTTTTCTGGCACTTTAGATTAATTTATCGCCACGTGCATAACAACGAAATAGACAAAATAGATATATTTTTTTGCTAATGCGGCAGACAATTGGAAATTATCCAATAAAATATTAAAATACAGTAAAAGATATGTTCCTCAAACTGTACTATATTAACTGTACTATATTCTTTAGTATGTTCTATTAGATTTAATTTGAATATTTTCTTCTACATTATTTTGTCTATAAAAATATCCGTTACGATTTTTTTATAAATATATTTTTTCGTTTTTTTACATTATTTCCGTACATTGATCGTTGTATTTATTATAAATATATTTATACATATTTTTGACATTAATTGCATACTTTGACCGTTGTATTTAATTTGAATGTACTCCGTAGTGAAGTATGGCTTTTCAGCTAGTCTAATAAAACACGAAATCAAGACTGCTACGGACATTCTCACAAAACCTGGAAATAAAAAAATACGTAGGGTTTTAATGAATGCTTTTCTGCCTTGATTCTTGTACAAGATTCTTGCCAAGATTCTTGTACAATAATATAAAAAAATATGTCTCAAGATATTCCGTTTGTAATTCTTATGGTTATCTAAATACGTTTAAAAAGCCCTGCCGCATTGAATAACGATAAATTTGAAACCTTGCGGTTCTGAAATATATGTTCAGAAATGTTCTTTTTGAGACTGATCACACAAACAATACTATCATTAAAAGCCGAACTACGCTAATAAATGACCTTATCTCACTGCGTTAATACGAGGAGTGGGTGAGTACAAATTTGTGATAACGAATATCGATGAATGCAAACCTAGGGATGATATATTTCCTTTAAATTCGTCAGATTTAAGGATTCGGAAAGTCTCGTTCAGTTTAATATTGAATATTTGTGCATATATCGGATTACATAGAAATTGAATGTGTGTTCTAACATTTATATCCATGCTCTTGCACTCACCCATGCACACATCAATTTATTTATATGTGTAAGAGTGTGTGCATAAGAGACATAAAATGTTAGATACAGGAACCAAATACTTAAAGTTAAGATCAATATACAGTGATTTCCGCTTATAAGAATCACGTTTGTTATTACTGTTTTTGATTCTTATAAGCGGTTGATTCTTATAGCCGAAATTTAGGTTTTTGGACAGGCACACGCACACCTATATATACATTTATTAGATAATTTACCATAAAATACTCTTTAATTTACGTTAATTATCTTTTATTAAAATTATTTTTTATAATTTTAAAAATGCAACTTAATTTCTAGACCTATAAGTAGATACACGTGATTAAAGTAAGAGAAGAAAGAAAACAATATTTGGTACAACATACCTGCTTAACAGTTTAACATTTCAGCTACAGGAAGGGTGCAAGAAAAAGTTTTCTATGGTGGCTTGACGTAATGAAGTTTTCAGGAGGCTGTTTATACCTCTTTCAATACCAATAGTCTCAGACGAAGATTCCCCTTCTAGCTTACATTTCACGGTTTGATAACGTGCTGAATCTAATAATGTCACGTTTGCCTAAGTAATAGTGGACACTTCGCCGAAGATTTATGTGTTTCAGGGTCCAGGAAGCCGCAACCAGGATGTGGGAGGTGTTAAAAAAGAGTTCGTCTTTGTTTGTCAGTGGAGAAAAGTGAAATCGGATCCGGATGGGTAGGATGCCCCTGGGTCAAGCTAATGGGAAAGTGTTTAGCTAAAGCGTTTAAGGGGAAATTATTATGTTATGTCTAACAAAGAAAGGGATGCATTTTACGACTGTATTCCATCCCATCATATCACCCTTTCTTTAAAAAAAAGAAAGAAAGAACTTCGTGCCTTTTGAGGGTTTAAGTGTCCTTTTTGGAAAAATGAAAGGAAAGCGAAGAGTGTAAACTGATTCTTAAAACCGGTGGATTGTTTCTTTAAAGCGAAAATTTTAACATTGAAATAATGCATTTTTTTTGTTTTTGCGACATTGATTCTTATAAACGGTTGATTCTTATAACCACTGATCACTATAAGCGGTGGTTACTGTATTTTGTATTAAAACTTTAAATAATTATAAAGAATAGATACAAATAATGTAAATAATTCAACACGAAGTAAAACGTATAAAGAGGGCTTAGACTGACGAACAAATTAACAGAAAACCTACCCTAGCGTTGAAAATTTTAACTTTTCAATAAAAGATTGCACAGTTGCAATAAATCCTCATACTGAAAACGGACAAATATAACTAAAATAAATAATTCAACAAAGCAAGATAATTATTAGCAGGAAGAATGTAGACAAAAATGAACAGAAATCACGCACTTAGGATGTCTGTCTATTTTCATTTGATTTGATTAGCTGTTTCAATGGGGATCTCGGAGCCTTGGGATGTCTTTTGGTTAGACCTGCATCCTATTCAGAAAGTTCCCCCCTTGAGGTGACTGATTTGGTTAGGCCTCCTGATGACGAGACCAATCGGTTACCTCGATATATGGTTTAGTTCCATTACTGCTATAGAATCTTGCATTATGGTGCGTGGAGTCCTAAGTGCGTGATTTCTGTTTATTTTTGTCTACATTCTTCCTGCTAATAATTATCTTGCTTTGTTGAATTATTTATTTTAGTCATATAAAGAATAGATATCACGCTTGTCAATCAAAGGCGATCTGAGAGGAAGTTGGATTTCTTTTTAGTCTGCATTTTGTATACGGAATGAAGGTTCAGTGAGAGTTTGATATAACAGAATAACAAATGGCGTTGTGCTTGTCTAAAAGTGAGAATTGTTTGTGGGAATGGATAATAAAATACCTCTTGTCCCCATAACCTTAACTGTTAATACTGTTGACCAAATATACAATAAAGTTAAAACAAAAAACTGTACTGCAGCAGTATATATTAATAATTACTGCATTTTAAAGTTTCAAAAAGTAGTTAAACAAGCGAGATTCCCCGAAAAATTAATAACAAAACATAGGATTAAGGTTGGCTACTGCAGACGCAATAATGTTCCGTAACTTGAGAACGTAGTCCGCAGTTTCTTTAGTAAACGCATTTTCTTTTTTCATTTTATTTATTTTTTGAGTCTATGCGCTTCGTCTGCGATTTTAATGAAATTTAAAATCAGTAAAAATAGATTGTTTCATATATGAAGATGAAAGCTGGAGGAAAAATCTTTTTGAAATCACACTTCATCCATTTCAGTTTCCGTTATCGAGGGAAAAGTTAAAAGAAAAATTAATAAAAATAAATTTCTTAAATGAAATTTATAAAACTGAGAAGCTGACGACAGGGGTTTTGATTCCGTGATAAATGTTTTGCAGTTTTCGACCTATCTTATACCCTTATTTTTTAATCAATTGGGAAATGTTATTTATATCATTTTCAAACCCTAAATTTTCCGGCAGAAATAAAAAAAACCTTTTAAAGAAATTATCATTTTGAGCAATAGAACTTCTTACTTTAGCTCTTTTAGATTTCTTTTTTCTTTTTTTTGTTTAAACAAATGTGTAAATAAATCTTTTACTTTACAAACAATTTCTTACAGACGAAGTAGAAAGAAGTTTTGTTCATGCACATTTGAAACTTTTTCAGATCATTTTCTTAATATTTTCTTAATATTTAATTATTGCAAGAACAATACCTTGGTTAGTACGCATTTCAACTAAGGCTTGCTTTTAATAATTATCTTGCACAGAAAATTGAGAAAATTACTGATGTGCAAGTTTAATGTTAAGCTTTATAATTTGCTACCGAATTTCCTTTCACTTAAATAATTTTTAAAATTAAACTTTGGAGAGAAATACATCAACTTAAAAACTAAATCTGATATGGTATATATCGACACATTTGTAAATCAGAAATTCCAATATTTAAAGTGACGATAAACAGGAATGTGAATTTAATGATCGTGGAAGAAACATCACTATCTGAATTTTTGTTTTGGATAAAGTTCAGAGCAAATTAATGAGCGAATTCAACGAATTTTTTTAATTTTAAATGGGTTTTATCACTGAATTTTCAAGTCAGTTGAGTCACAGATAAGGGTGAGTTTGACGTTTGAGTTATGGGAAAATATCAGAATAAACAGCTCAAGACAATCTTAGCAACGCAATAGATACTTAATAATGCTAGAGATAATAGAGTGAACTTTTTTCTTACGCTCGCTTCCAGTTTAATCAAAAGATCAAAAAGAAATTAGACTGGTATTAAGTTTGATGTTCTTAAAATAAATAATTGAATAAAATCTATCGCAATAAATTGATACTTGAAAGTGAAAATGATTTAAATCGTTTTGACGAGAAAAAATTTCAGAACAAGTTGACAATTTTATAACTAGCTTTAAGAAGCTACGCTACTGTAATAACTTTAAAAAATCTTTCATCGCGTGATTTCTAAAATAATTCATTTGAAATTACTCCTTTATATCATTTTGATCTTTGAGGTTTGATTTTGAAGCACTCAGTCATTCACTGCATTATTTGTAAATTCCTTCAAGAGATTTGAGAGAAATTTTAAATGGACTAGGTAAGCTAAGGTTATATCTTCCTCTTTATAAAAAGTATTAAGAAGTCATGAAATGTCGTAAGGAGTTAGTTCAAATGATCTGACTATACTTTTTTTGTCATTGTTTATTTGGAATAAATTAAATTGAACTAAATTCCATTTTAGAGTTCCCTGGCCTATTTTTCTTATCCTTTCCTTTTATTTGTACACCTGGTTTTTTAAGCAGTGCGAAATCACACCCTTTACAAAATATAGAAGATATAATGATAATCTAACCCTAATCTTAACAGTCGTAGCTCTCTTCAGACCTTGCTTGATGGAATGTTGAGAATTTTGATTCACAATATGGACAGAATTTTAACGTTACTGTTAATTTTAGAGAATAATGTACAGCAGAAGAACAATACAAGCAATTTCCGACGCAGTTGATGAGATAAAGTTTTATATAGTACGTAGTTGAAACTAAAGCTGAGTTTATTGCTTTTTCAAGATTTGTTTTTAAATACTAATTTAAGCAGGTTATGTCATGACAAATATTTAAAACAAGAATTTTAAGAGGAACAGTGGCATACCTACCGCTCGTTTACAAATGTACCTCTAAATTTAATGCATGAGTTAAAAGAGAATTAATTGTTTGGTCTTTTAACGTTTTTCTTTGAAGCACATCAATTATTTTCAACAGGACACCTTACCAGTTATAAAATTAGCTTACATTTCAGTAATTTTCAAAAATGCATTTAATATTTTTATACATCAAAAATGTTATAAAAAGCTAAAAAACAGTTTTACAAGTGAAGCTTAATCGATTCTAACTTCATAGTTTAATTTCGTAATATTCCATTTCTATTTATCTTTAAACAAAGAAGATGATTTTGTTGACTTAACTACATAATTATTTCGAACTCCAAGGAACTAAAATATTTTTATGATTGGAATATAGAAGCAAACGGATAAATTGATGTGAATAGCAACTTAGTCAAGATTTAGAGATCCAGAAAGTCATTTTTTATACTTTATGGAAATACATATTTAATAATACCTTATAGAATTAGTACTGCAGTCAAAGAATATGTATATTAAAAGTATTAAAAAGACAAATTACGCACTGAATCCACTTTCTTTGTACTAGAAAATAGGGATAAACAACACACATGATGAGAGTAGTATTAATATATTTAAAGAAATTTTACAAGTATCTTCTATATTATCCAAGAATTTTCACTTGTTTGTAATGTATTATTTACATAATTTTATGACCTATATTTCTACGTTGAGTATCCAAGTAAGTCTGTCAACAGAGAAATGCAGGTTAAAAAAACCAAAATCTTTCAATTTGGAATATTTTATGCATAAAATGTAAACACGCAGTGAAAGGGAATTATTATGGATGATTTCTTTCGGTTCTTGATAAGGTTGTATTCATTTTTACTAGCAGAAATTTTATTGTGAAAGTGGATAAGGATGTGATTTATGATACTGAAATAATATTTGCTGCTCACAAAATATTTTAGGAGGAGTTCTATGTGTTATGAAGCAGGTTAATGTGACGTACACCCAAGGTACCTCAGGAATTTTTTAAACAAGTGTAATTTATGTGAGCAGTTATACATAAAAATATATTTAATTAATGTTTTTCATTACTCATGGAATCAGCTTGTAAGCCGAGTTAAACTGACAGAGATAAAACAAGGGTTTGACCTAGAGATTTATGCAGATTTTAAGAGAGGATCTCGCAACTTATCTTATTCAGAAAAAAATTAACAGTACAATAGAAAATATATGCACCTTTCCTTTAGAATTAATATTTGTTACCAAGGAAGGGAAAATACAAAAGCTAATCTGTAATAATAATTAGTATTAAAACGCAACATGTTCATGAATCAAGCACAAAATAATCTAAAACAACTTAAAGAGAGATGAAGAGAGACAAGATTCGATCATAGTAATCCTCCAGAGAAGTGATCTACCCTACGTCAAGAAGTCCACGAAGATCAGTCTTAAATAGGAAGTCAGTTTACGTTACTTTTTATGAAAATTCTGGCAACGTTAGTCCACGTAATCCGTTACAAAAGCAAAAGCCAGGGCCCAGTTAAAGGTTTTAGACACTAAGGCAATTAAAATTCAGCAAGAAAAGAGGATATAATTTCTCTATTAGAACTTCATTGTTTGTTGGAAAAAACTCAGATTTTGTCCTGAGCCAGAGAAAATTTTTCTAACTTAAAATATTTGTTCGCAAAAGAGAAAAAAATTTCTCAGAAGTTTTTAGGTTTTTCAGAATTTAACTGCTGAGAAAACATGATTTCAATTCTGATTTTGCTGAATCAGTGCTTGTTGGTGTTATGATAACCTTGGGGGGAGGGGGATATTATTTAAAAACTGTGAAGTATTTGACTTTAAAGCGTTTTAATCCTTCAAACAACTTTCTGTCTTAAAGAATTGAAATATTTTAAGCTTGAAAAGAGAGACTTGAGGATTTTTTCTTTGACCTGAGAAATGATATATCACTATATCTATTATCTAAAATCTACTGTATAATCATTTATCTGTATTTGAACAAAAAATGGTATTTTTTACGTATTGAAAAATATCTAAAAAGCATCAAGATGTTAATGCAAAATTTTATCTTTGCCCATTAGTATGTTATTATGATCCAATTAGAACATACTGATGCACAAATTCAGTATTCCTGTAGTTCTCTTTTCTTCTAAGTAGGTATTAAAAATAGATTTTTGTTGTGTAATATGTTAGTTTGCACAATATATTATTGAAGTTCTGGCCAACTTACACAATAAATTTGCCAATAAATTAGAAAGTGAATTATTCATTGTATTAATTATTTATAATAATGAAAACTCAGCATGAAAATTTAGATTCTTCCTGCCAACTCTGGATTCAGTATGTTTGAAAATACTATTGGTTAATATTTTAAATAAGAATTAGCTTGAAAAAGAAGCATAATCACTTTATAGTCGACTTGATCTTGATCCTACTCACTTGTAAAAATGTTTGAAGTAAAAAATGAAGTTAAAGAGATTGAACGTTTTAGTCCTTCATAAGTATCAAATAGATTTCCAAACTGATAAACAATACAATTTATGCACATAAATATATAATTTACTTGGTATTGTATTGTAGACTGCAAAAGGATAGAAAATGCATGCGGTTATATGCATAAACGTGAATGACGGAAATGCATTGCAAATTTATAAAATAATATAAAATTTTTAAAAGTGAATATAAAAAATCACACTCATTCAAAAACTAAACAGGTTCTTAAATGATATTTAGTAAAATGGAATAAATAGTAGGTTTCCTCCCCTATTAGTGTATATTTTCAAGATAGTTAAACGGATTAATTATACCTGTTATCTTGGTAATTAATTGCAATAATTTTACTTCTTTTCGGCTTATTATTGAGAAAGAAATGATTTAATATTGAAAAATGAGCATTTTGAAAGTACAAACAAGAGTATTTTCTTACAAATTACATAGTAAAAGGATCTGAGATTAACATGGCAACTTAGAAATATTACACATGTAAGTTTCCTTTTGTATCTCCTACAATTTTCTGGTGCTTCACTAAAATTCAGTGAAAGGTTCTCTATGTCTTCAGAATTTAATATTAATATATATATATATAATATACATATTATGCATAATTTTTATACCCATCTTATCCATATTTAGTGTAAGTTTTGATTTAGTATGAAGAAAATTTTACTTATCCTATTTTTACAATTAAAATAGACAGTTTTGTTAACAACGTGTAAAGAGCTTTCAGTTTTAAAATAATTTTAAACCACCACAATTCCAAATTCTTATAAATGCATTATGACTTTGTACATTCAATAGGTTTATTTTTAAATATTTACCATTGTTCTCAAATGTACATAGCTTATCAATACTAGGTTGCTATTAAGATCAAAGTGTTTCAAATTTCTCAGTCATTCTTTTTTTGCTTTTAAATGTTTTAACAGAATCTAATCCACCTTACTTTACGAGAGAAAGTTTCAGTGTTTAGTGTTTATGCAGCAATATTTTTACTAAGACTATGAACCTTCCGTAATTAAATGTTTTTGTTTTCCAATAACACGCCTGCAACAAATAACAGGAGAATGTTTATATTACGAAGTCTCTTTATCACATAAATGCTGATGAGAGTTTGGATTAATGACTTATGCGAAACCAAAGAGGTTAATACAATGTCGGCGCAGTGGCTTCAATCTTTGTTTACTTACCTTAAGTTTTATGCCATAAATTTCATCTTTCAAAAGAAGCATTTCTTTCGAGCCAAGTGTAATTTTATAATTACACATATTAAGAAAAGCTGCTGTAGGCAAGGGTACGAATATCAATATACTTTCTATTTAGAGGCCTGTTTCTTCCATACATCCCCCCACTCTGGTGAATTTCAACGACTTAAGAGATAATTTCTCAATGCCAAAGCCTTTGCTTAACATGTGACAGGCCTGTTTTTAAGCCCTCGGAACAATCCATTTGCCTTAATTACACACTTGCGTGAAACTAGGGGGGGGGGGAGGAGGATTTTTTTCTCCCGAAATTTCTTTAGCAACTGTGTTTGAAAAGCTGTAATTTATGGCACATACAGCAGAGTTTAAAGATGTTTTCATGTCAAACTGTAAAAATGGTTTTTCCTTTTTCGCTTTGTACCTGCTTAAATTTTACAACCGGTAAATTGTGCTCTTTCTGACTGGGTATCACCCCTAACGATATAGCTCACACATTAACATTTTATTAAAGAGTACAGTCGGTCATTAATTTTCACTTGACGTATTAGCAGCCTTAATTAGTGCTTAATGATCTAACTTACGAGGCCCATAATCTATGGTGTCTCCTAGTAATACGCTCAATGCACCTAGCATAAAAGTGTAAGTCTTCACCTCGTTTATTACTTGTTTTTCAACACCAGTTTTCTCGATGGAGAAGGGAAGAAAAATAGTCTCTGAATTAAATCGCATTTACAAATATTCATTTATGAGAGCATTTTATTGAGCAATTAGTGACCAATTACCCTGGTAGTTAAAAAAATGGAAAAAAATGTTTCAAACTTTTGGATATTTTATAATAACTGCTTCATGGCAAATCAGTAAATATTTCATGATGAGAGCCTAGGTGTCAGTCATATTATTTTTATTTAGTATTCAACATTCCGTAAATAGAACGATGATGTAGAGCGTTTCTTCAAGTGTGACACAAATTAAAGTAAGTAGCATTTTTTTAGGCATAATGTTGTACATTTAAATCATCAGTTAAGAGAAATTAATAAACCGAGCTTCTCTTAATGGCCTGGATATTTTTTGATAAATAGTCACTACGTGTAAAAACTCTAACATTCTAATTTAAAAATATCTTGGAATGTTGGAGCAGCAAAAATGTCTTTCAAAATTTAGTCTTTCGAAAGTTTAAAATGGCATAAAAACTTTCTGTAAATAAATTTTATTTTTGCTGGAACATTAATGTACGAAAAATAAAATGGAACATAAGTTAATTACGTTTTTTAACTATGAGTTATTTCCTAGTTTTACTTGATGGAAGCTTAAACTCTAATATGGGATTTTAGTAATTACTTACGAGCGACAATTTTCCCCCAGTTTTATTGCAGCACAGTTTTGTAATTTAAATTGCGTAAAGAGAAAGAGTCAATATGCTTATGGTTTGTCAATATAATAAGGAACATTGAACCAAACAATATAAAAGTATCGATAACTGCCTGGCCAAAGTTTTAAAATATCTCATTTCTTGTATGATATAGTGCTCCTACATAACACAATTGTTTGATACAAATACTTTTCACTTAGCATAATGCATGTAGCACTTTTTTGGGGGAAGGGATTCTCAGTTAAGAACTTTAATTATGCTATATGTGGATCAGTTGATCAGACAACTCCTGTAGCTTTCTCGTCTGTCTTTTTGAATAGAATCACCCCTTTCCCCCTCAAATTAAGTGTTTAATCTATCTTCAGCTAGTGGTATGACTATATGGAGCTTGTATGATTTTTCTGGGTATAAACTTTAAAATACTGGAACTGGATTCTTAAGATATTCTCTATTTATCATATCACAGACAAAGATATCAAGAGTTCTGACTTGCATGATTAAATTAATAAGCTTTTATGTTACAGTTAGAAAAACAAAGCTTAGATAAAATGCATGGATACGCTGGAGACCAAACACAAAATCTTTCATAATAACATCTCCTTCATAGAGTGGTCTAAAAATCAGTTACTAGTTAAATAATGTACATAAAATACTGAGAAAATTAAATATAAATACATAAGGATCTGAGACCTAATCCTTCAGCAATAGTAGCTTAAAAATCCAAAGGTTCTACAATTCATCCTATAAGGTATTCTGGCGCGATATATCGGTAATATGACATCCCCCCAGAAAACTATTAAAATAATGCACCTGGTGAGATTTTTTTACTGTACTGCTGAGACAATTAACTTATAAACAAAGAATATGCAGTCCAGAGAATATATAGAAGGTATGATACTAAAAAAGGAATACGATAAATAATATGAATATGAAATGATATTTATTAAATTCTCATCATGCATAACTCATTATATCCCATTTTTCTGCTATCATATCCTAAGTAATTTAAAAAGGCGCAGAGAAGGTACCTAAGTGGATTTAAAAAGTGTATATATTAGTAAGTTGATGTGCCAAATTAAAGGTTTATTTAAAAAAATGATCAGCATTTCTAGTGGCGTATGAAAGGATATTTTCTGAAATTTTCCTACATTTCATTAGAGACATATATTACGCTATTTTCTTACATCAAAGCTCCACACGCACAAAAATGTTTTTGAAAATGCTTACAAAAAACAAAATGTCAAATATATTATATCTGATAACGGGATTAAAATAGCCAGAATGGTGTATGATTATCCGAAATGATATAGTGGCTTCGCTTTATCCGTCCATAGAACTTATTAGAATGGAAATTAACACATGGGGGGACCGATTCAGTCTTCTAAGAGGGCAGATCATAAAACATGCAGATTGATAGTCTTGTAGCGCACTGCAACCCGGCGTACCAAGGTATCGCAAACATGTTCAATAAGCCTGATATCGGAATATTATGGTGGCCAATCAACTCGAGTAATATCGCTACTTCAAGGTATTCATTCACCAAATAGGCTAACTTAGGTTAGATATAATCATACACGACAAAAAAGATGGGTTGACAGTACCCGAAAAGCCTTATTTGTGGATGTAGAAGCTCGTCTACCTGCCTTCGGTTCAGGAAACTCTGTAGTTGCTATGGTAGTTGGTGCAGCCATGTATAATTATTCATTTTCACACAAGTAAATCACCGCCCTCCAAAACATGGTCTTTCACGGATATTCAGTGGAGAGTTTCGTGTTCCAGGTCCTCTCTAGAAAAATGTACGCAATGACCAGTAACTTTTATTATTGAGTATCTTTCATTACTGGGAATATTTTGTTTTCTACTGGTTGATTTGAATTTTAACAGACAGAAAACTTCCGAATAACATTAGCTAAAATGAAACACCTTGCTGCTTACTTTCTTCGATAATGTGTTTCCGTACATGAGAACGCTCGCACACTTATGTATATATATATATATATATATATATATATATACAGTGGAATCTCGATCGATCGTTTTCGGATCTATCGTTTTTCCGTATGTGCCGATCATTTTATCCAGTCCCAACGATCATATTGCTATGTTATGTTTTTCCGCATCTATCGTTTTCCCGCATTTACCGTTCATTTCAATCGGTCCCTTGCAAAACGATAGATCTAGATTCCACTGTATATATATATATATCAATATTATTTTCAGCATTTGGTATATCATTTACTATTAACATGAGCTAATCATTTAAAAATAAACTTATTTAAAAAATATGACAATGCACATACAGATTCTGTTCACACATTTTTTAAACAATGTATATTGTATTCACAAAACTAAATTACATAAAATTCTCGTGTTTTAAATGTTCTATTTGACATCCCTTATTCTGAACTATCTTTCGACACCGCAATTTCCAGGGTAATGATGCCTTTTGAAGTGTCAGAAGAGGTATTCTATCCCATTCCTCCTGAACAGCTTTCCAGAGTCCTGTAAGGGTTTTGGGACGACGTTTGGATAATGCAGATTTTAAAAGTCCGAAAGCACAAAAATCCATAGGTGATACATCGGGAGATTTAGTAGGGATATCAGTGAAGAGAATGGCCTTGATACCAGTTTTTTGTTCCATTTCATTTAGGAAATTTACAGTGGATTTTGATGTGTGGCTGCTAGCTTTGTCCTGATGGAGTCTCACAGATTGATGGCACTGTGGGTAAAGCGATGGTATTTCATTCAGAAAAATTGGCGATAAAATATGTTCCTGATAGTATTTGGAGTTAATCTTGACATTTTTTTCCACACTCTTTATTTTTAACTTGCCATTATAAGAAAAACCAGCAACAAATGAATCCCTTAGAAAAACTTTCTTTCGATTCTTTGAACCATGTACATTTTTTTCTCCCCTTTTATGATAATAAATGGCTCTTTTTTGTTGCAATCATTTAAATGCACCCATGATTCATCTATTGTGACATTTGTTTTCCATTTTTCTTTGGATAAGTGTTTCTCATATAGAATTCTGCAGCGTGTCCTGCGTTCAGCGATATGATTTGGAAGAAGACGATGCACATTGCGTTTTTTCGCTTTCTTAAGATTTAAATCAACGTTTATCATTTTGTTTACAGTGGACATCGAACATTTTAATGATTTTGCAACTGTCCTTTGACTAGGGGGATTTTATTTTAACATTAAACAACGTACCTTTGCAATAGTCGAAGATGTCCGTTTTTTCCTTGGATACTTGTTTGGAATTTTTGTCCCACTCGAGGCTCCAATTTGACGTTCGTTTTCCTTTCTTGTTGACGATATTACCTATCGACGCTTTAGATATCACAAAACCATGACTCTCACATCGTTTTTGGATAACGGAGTATGCATATTTCTCTTCGGAAAGAGCATAAATGTAGCCTTCGAACCACTGCTTTGTTAAAAACGCTATTTTGAATAAAAACAAAACTTTCAAGCCGGAGACGATAATTTTGACTTTTAAAAACATAGTAAAATTGCAATTATTTCTTTTGCAGCAAACGATTTTTTATTACCGCTTACCAAAATCGTCTAAAAATGTGCGAAAATCCTCTGTAATACTTATTGTGTAATAGATTATACTAACCCTAAGTTAAATAATATGAATTTCAATTGTATATTTGATAAACTACATGATGTGTTTCCATTAAAAGAAATAAAAATTAAACGTGCTTTTAAATATGCACTGCCTTTGGGTAGACGTATATTTAACTATAATCAGGTATCACAAAATTATTCTCACTCTATCAATTTAAATTGTTTATGTCATCTGCCCAAATACAAAAGTTATGTTGACACAGCATATGGTCATGTAATTACAGGCAATTTAGATATAGTTGATAATTTAGCACTGCGTGAGTTGATGAATTTGGGAACTAAATATCGTTTACCTAGTACTATAAATAATAAAATGATAGCAAATATCTTAAATGCTGATTTAGATAAATTTATTTATAATACCTATTAATTATTCTATCCCAACAGAAGCCTTCAATCTATGGAAAATAAATTTACTGATGTTAGTACATTCTAAACTACATAATAATAGTTATTTCTTTAATCACTATAATAAAAACTTAAAAGAAGCTATAAAAAACTTACAAGAGAATTTTATAATAACATATGTAGATAAAGGTGCTAACAATTATGCAATTATTTGTAAAAAAATATTTTGCGTTATGTTTAAAAAAACTGTTAGACAATTGTGATCTTTTTCAGACTTTGAGAGAATCTACCTGTGTAATTATCAAGAAAATTATTGCAAAATACAAACTACTACGTATAACAGCAGATAACTTTCACTTTCCTTATCTTACTTTAGTTCCTAAGTTTCATAAAACGCCTATTGCTTTTAGAGCTGTCACCTGTGGTCACAACACTTATGCTATTAAGGCAAGTGCTATACTATTAAATTACCTTAAGTTAATAAATAAAGTAATTACTTCTGGTGTTTGTGGAATAATTGATAATAGTTTAAGTTTGGTAAGAAGACTACAAACATTAAATAATTGTAAATCTATCGTCACATTTGATTTCAAAGATTCATTCAACAATATCAATATAATTGATTTAAATAGGGTAATTATAACTTTAGTAAAAAATAATATTCAATACTTAAACAAAGAATTTAAACTAACTCATTTTAATAGGCTATTAGATTTTGCAACTAAACATAATTATATAGTACACAATAATAATATATACTTACAGGTTAAAGGTGTACCACAAGGTGGAAATGCTTCCAGTATGCTAGCCAATTTATATTTACAGTTTTTTGACGTTGATAATATTAATAATATTGTTAATAGCAATTACTAAATATTTAGATATATTGATGACATAATTGTAATTAATAATAGTAATAATAATATAGCCCTAAATTTTACCCTCCTAATCTAGAACTAGTACAAAGTAGCCAAGATAAACTTAATGTAAACTTCTTAGATATAAACATAAAAATAAATTCTCATAGTAATTTTACTTTTGATCTTTATGATAAAAGATCAGAATATGACTTTAATATAGTAAAATATCACAGTTACTTAACATGCTTACACAAATCTGTATTTAATAATATTATTGTTAATAAACTAGTAAGAATAAATAGGCTTTGTTCTAAGGACAATAGGCATAAGCATATTAAAGAATTGATAGTAGTGCTAAAACGTAATTATTACCCTGATAGTCTTTCCAAGCACACAATTCATTGTTTTAGATTTAATGAATAGCAGGTTCTGTTGCTAATAATTAGTAATACAAAACTAAATGATTAAGTTAGTAAATAACTACTAAAAAGGTAAATAAAAACTAGTGCAATTAAAATAATAAATAATAATAACTCTTAGTCATAATAAATGTCTAAGTTAACTTAGGTTATTATGTCTTATAAAACAGTATCCTTTGTAAGTCTGCTTTTGTGAATCCATTTGCTCCATGGTTGCAGTGTTTGTGACGTCAGTCTTCTTGCGGTCTCTTTAACATAACTTCCACTTTGTCTGGCACCGAGCTTGGTGTTCTGTGATAAAGTCACTGATTATTCACTTCTTCTGTTTCTTATGGATTGTACGGTATCTAAGTATGTTTATTGCTCAGATCATACTTATTAGAAACAATCAGTTAGTTTTTAGACAGTATCGGCACATCTGATGAAAAGATGCTGTCAAAAACCTATTTTTCACATATTGTACTTTTCATGTTTTTAGTTCCTGGCTGTAGCGGTTTATGGCTTATACTGGTTTTTCTCTCACAACTTTGTCATATATATATATACAGTAGAGCCCTGATTATCCGCGAGCGGATTATCCGCGAGTGCGAGTGCAGCGAAAAAAAATTTTTAATTACAAACCTCAAAAAAACCAATTTTAATTTTTAATCCAAGCCAACTTACAAGGGAAATACAAATGACCATGTACGGAGGTGTACGATGTTTAAGAAAATAAGCACAGTGGACTGTAAATAATAAAACATAAATTTAATAGCGAGGCATTGTTTGCCATAGTAAACTCCGCTTGTTGCAGGATCTCCGTGCTAGACAGATACAAAGTTCGTTCTGATGCATTCTTGCAGATAGAGGGCGTACATAGACAAATGGGTGGAGACGTTACTACAAACTTTATGTAACAGACCCTGCAGTGCGAATGTCGAAAATGAACGTCGAAGGTGAGAATGTCGACGAAGAGAACATAGAAGAGTGGCTGGAATGCGACGCAAGTGAGTCGGGGTTTGAACGATTGACTGGCATAGAGATAACCAACAAAGCAATGGGAGTGAACGAGAATGAAGTACAAATTAAAAGTGAAGACGAGGCGCCTACGCGGATGACACACGAAACTGCTTTGCAGCACGTAGACGGATTGCTTCAATATTTAAAGTAACAAGATGCACATCTGGCAGAAAAATCATGTTAAGGAAAGTACAATTTAGAATAAAGAAAAGGGGTTTTCAAAGCAAGAAGCAAAAACGAGTGACTGATTTTTTTAAAAAGGTGTAACTGAACACTTTTTGTACATACAGTATGTATGTATTGTTTTTGTTTACCGTTCTTTATATTAGTGATTTAGACATAGAGCAAATGTGTCTGCTGTACTATACATATGTAAGTATTTTAAAAGTTTTATTATGTTTTTGTACAATAAAACATAGTTTTTATGTTCAAATATATATATATATATACACACATATATATATATATATATATATATATATATATATATATATATATATATATATATATATATATATGTGCCAGATCTAGAAATTATTATTAAAAAAGAAAAAGATTCACTAACGAATACTGAACTCCCGTTGCGAGGTGTTTTTGTTTTCGCGAAGAGTTCAGGGTCACCGAATTGCTCGCACGCGCTGTCTGACGCAATTCAACGAATGTTCGAGAGAGGGGCTCGAGCCCACGCTGTTGTATAAAGTGCGAGAACGAAAAATACGCAGTTTAG